>JANAVB010032819.1:2427582-2479987 GCA_029216955.1 Iris pallida | reverse complement strand
TTTGGCTTAATTATTTAGATAGTCCAACACAATTAATTTTACATGTGTGGCCCCTATTATTGAATAATTCCAACAATCTTCCACTGGGCCATATATGTAAACTTATAATTGTGTTAATCTTAGTGAGATCATAAATTGCTATCTTAATCCTTAGGATATATTCGGACAATTTCGTCCATTAACCATATCAACATAGGATCAAAGCGGCCTTCGACACATTTAGTGTAACTAAACCATCGACGATTTAATCCATCAACGATTCAAGAGTCTGAAACTGGCGCTCCAAAGCCTCTCTCGCCACAGTCGGGAAAAACTTCTCCTTGAAGATTTCCACAAACTGCTCCCAAGTCAATCTAGGTACTGCGAGCTGAGGCTCGCTCCTAAACCAAGTACGTGCCAGATCATGCATCTGCATGCCGGCTGCGTCCACCTTAAGGTCCTCTGGAAGCCTAGATAGTCTTATCACCCTCTCCATATCCTCTAGACACTCATCGGCGTAGAGTATACCCTCGGTCCCAAGGAACTCTCTAGGTACCATCCTTTTAAAGTCTAGGATAGAACCTTCTCTCTGGTGGGAAGTGTAAGTGGTATGGGTATAAGTGGGGGAGGCATGAGTATGGATGGGAGGCGGGATGAAAGAGATAGGTTCGGGTTGGGTGAAAGTGGTGGTAGTAGGCTGTATTGGAGCCTGGGTAGGTGATGGAGGTGGAATATGTGAGAGATGTGGAGCGTGTGGCGGAGGTGGGATGTATGATGGGGTCGGTATGGTAGTCGGGGGAGGTGGAATATTGAAGAACAAGTAGACAACTCTAGAGGGGGGTGAATAGAGTTTATGACAATAATAGCCAATTAAAAATTAAACTCTTTCACCAACAGTAAATAATCATAGTAAATGTGGAAATTAGAGAGAGCAAGAAAGCATACGTAAACACAACCGATTTTAACCTGGTTTCCTTCGTGGAGGACTAGTCCAGGCCTGAGAACTCTAGCTCAGGATTAAATCCACTATTTGTGAAATAGTAGTTACACCCCGTGCCTTTTCTTCAGAAGAGCACGTCAACTTCTTACAGAGATCGCAGTGGCGATGCTTGAAATTTTTCAAGCGACTTTTTGAACTCTTGCACAAACTCCTAACTGAAGAGCACTGAGCACTTTGAGGCTTAGGGAGCTTGTGGCTAGTAGATGAGAAGGGTAAGGCTTGTATATGGCTTTAGGGAGAAGAGAAGAGAAGATTGGATGATTGAAAAAGTGAGAATTCAAGGCCTATTTATAGGGTTCTAGCTAGGCAGAATTCGGCCAGAATTCTGGGTCAAGAATTTAAATTTTTGGCCGTTGGACAACTAGCATACAACAAACCCTAAAAATTAGGGTCATGTAATTTAGGGGACAGAATTCGGCTCGAACTCTGCGTGGAGGCAGAGTTTGGCCCGAACTCTGTCTCCAAGAGATAGAATTGTCCTAATAGGCTAATTGGGCTAGTTGGGTTTTGGTGGAGCTTTTGGTTTGTGGTTTGGAGATAGGTAAAGGCCCAAACTACTCAGTGCGACTCAGTTTACATTTATCTAGACTCAAGAAAGTAAAAATACAGACTCAAAACATAGTACGCTGCAGGTACGAGCCATCGTCCATCTTGTACTGAGTTCAGTCTTGATGTATCATATTGAATTATGACAAGTATCATATTATCAATTTTATCAATATTTGGTTGACTGTGATTTTGTGTCAACAATCTCCCCCATATTAAAAAATTGTCAAAATGATATTTGTATATTCAATGTTCATACCTGGACACATTTATAAAAGCAGTAGCTCCCCCGTAATTAGTACAAAACTAGCAATAGCTAGCAATAGTGTGTGAAATGACAAAGATGAATCCGAAATCTTTGTCCTTCTCTTTCTGTTGATGGGAATACATAAGAGAAAAAAGGGAAAACCTTATCTTTGGTGACCGTATAAGTTGGGGACCATAACCCTAATAAATATATATATATATATATATGTGTGTGTGTGTGTGTGTGTGTGTGTGTGTGTGTGTGTGTGTGTGTGTGTGTGTTTTGATATTTCTAATTTGGTCCTTCATCAAATTAGATTTATCTCCGGTATCTACATATTATTTCCATGATAATTATACCCTTAAGCTAATTTTTCAAATAGACCACTTTAATTTGGCTTAATTATTTAGATAGTCCAACACAATTAATTTTACATGTGTGGCCCCTATTATTGAATAATTCCAACAATCTTCCACTGGGCCATATATGTAAACTTATAATTGTGTTAATCTTAGTGAGATCATAAATTGCTATCTTAATCCTTAGAATATATTCGGACAATCTCGTCCATTAACCATATCAACATAGGATCAAAGCGGCCTTCGACACATTTAGTGTAACTAAACCATCGATAGTCATATATACCAATATAGCTAAATGACATAGATCAATCATGAATACGTAGCATAGAAATTACACGCAATGTGATCAACACATGTCTACTTCCAACTGGTCTTTCTTTACTTTATTGAGATCAATACTTTAACATAATAAAAACATAATGAACTGAATTTTTCATATATCTGATTAAATAAATATCCAAAATACTTAAATACATAAATATGTCCAAATCCAGATATATATATATATATCAAAAAAATACATAAAGTACAAACTCCTACTATATTGTCATATCCTCAAATAAGATAACACCTATATGAGCAGTGTGCTCATGAAAGACCTTGGGTGATAATACTTTTGTGAGCGGATCCGCTAACATGAAGTTTGTCTTAATGTGCTATATGGACACTTTAACCATTCTGAATTCTTTTTTTCACAACTAGAAACTTTATGTCTATATCCTTTGACTTATATAAGTTCATGTTGTTATTGGAATACACTACTGCTGATTTATTGTCACACCATAATTTGAGTGGTCTTTCAACACCCTCATGTAGGCACAACCTTATGACAAAATTTCGCAACTATATTCCTTGAATGGATGTCTCACAGCATGCTATAAACCTTGCTATCATGGTGGAAGAATTTGTGAGTGTCTATTTAACACTCATCCAAAATATATCTCCACCAGTCAATAGGTAAACATAACCTAATGTAGGTCTCCTGCTGTGTTGGCATCCAGCAAAATCGGAGTCAGAATACCTTATGATCTCCAAAATTACCCGATCTCCTGTAAAGAGCATATAATTCATTGTTCTCTATTAATTATTTAAGATGAGTGTCAAACAGACACTCATAACTTGCTATGACCCTTAATGACAAAGATGAATCTGAATTCGTTGTCCCTCTCTTTTTGTTGATGGGGATGCAGAAGAAAAAAAAACCCTTATATTATATATTGTTTGCCATTAAAAGGTTTAGGATAAACTTTATATATAATCACAAACAGAACATAGTACAATGTAGGATCTTATTGGAATCCTAGGAGTATACTTTTATTTTTATCTGGGAACTGTGGTGATAGAGAGGTGATTCTTTACTCCGTTGACGATCTGACGGTGATCTCAAAATCTCTGAAGGTCTGAGGTGCTCTAGAAGGTGATGGATTGAAGCTGTTGAAGCTCTTGGGAATGCTCAAGTGGTTGGAAAGTCTGGATATGCTTTATGGACCATTGAGATGAAGGATTGGTCCTTCTATTTATAGGCAGCAAAATGATCTGCTTATACGCGCATATGCGATGCGCGCATGGAGAACTTATACGTAGGAACGCCACGTGTCTGACTTAGTTGGGCACATGGGTGATGCGCTAGGGAGCTGTAACTGAATCTGTTTGAACTGCACCGTTGGGCTACGGAGGAGCTGACACGTGGCAGTTGTTGAGATTTGGTTGTTGCTGAGATCTCAAGTGGTTAGCACCCGTTCGTAGACAGAACTGAGTCAAAAACACATGGCGCATGTCCATCACTCAAAGATACTTGCAGGTTGACTTGAGTGGATGCGCCTAGGATCTGGTGTATGAAGAGGCTTGATACATGACTTTTGAGGTCAAATAGCAAGTTTGGGCGCACGGCTTCAGAAGCGCATGCTAAGTTTGGGCACATGGCTGTAGAGGCACATGTGAAGGGATCAGTCGGCCACGTGGCAGGGCATAGCCGTAACCGACATAGAGTGATGATTGTGTCTCTTCGTTTTCTACAAAAGCTGTCAACTACTCAGACTTCGGGACATATCCTGCTGTCATTTCTGTCACTTAGTATTAAATGCTTTGATAGGTGGAGAGCTTAGGGGGCGCATCAGACGTGCAGTGCATGGAGCTGATGAGCGCATCAGCTGCGTGGCGCATCTCTTTTGGTCATCTTAATTTATTGCGTCTTTCAAGGCATTGCTGACTTTTTGTATTTAGTTGAGTTTGAGGTGGCAGATTCATCGCCATAAATATAGATTCATCGCACCAACTTTGGGGAAGCTGACACTTGGTGCATGGGTTCGATTACCCTGGCCTATAAATAGCAGTGTTTGGAGTGAAGAGAATTTGTTCTTTCTCCTTTCACACAACTTTTTCTGTGAGAATGAACTTGACTGATCCTCCTCTTTGGTGAGTTAGCACACTGTGGGTTGTGGATCCCCACATTCAAAGAAGCTTTGATCTTGACGATGAACTCCTTCAGAAGACTGTGATATGCCCGGTAAGCTATGGACAGAACAGTTTGTGCTCGTGCCCCTTGTCGACAATATTCTTCTATGAGATGACAATGGGTGCCTGTTGCATGCAAAGATCAGGGTTGTCGTGTCCCGACTTTCGTTATGCTGGAAGAGCCACCGGGTTTGGATTGATTGCCAACCCGCATTATGCTCAATAACTGCTTCATTAGCCGAAGCATTCGTACGTTAACGAGGAAGTGATTCGCTCTGATGAGGAAGAATGATGAGCCTATGCTGAGATGTCAGAGTGATGCGCCTGGCCATAGAGTTTAGACTAGGCTTCTTTGTAATAGACTTTTATTGTAACAAAAGTTAGCCATGTAATAGATTTTTATATGAATAAAAATCTACTCTTCATGCGCCTTTTATCCTTGCTGTCTTTGAATGATACACGACATCGGTTTTGAGTCTTCAGCGCATGATATTTTGGGGCGCATAGAAACTTTGGTCTTCAGATGCGCCTGAAATTTTATGCTTCTACAAGACCCTCTTCAAAGTTTTCAAAACTTTTGCCAATTTTAGGAATACTTTGAACCAAGAAGCATGACCAGTAGATGTTTTGGGCACATGCCTTGTCTGGGCGTATGGTCATTTTGCGCATAGCTGTGTTTGGCACATACTTTTCTTGATTTTAAATGAAGAGATAACTTCTCGAATTTTGAGTGATTATAAATAATCTTTTGAAAGATTTTGAGCCGTCAGTTTCACAAGACCCGAAGTATTTAGTTGCTGATGTCACGCCTCATCGAGTTACGTGCGGCCCAAGCCTATAAATAGGCGTCTGTGTGACAGAGGAAAAACTTATTCTGTTCTTTTTTCTTCTTCTTTAGAATTCTTTTTTTTCGAGAAACCCTAGATTTGTGAGATGGCCCCCAAAATTCCTCGTAGTGCTGTTGGCCGAGGCAGAGGCAAAGACAAGAAGCCCGTCGAGGCTGACGCTGAAGAGCCCCAAGTTACCGATATGACGCACGCCGACATACGACCAGAAGTTATTGGTGGATGGTCCGCTGCTTGGGAGTTCATCAAACACACAAACACTTATTTTATGGTTTAAACACATGGATGGGCAACCATCTTGGAACATACGCCAAACTACTTCGCTGAAGTGAATGGGTATGGCTGTACAAGCCATACCTTGAAGATGCGTCTAGGCTTCTTTGTGCTGACGCGCATGGACTTCGGTCTTGTTGATGCCCTGAAGCGTTCCTACCAAATGCGCATGGACTTCAGTCATGGGGATGCGCTATAGTGGAACTCAGTTAATGCGCATGGACTTCTTGTCCTGATGATGCGCTGAGACTTTGATGCGTGGCCGTTTACATGTGTCGATGCTAAACTGCACACATCTTTCAACTCTTTATAAAAAGGGGCTGAGTTTTTTGCTAACTCTTCTTTCCTTTTTGCTTTGTTGCAGTGTCTGTGAGTCCTCTTCGACCACTTCCTTTTCTAGATGGGTTTGGACTTCAACGAGGAGATAGTCAACTCTGCTAAGGCTGCGATTATGTTGGATCAGCCACCAGAGAGAATGACGCTGATTCGGGATCAACCCTTTTCTTTTCTCTAAGCCATGATGGAGAGCGGCATGATCAATGCTGCTGAAACTGCCACAGAAACTTACTTGAAGCCCTAATTTCTGTTTGGGGATCGCCTGGCTTCCTATGAAGCGAAGGTGTTAAAAATCAAAGATGATTGGTTTTTCAAGGCGAAGGACCTCAACATGTATACGCCGAATTGCTAGCTAAATTAGTATTAACTAGGCATTAACATGTATACGCCGAGTTGGGCTACGGCTGCTGACTTAGGCGTATACATGTTGAGGTCAATGTTGAGGTCAAGGACTAATGTATACGGCGAAGGACCTCAACATGTATACGCCGAGTTGGGCTACGGCTGCTGACTTAGTATTAACTAGGCATTGCTAGCTAAATTATAATTAGCTAGAGATTAATTAGTATTAATTAATTATTAGCTAGTATATAGTAACTAAATGTTAGTGGTTAGCAATTAGGATTAGTAGTTAGTATTCCACAATTTTCCTACTTCTATTACATTTACATTTTTCTATTAGGGTTTTCCACACTTCCCAATATATATTGGGGACTCCCCAATGCTACATAGAAATTCTAACCCAAAATCTCCAAAACAATTCTTAGCAGCCGCCACTAGCAATTTCTCTCCACCCCAAACTCTCATCTGGCCCCTGCCTCCTAACCGACGCCACCGCGGCACCACCACCACCACCACCAAACTGGCCTCCAGCCCCTGCCCTCCTTCATCCCGACCACCCTCACAGCCCCTGTCCATCCCCGACAACACCACCATCACCACCGACCGACCCAAGCCAAAGCTGCCTCGTCCTTGACCAACTTGGCTTGCGCCCTTCCCCAGTAGCTCCCCGTCGACCAAGACTACCACCAACACCCGGCGCCCCCATTCTCTGTCTAGTTCGTTCCTGCAGCTATCCTCTTGTCCTGGCTTCCCAGCTATATCCGGCCTAGACAGCCACCGTGCCACCACTTCTCGACTCGCCTAAATTGCCCCTCATCATTAATCATCTCCATCACCACCATCACAAAAAGCATCCCCACCACATCACACACTATCGGGAGGGGGAGAGAGAGACCGCACCTAAGTCTTCGGCCAGATCTGGGGCTCCTCCAGCCAGATCTGGTGTTCCCCGCCGCCCTTGGCTCCGCTGACGAGACCTCTCCTACGCTTGCACTCCGATCTGTCTACCGCCCCTTCAGTTCCATGCCGATCTCGCCAAGCTAGCGACCGCGTCGTTTCGAGCTCCACCCAGCCGGCAACTTATGCCGCACGCCTTTCCACCAGAGTTTCCCGACGAACCCGCACACCGCTTCGCCCGTCCGGACTTGCAGCGCCGTGCTTCGACCGCCCTTCCACTATGAGTGTAACACCCCAGTCCCAAAATACGTAGGACCAGGTATACGAATACGTGCCAACAGCACTTCACCAATGGGCTAAGCTATACAACATGCCCATTAGCGAAATACTTAAGCTATAAATCCTGATAACACCAAGAAATACAATACAGTCCATAGGTATATACATCTAATCACATCCACAGAGTCCACAAAGAGATCAAGAATAAATAAAAAAATGTCTCAAATATTTAACAATAAAAGTAATGAAGTCTGTGCAGGTAAAACATCCCGAAACCATAGAGATTGGAACAAAGTACAAATCAACTACAAGTCTGATGAAAAGAAAAGAAAATAATGTAGAAAAACTAAATATGAATGTAACATGATCACGAGAAGTCCTCTGGCACTATCTCGTCCTCCTGTGCCGGTACGCCTCCGGTCTCAGCTCCCGAACCATAAACCTCCGGGTAGTCTTCAGCTTCGTCTAAGCCTGGGAAATAGCCAGGTCCTCAGAGGACTAGCAAGGTGCATAATATACATGCCAAGGTACAGAAATAAAAATATAAACTAAGGCATTCTACTGTATCCGTCTATGTGCTATGCAAGTGAGATACTTTTCTAGAATTCCAGACCCCTTCCACTAAGGCTCACTAGCACCTCAACAGGGTATTGTCCCCAGTACCTGTGTCGTGGCACCAAGGACAATCAATTCTCGACAGTGATAATCTTTTACTCTGCTATAGAGATAAAGGTCACTAAACAACGGGCCACACGATAATAGGTCTGATATTGTAGTCAAGTTCTCCCCAATCCCCATGTCTAGAATCTAGCAATGTCAAGTCTGTATAGTCATCTCAAAAGTAAAAGCAATAATGATAAAGAAATCTAGAATGCTAACATGAGGTCAATACCACGAATATTCATGTAAACCTCGTATCATGAATGTGTCGGTGTCCTGTGGTCAATTGTGTCAATGGACACGTCAGTATGTACGTAATGCCTAATGTCAATACTCGATGTCACTATCATGACATCGGCACCCGTCTATAAACGGACACTAAGTATTAACGTCCTATGTCATGCAATGCTAATAAAAAAAGAACAAAAAAATAGAAAAGAATAATCTGTAATGAAGGCAAGGCACGCTTGCCTGTAACTGCTGTCTGCGGGTAGGCCTGTCCAACTCCAGTATCCTTGTCGATCCTCCCAAGCTCACCTATGATAATACACTATATTTAATATTTTATATCAACACACCATATATAAATTATATGAGTATCTACGCCTCCTAGTTGCCATAACGTTGTTACGACACTGCATCTATTATATAAGTACATATAGGTACCAAATCCTCTCGTAAATACTTTACAATTATAACAAAATAATATATTTAAATTCTGAAATTTATATATAAATATTTATATATTGCTATAATGATACTTTCAATAGGAAAACCCTTTCACAAGAGGTCTTATATCAATGCCACATATGACTTTCTCAATTCGATCCATTAATTTAGTTCCGAAACAACGATAAAATAAAATAAATAAATTTTGTAAAAATCCCAAAAATGAGTTAAATTAGTATTTATAATGTTAAACCTTACAAAACATAAAGTTTAATATGGATTTATGGAGTTTTGACACTTTTGGACACAAGGAAAACAGAATTTTTCAGAGTTCGGTGACACAGAAAATGTCATGAATTTTTAAAAATAGTAAGCCGATGCAAAACATAACTTTCAGATATGCGTCGGAAAGGTATCGACATCTAGATTCTGAATAAAAATATAGAAAGGTTAGAAACTGATCTTAGATAGGCAAAAAGTGGCCTGCAACAGAAATGGTCAGTTTTGGATACCCTGTCGTAGGATCAACGCCACGGGCAAACCGCTTGGAACTAGGAGGTTCGGCAATTAGAGGTTGGAGTAGACATACAAAGGTAACTCTCAGGTTTGATTTAAGGAGAATGGATGAGAAAAAGTGGATGAAACATCATCTACAAGTCGACTAACCTGCTGTGACGTTTCAGACTTCGATTCGACGGAGTTTTAGCCCAAGTAGCGCATCGTGCACCTCTCTAACGGCCGCAAGGTTGCTCCTACAGTTGCTAGGGTGGAAGGAGATTTTGAAAGAGACGTCCAATTGGTCGTGGTTGGTGCAGAAATCGAGGAAAAATTATATTTTGTGAAGAAAGGGGAGTCGGCTAGGGTTTCGAATTTGGAGTGATGGCCGCTAGGTTTGGGGGGATTTGTAGAGTAGTGGGTGGTTATGAGAGAGGGGGATGGTTAGGTGTAAGCCCCTAAAAATTTTAAAATATTTTAAATAACATTTTATCCTTAAATTGAATTATTATAATTATTAGAAATTTTCTAGAATTTTTAAATAATTTTTAAAGCATAAAATACCATTTTGCAATTTATTAAATTATTTTAAATGCCTTTTGTAATTATTTTAAATATTTTAAGCCAGTATACAATATTCGAATTGTCTGTGCAAATTTTATTTGTACAGAGCAGAGTGGGGGGGGGGGGGGTATTATGCAAATTAGATTTTGCACATAACTATGGCGGTGGGGGTTTAGTGTAATATCCAGTATTGGGGGGGGGGTTTCTGAAAAATTATCGCCCGATCACCGCCTTCCTCCGTCATCATCTCCGGCGACTAACCCTAAACCCTAATCCTAAACCCTAATCGAAACCCTAATTGAACCCAGCCCGACCCTATAAATAGACCCCCAACCCGAAACCCTAACCCTATTCTACTCTCCAACCACTACAGTCGCCGCCCTACCCTGTTCTTCTCCGACGAGACCGCCGGAGACCTAGATCTAATAGCGCCGCCGTTCCAGCCATCGCCGTAGCCGCGCACCACCATCATCTTGTTCACCTCGACGAGACGAACCCAGATCAATTTTTTTTCGACGACCCCGACGTCTCCTCCGCCGTACAGCAGCCCCGAACGTCGACCTAGGCCGGACATGTACGTGTCTCTTCGTGTCCACTTTGCTTTCGTGTATCGTTTTCACATATGTGGGGCATCTCGTGTCAGTGAGTCTAGTGGTGGACTCGGACACGAAAAATTCGTGTCAGAACCTTCGTATTTTCCTCGGACACAGGACTCGGTGTCAGGTTCAATACTCGTGTCCCTAACTTTCAGGACACGGGTTAAATCATAATGGGTTATCGGGTTTAAATTTATGCTAACGGGTTTAAACCCGCACAGTAATGGATATTTACTTAATGGGTTTACTGTTTATAATGGGTTTTGGGTTTGGACCCAATGGGTTTGGGCTGGATTTTATATATATATATATATATATATATATATATATATATATATATATATATATGTATATATGTATTTATATATATATATGTATATAGGTATATGTATGTATATGTATATATATATATATATTATGTATTATACTGTTAAGTATATTTTATATATACTATTTATATACATATATATACATATATACATATATGCATTTTACTAAATTATATGTATATGTATTTCTATGTATGTAGATATAATTTTGTGCTAATGTTATTATGTATAAATTTACAAGTTATTTTATTATTTAATTTTATAACTTGTATATTTCACTACTTTAATATATATATTATTAAAATGCTTTAACATTCATTTATATATATATTTTAATATATGTAATTTTGTATTTCGATTGATTACGACCATTTGAGTCCAGACCTAGCATGGGTTCTGTGGACTTAAATGAGCCTAAATACATTCAAGGCCTGTACGAGTCATATCGGACTTGATTCATGGCTTTGTGTCCCGTATCTGGACTCCGGTTTAATTTCGTATACGTGGATAAAATATTAAATAATTAATTATTTATTTTCCAGAAATTGTAACTTGCTGTATTTGAATTTTTATATATATTTAAATTACTGTAAAAATATGGGAAAAATTATATTTAAATAATATGTTAATTTTTATAATTTAATATATTTTTTGTAGGATTTATTTAGTAAATTTGGAATTTTATAAATAGGAAAACCGAACTCATTTTCAGGGTACTTATGTTTTCTGATTTTTAATTAATATCTATGAGGGTTTCTAAATTCCAAAAAAATTAGTATAAATTTCTATAATTAACAAAGATCATTTTGGTACTTTATTTTATGTATATTTGATATTTTTTCCTATCTTTAAAATTGTTGGAACAAAGTGTACAGTCTGATTTATTTATTGAATAATTACGACTTGCGATGTATTGTATGATTTTGGGATATTGTAGTATTGGACCTCACCCTACCATAGTGTAAAGGCCCTAGGAAGTTGCTTTATGTATTGTGTCACCCTACATTGGTCTTCTATGCTAAAGTCACCATTTGGCTAGGTGTCCAGTCAGAAAGTCGTGTCGCACCACTAGGGTCCTAGTATTTAACTTAGCATAAAAACTAAGTTTATGTATCATTTTTACAGTGACGAGACACCAGGATATCTATAGCTTCATATACATACACTTACTTTGCACAAGGTAAGTACCTCTACAAACTTTATTTACTGCATATAGTGAATTGTGTATAAACCATGTTAAATACCGATACCTAAACTGCAAGTCTTATCTCTCCATGTTTCACATACTTTATACTGCTCTCAGTATCCATCATGTTTTATACTGTCCTCGTATCTCTCACATGTTTAGAATCTGGATTATGGGGAAACTGATAGTTGAGTACGTGATCATGCCCCCTCTACTGTACCAAGCAAGGTCGTATTTTCTATGCATATCTTGCCGTAGGTCCTTACCCTGCATTTCTGTACGGATATACACCTATGCTTGTACACTTGTACGTATATACATTTTATTTACATGTGCCACAGTACATTGTATAACTATTGACGATCATGTACCTGCTACAGTTTTAAATATTACATATACATCTGTCTCTATGACATATGTGTCCTTGCCATGATAGATTGTGATATGCCATGATTCCTGTTTATTACACTCATGTTCATTTCATGCTTCGTATATTTAGTTTGTTAGAATCAGTACTTGCTCCCGTCCTGACAGGATAACGTTGTAGGTATACTTATCGAGGAGGAGTTGCTATGTGATTCCTATTATGGAGTTGCTGTCGAGGATCAGACTTTGCCTTACGAGGATGTTCCTGCGGGAAAACTCGTCTAGTTGGTTTAGTAGCTCGGAACTTTTGAGAGTAGTCATATTTAGACTATGTATTTTGATACTGGACCTGTATCCAATTTTATGTCTTGACTATGTATTTGGAACATATTTATATACGAGATGATTTTGTGTTTGGGATATATTCTGACTCAATATGACATATAGAACTGTTAGCACACTTCGATTATATATTGTTTGTCTTTAGAACAGCTTACTACGCTTTATCTCTAGCGTAGGCTGGACATGACTCGGTCCGGCCCAACAATTTGGGTAGCGGATCGTGACATTAGGATTTGTAGGTATATATATTTAGTGCATGGGCTTTGGTTTTATATAATTTGGATAGGATTTGGTTCTCCAAATCATACTATTATTAATAGGTTTCCTAATTTGGATAGTAGTTTGACCAAGCCAAATATATAAGGGAATATTATATGTGGCTGCAATTAGACCTCTAAAATTCTCTTAAATATATGTATACTTGGTTTTATTACTCCTAGTTAGGCTCTAACTAGTAGGGTTGACTAGGTTAGGGTCCAAGTAGCATTACTAGTCAAATTGGACCCGAAAATCAATTTAATGAGTCTCATGTGCCACTTGCAAATAAGTAGCACATGAGAACTCAATTGGATGGTGCACCCTGGGCATATGCATTGTAGACTCAACATGGGTTAAAACCATATATTGGGTCATTCGGTTTCGATCTGTGTCAAGTCCCAAAAGCAAATTGGAAGTTGGCTTAAAATTACGTCAATGGCTCAAATTGGTCTAAGTTGGCCCGAAGTTGCCCGAAGTCAAAAGAATGTTGAAAAGCAAATTTGGATGAGACATGATATATCAAACTGAAGGTGGACGAGTCTAGAATTCAAATATGGAACTGGATTTGAGAAAACAATATTTGTTGTGCTTCAAAAATCAAAGCTACGGTATACTACTAACATAGTCATCATTAACTTTAATAAATTAAAATATCCATATAAAATAATATAAAATAATTTAAAATAAAATCCAAAAATTAGGGGTCTTATAGTGAACATCTCCCCTTTCTCTTCCTCGAAATTCTTTGGATATTTGAAAAAAAATTGGTTGTAGGATGAATAAGAAGGACAACAGACCCCCCTTGTATTGATATGTATTGGTTAATTAATATGCTAATATTATTAAAGCTAGTAATTAAGTTTTAATTTCTTCTTTGCTGCTGATAACATTATTTAGGGATTTTTAATATTTATTATTGCTATTATTATTATAGTTATTATTTTTGAACTATTAATTTAGGCTTTTATATTATTATGACTTGGGTCGTGAGATTTGCGCCCTATGTGATGGTTATTTGCCAGCTTGGACATTAGCCCATATAATTAGTTGGGTTTTGGCATATATATATATATATATATATATATATATATATATATATATATATATATATATATATATATTTTTACATATATATACATATATTTCTAATAAACTTATATATATATATATACATATATATATATATATATATATATATATATATATATATATGTTCTTAATAATGATCTTGGGCTTTAGATTTCTTATTTGGGCCTAATCATAGGCTTTTCTTGTAAAAGCATGAGTATATTGTTTTGACATATATTTCTAATAAACTATATGGGCATATTAAATATACATGTTTTGGAGCTATTTTAATTATGAAGTTTATTAGTTTTGATCAATAAATAATTAATAGGTTTTTATATATATTATTATTATTATTCCAAATAATTTCTAAATTGTTACAAGTACTTCTAAAGGTTCCAAAAAATATATTTCTAAATGACTACTAATTGTTTCTAAGTGTCTTAATGATTTTCAAGATGGTCATACGTTTTAGTTAGCCCTTGTTCCTTAAATCATAAATCGTGACTATAATAGTCGTTTCCTATTTCTTGATCCAATTATTGTGCCAAATTCTAACTTAGGGCTTCTATATACCAAACTAGGCTATTTGGACTATTCTGTACTCAATGGAACCGACCGTGCCGTTATTCGGGACCATCTTGTGGAGCATAGAATCGTACCTATCCCATGTCGATACGTACGTATCGCGCACGTCGACTCCAACCAATTCAGGCGAGTACATTCTCTGATTGTTTTTATCATGATAGTATCTATATTGCATGCTCTAGACTACTTTACTTGATGCTGACACACTGTTAACACGGATTGGTACTATATGGAACTTGTCATAAGATATTATCCTCTTATCGGGTGTATCAGATATTTCATGTTCATGTAGTTTATCATGTACATCGTGTACTCCTTGTATTCTTATTATTCATGTACTCTCATGTGCTCACATGTGCTTCATGTGCAAACTAACAATCATGTACGTAACATATCGTGATCGGATCCTTGTGTATTGATTGGGACGGGGGAGTAGAAGTAGTTATGTACTTAAGTCCCTATAGTGTACTCATGTATATGTCGATTAACCCTTCACGTATAATCGAGTTACCGTAGAATACTCATGTGCAACCTAAGACAATCACATAACTGTCTTGTGCTCTAAATCACTTATATTTATTATAGTTTAAATGTTCTCTATTTCATTCATGTACTCAGTTTTTTTATATCTTCATGATGCTATTTCTCTATTTCTCTGTATTTTTTTCCAGCATATCATGTATTTTATTCTATTGCGAGTTATATATTTCCTACCATGCCATAGAACTGTTTTTTGTGTTATGTACTTCGTTCTAATCCTGACTGGATAACTATTTTTAGGTAATATTATGCCCCACACCCTAGACTTCATGATGGCAGATCTAGATATATTTTTATATCGTGAGTTGACCTCTGGAGAGCTCTAGGCCATTATATTTTTTTAATTTATGTTTCGTTATCAGATTTGTCTTCGATACATTCTGGTCATGTATATTCATTTGTAGACTTTAGTTGTTTCAGAGTTATTGATATCGTTCCTATTTCATATCTTCCTTAGCCGTTGTGATGTGATTTGAGTGCATTATTTTTATGGATCATTTAGATATTGTAGATATTTATTGGGTACTTGACAGCGTTCTACCGTCGATACTGCGGCGTAGGCTGGGCGTGGCCCATGTACTCGTGCTCGAATATCCGGGTGCAGGTCGTGACAACCGTAGAAGGAGGTGGCTGCATACCGGCATCCCTGTTCGTAGGAAGATCTTGTCCCAGCTTCAAGGGTGGGACATTTCTAAAGTTGGCCCAGTCTTTCGGGGCTTTGAAGTAGATGAAGAGTTGGAGGATTCAGGCGTGGATGCTATTTCCTTACCAGTATGGGGGTTTCGCTGGCTGCAAAGCATCCGACCCTCACATTTGGTATATGAGAACATGAATCATTGCTTCCTGGAGCCGTATCTACTAAACCATTTTGCCCGCCAATTCGGCTACACTCAACTGATGTTGAGGAACCTAAGTACTTGCTTGGGATTTATTGGAAGCTTGTTGGATGGAGCCTGCGCTTGGCAGTACTATAATGTTGGGTGTACAAGAGTGCGGTTCACGGCGCCCCTTCAGAATCCTCGACCATAGATTTTTGTTTTCTTCCATCAAGCTTTATTGTTTGATGAACATGATATCTCCTGGCTACGATAGGGAGACTAGTTTCATCGTCGGGACTCAGCTAGAGGCATCTGAAGCCATGCTCACGAAAGCCCGGGCGTATCGCTCGCTAGAAGCTGTGGTTCTCGCAGCAGCCCCGGTAGCACGAACAGAGGGCTCGTAGGAGGAATCTGATGCGAATCAGTTGAAGAGGCGAGCTTCAATGGATGTAGGTCATTTTGCGCCTAAAAGGCACAAGAAAGTGTTGGCGGGAAAGTCAGAGGCCACCGTAGTTCTACCCGCAGGGGGTCAACAGAACCCGTCCCCACGATGGTAAGTGGGTCAACGTCAACTCTTAAATATTTAACCCAATCTCTCCATTCTTATTTATATCCACTTATTTTTGTTTTGCAGGAAGTGGCGAAGAAGAAATCTCGAAGCGAGGTTCGGGCGAACTTTTTAAGAAGGAAGTTGCCAGCTCTCCCGAAGAGCGCGTCCCTTTTATTATGAAGTCTCCAGTGGAGGAGGACCCAGATGATGGTATTCATGTGGAAGTCCCTGCCGCCTTTGACTATACTGAGGATGACTCCGTTGATGTGGTGGCATCCGAAAATGTCGATAAATCCTTATTGACCATTCGGGGAGATAATGCAGGTCCTTCGCGGGCAGTGGGGCAACCGTCCGCGAGCATAAGTGAGAAGATTGCTACTGAGACCCAGGAGGAGGTGATGACGCAAGATCCTTCAGAGGAAGAGGTTGATTGGGACTCGTCTTCCTTGAAAGATGTCCCAGATGACGATGTTGAGAACGTAGAGGAGGACTCTACAATGGGCAAAGAGGAGCAGACTGGGGTGATGGCAGCTGAGCTCTTCCCTGATCTTGATAGGGAGGAACCGATTTTGCAATCGGGTCCTACAGCTGTTTGGGTGGCAGAGGTTGAGACGACTCCATTGCCGAGCCCTTCTCCTGTCCCGACGATGGAGTTTGAGATAGTAGAAATGACTCGGTTGCCAAGCCCTACTCCTGCCCCAGTGGAAAGTGAGGTGGAAGCAGCCATTCTGCCTCCCAATGCCACACATGCTCATTTATCAGGAGGTGGATGTAGGATCTATGGAGCACCTCTAGAGGGGGTGAATAGAGTGCGTACTTGTAGCAGAATAATAATTACCACTTAAAAATATTTATGGTAGTAATCAAACAAATATGAAGCAATCAGTATATAAGTAAATATGTAAAGTAAATAAGTTCAGAAGATCAAACGCAAACACCGAGGTTTATACTGGTTTTCCTCTGAGAGGACTAGTCCAGTCGCGAGAACTTTTGCCCACTATTAATCCACTATTTTGAATAGAGATTACACCGCGTGTTTTACTCTGAAGAAAATGCCAAATTCAACATATTTTTATCTGAAGCCCACGATCAAACTTCAAAACACCTTTCTGAGAAAAACTTTTATACGCCAAGCTTGTACAACTCGAATACTCCTAATCGGAAACTACCGACACTTAGAAGAATAAGAGTTGTCTTGGAAATTGGAAGGTTAAAAGCTCTTGGTAAATATGAAGGCTTTAGAATAGATAGAGAAGATAAAGAAGGATTGAGTGAGTAGAAATGGAAAATTCATCTCTATTTATAGGATTTTCTAGGACAGAGTTCGGGTAGAACTCGGTAGGGTTAACGTTCATAATTTTGAACATTGTAGATCCAAAAGAATAGGAAAATGCAGCTGACTAGGAGTGATTTAAGTGGACCGAGTTTGGGCAGAACTCTGGCCGAGTTCGGTTGGCTGATTTCAGGTCAGTTTTGGTTCATCAGGGTTTTTGGACGAGCAAGGGTTTAGGATTTGGTTTGGGTCAAAAGGGTTTGTGAGAGTGCTATACTAAATTACCAGTGATACCGACTCATAAATTATCTAGACTCAATAAATAGAAAAATACAGAATAAATTAGAAAAACCAATAGCCCTTTTGATGGCATCTTTGAGTAGACTTGAAGACGCCATTTTTCCTTGACGACAGTCGTCCAAAGATAAAAGATCTGAAAATCTGAATATCTTTCGGGGGCTTCGCCTCCGAACCCCCACGGGAGGCGTTGCCCCTCGACCCCTGTCCGCTGACTGGGCAGCGGAACCCCCGAGTGCGAAGCTGTAAAACCCCTATTATTATTATTATTTTTATTATTTTATTAGACTTAAAAATGAATTTATACAACTTATGGTTTTATTTATATATTATTTTTTAGGACCTTAGCCACTGTTGAATTTTGTAACACAAGACTACCATAAATTTTGGCACGGAAAATGTAGCAGTGTGCCTTGACTAGTACATTAGTCATGTCGGGGGAAGCCTAGCCATGATGATGACCAAACTAGAAAAACCAGACAGAGTTGTGAATGGGCTTATTTAAAATATTTTATTTAGATATTATTTTATATATTGATTTTAGATGAACCGGTTTGTCCAAACCAGTTCGAACTGGGCCCAAACCAAATTTAAACTCATGTAGGCATGTGGTGTGACCAAGGTGGCCATGTAGACATATTTTATGCACTTAGAAATATCTCCTAAATTATTTTAGAATTTTATGAACAATTTCTAATAATTTAAATATTGTACAATTATTGGTATTTTATTTTTAAATAATATGTTACAAGAATGTACATGTTCCTGGACCCGGATAAGGGTGTGTGGTACAGTTCACCCATTGGAGCAATTTTTATTAATTTATTATTATTTAAAAAACTATTTTATGGTGATTAATAAACATGTTTATTTTATTATTTAGTTGATTTATTGTCAAATGAAATTAAATATATATGTACTTATGTTTTAAATTAATTTTATATATGGATAGATAAGATTTAGATTTTTTTGTTTGAATTTGTGATAATTTTAGAGGAGTACATTTAGATATATGCATATATATATATATATATATATATATATATATATATATATATATATATATATATATATATATATATATAATAAGTTATATATAGATAGTAATAGATTTGAAAAAAAAATCATTAGTGGGTGGTCGGCCCCACCCGACCACCCATAGCAAGCATGCTGAGTTCAGCGCTCCCCCATTAACAATAATATGCAGTAGCCAGCAATGTGGCCGCCCTCCTTCATTAGCAGCTTCGTATATGTGGTTGGCCGACCCCCCTCCAACACATAAATATATATAGGTTATATATATATGAGTTTTGGAAAACCCTAAAATCCAAATCTCTTCGTCCACCTTCTTCCTCCTCTCTCCTCCATCCTCCTCCCTCTCCTCGACATGCATGCCCAGCCTCGCCGAAGCGACAACAGCCCCGCCTCACGGTCGCCACGGCAACACCACCCCCAACAACAAACACCCACAACAATAACAGAATTTAACATCGAGGTACCCGACTTCTCCCTTCGATTTCTCCTTCAATTTTAATCCGTTTTTAGATCCGTAAATTCGTATAGAAAGCCCACATGACCCTCTAGCATTCCCTTCAAATAGTTTTATTTATTCTGCAATAAATTCCAGGTTTAATTAGATTAAAAACCACGAAAAATCAGTTTTCAAAAACTTAAAAACCCCGGAACGAGGTACGTCCCGACAAACCGGGCGACCCCGTCGCAAACCGAGAGTACCGAAAGGTCCGTATCGACTTTGCGGACGTGTGGGCTTTGACGGAATTCAAATTGGTTGCGTGTGCGCGACGAATTTGACACGTATCCGTCAAATTTTTTCGTGTCGAGCTTTTTGGAATTTCCTAATTACTTTGTGCACACTCATCAAATCGCGACAAAACTTGCGCCATTGTACTCAAAATATTTTTTTGGTCCTGTGAGCCAAGTTTGGTCCGATTCTGAGACCGTTGATCGGGACGCTATTTTGGCGGGCCCACAATCCCATTCAACGGGCGAATTTGTGCACAGCCCACCGAAATCCAAATTGGACATACCGTTGGGTTTGTCTCATCAAAACAAATCCGTAGACATATAGTTTGACGACTTTAGAGATCGTAGGTTCTGGCGCACATTTTGGTACAAAGCGGGTCCAACGACGGACATTGTTTTGACCCGAAATTACGATTTTGCCCCTGTTCCAGAATTTAATTTTTGGACATGCATTTCCTAGGCATATCTTATATTCCAAACTCGTTCGTGATGTTTGTTGCAGCATCCGGAGTCATCTGCGGCATTTGGCTTTTCTTGCTTCATCTATTGGTCTGTTCGAGCTACTGGATTATTCTCTTTTGCACATAACCTCAGGCAAGACACCTTGCCTTTACTGTTTAATTTCTTGCTCAATATCATACATACTTTTTTTTATGTTGTTCTTTCAAAGTTATATATATGCAAATTATTATATTTTATGCAATTGACTTAGAGTTAAGGGACCACTGTATGTTTAGTGTATCTCATAAATTGTCATGTTGTGCCACGAATTGTGTGTGAGTTGTGAGTCGCATATAGATACGGACTTGCATGCTGACTGATCATTGGTGCGTACAGGCCGTGCGTTAGGATATAACCGTTAATAGATTATGTAGAAGACTTGGCAGTTATTAAGGATTAAACAGTGTCGTGGAGTCGACACATGTATAGTATCATGGGGAGGGGGAGACAGTTATTAGCGTAGGGGCTACATATTCAGTACACACATAGATTTGGGCCGATAGTGTCTCGTATGAGCGCTACTTACTGTCCCGGGGCCGATAGTTCTCGTATGAGAGCTACTTTCTGCCCATGGTCGATAGTGTCTCTTATGAGCGCTACCTACTACCACTCTCTCTCCATCTATGCTGAACACCTAAGCTCCTACGTAGAATGTTGTCTTCTCAAAGTGTATATCACATAGAATGGTTAGGAACCTTTACGCATGTATATTTTCTATTGAGCTCTTACTATTCAGTTATGACATGATATTATGTGTCTTGTTACGTCCCTCTGAGGACCTAGTTTTTCCCCAGGTGTGTGTTCATATTTTCTGCAGGTGTTCTAGCCAAGGACGTGATCTTCTCCATTTCTCGAAGATGATTGCTCTTGGTTCGTTTTATCATTTGGTCGATCGTCTCCTTGTACATTTATTTTATTGAGATAGTTGGTAGTGGACTTTATCTCCGTCCAACGATTGTACCATAACTATTCAAGCTGACTCTATCTTTATTTTATTATATATTTGTGGATGAGATTTAGCATGTCTTGGTTCTCTATATTTTACAGCTTATGTATTCATACGAGGTTTCCATATATTGGAGTGTACTTCGTATGTATACAGCTGGCATGTTGATGTACCTAGTCCTAAGTATTTTGGGACTGGGGCGTTACATATTTTTGTGGTGGCCCATGCAGGTCGAGTTTGTCACTTCAGCTACGTAATTGTACCGATGTGAGCCTGCAACATAGGATTAGAATCTAGGAATCTCATCCATACAGCTTGACCTCTTCCCTTGGCTTCAAATTCCGAACTCTCGTTCGACTTCCTTGAATTGTATCTTGCTTGATTCCTTTCTACCGTTGATTCTTATTTTCGTGCTTAGTGTCAACTAGGAAGATGACTACACTTGTATATGATCATAGGTCAAACACATATGGCTAGAATGGTTATATTGGCAATTGGAATACATTCAAGACTCTAGTTGAGTTAAAAAGGCTTTTTAGTGTGATTTAATGATTAGTAATTGATAAAGTAGGATATTACCACGAAAAGTTTTAACCTTGAGATTTCTAAATAGTAAACACCAGAGGATTTATAGAATTTCCTACTTGGTTTAAGAAATTGATTGATTTTCAAGATTTGATATTTATGATTTATTGGGTTATAGTTATACATCCTTGCACAAGTATAAAATTGATTGCTTTTCGAGTTGTGATATTTATGAGTTTTGGGTGATAGATATACATCTTTGAACAAATATAAAATTTATTTGATTTTTGAGTTTTGATGTTTATGATTTATTGGATTATGGTTATACACCTTTGAACGGTTATAAATTTGGTTTGAAAATGATCTTAGCTTTTAAAAATGGCCATATAAATTATTTAAACTGAGTTGTACAACTTGCGATTTTTATGTTTAGTAAATTTTGAATTTTAAGTGGAAGTAATGATGGTAAATTTTGGTTTATAATAATTGAAAACGATTTTTGAAATTTTTTCTTATTTTAAATTGTGTCCTATGATTGAGGATTTACAAATCTATTTAGATTTTGGTAAAAAAAAAGATTTTGACTGATAAGATTATTTAAAAATTTAGTTTAATGTGGGATTGCTAATATAAAATTTTTTTTGGGAGAATTTCGAAAGATGTGATGGAAAGTTATTTTGATTGATTAAAAGAAGTTACCATTAGAAGTTGTGATTTTGTTGGAATAACTTAGCATGAATAGAAGTTAAAATTGATAAGAGCATTGAGCTTAATTTTTGAGATTGCTTTTAATATGCTAAGAGTATATTATGAGTTATTTAAAAATTTTAGAGTGTTAAATTTTTGATTGATTGTGAAATTTTTATGGATTCGTAAATTATGAACTCTTGTGTTAAATAGTTGAATTTAAACGTTAATTTTGGAAAAGGTTAGTAGTAACTTAATAAAAATTTTGCTTTGAGATTTATGAGAGTGATTTAAATTTTTTTATGATGAATTTGAACGGTTTGGAGTGAATACAAATTTTGATGGTATATTTTTGAAAGTTTATTTTAAAACTTTTGGAGGATACTTGAGCTAAAATTTTAATGGTAGGCCCCAAGATAACCCTACTGAGTATTCCACACTAATTGTCATGTCACTCATGACCGTGATAGTAGTATATACGCAAGTGTTGTTAGTCACCTACCCAGCTATGAGACTGTATTACCACCTCGACTTACTCGACCTTCCTTCAATTTTAGATCTTTTAATTGCGACCTTCTAACCCATATGCAATTTGAATAATGAATTAATTGTTCATTGACTGTATTCATTTAAGAGGCTATCTTCTCTCTAGAACTGTGATCCTAAATTATTTTGCTGAATTTTTTAATTAATTTTATTGCATGCTTTAACTTGATCTCCTTTATTTTTGGAGCATTATTATTCACCTCATGAACTCCCACTTTCTATTTTGGATATTTTGGCATCCCTTACCGTGACTTGAATATTTGGAGCACAACACTAGACTTTTCCTTCAAACAAACTTCATATGTTGGACTTAGACGAGCCCACCTTAATGTAGATATATCATGTCCCACTAAAACACGTCTCCTTGTACTCTATTTTCTTGATATGACTTTCCAGTCAAATGGCTAAGCTATAACCTCTACCATGATACCAAAATACTTTCCGACTTCAATTAAGAGATCCAACCTTGACTCGATCCTTTAACCCGATATGTGAATATGTTCTACTAAATCCCTTAATGCTAGCCTTGTGCTTTATCTTGATTGCTTGACCCGTTGTCCAATCACACTATTAGTTTAACTCTTGTAAGTTGGGTAGAATACCTCACCATCTAACTAATCCTTTGTCCTTGTGAATCTTGTTGATGAATTCACTTAGACTATAATTTGCAGGCCCTTACCTTATCTAGTCTACCAAGCCATAAATGAAGAAATACTATGACAACTGTATAGGCCCACACTGCGGGCGATACTTGATTTTAAAAGATCTTGGACTAATTAAATTCCTTCGATATTACCTCCCTTACTTATATTTCAACAACCTGATGCTGCTAATCTAGCCTTGGTTTTGCAAGCTTATCTTTTCGAGCTTGATCATGACATATTTTATTGGGTGCACCCACTAACATATTGTCTAATCAGAACCGGTGCATGATGGTCTGATCAACCTATTGCACTTTGGTTCGCTTATCACATATTATTCTACGTGGATGAAGACATAGTAAACTTGCCTTAGAGTCTCTTCCGCGACAGCTTTGACAACTCTCAATTGAATTATTTTCGTCGCCTATGAACCTCGTATTTCGTACTAAATAGCATCGTCTTTGAACTCTTTTTGTTGTGGACTTTACTTATATTAGAAAGACCAGACACTGTACATAATAGATAGATGTAAGATATTACCTTTAGTTTTCCTATCAGTTATTTCAACACGAATTTAGATAGCCACCGACCAACTCAGGTGGCTATATCCTCACCTTAAACTCCACTTCTCCCCAATCCTAGAAATTTTTATTGTGCCCTTCTAATCCCATTTGAACGCACGAGAGTGATTCTAATCATCACTTAATCAAACCCTCGACCAAGACGATTAGTATCCAGCTCTCCCTTAAGGAATCACATATCCTAAATGTCTAATTTATTCTCTTTGGTCTACTCAATTCCTTACTGTTCTCTAAAATTGGATATTCAAATTTTGTTACCTTCCTTAGCAATCCTTATTTGAATTCCATAACCATGATATATTTTTGTATATATCGACTCCACAATTTTCTATTGCATGGTGGTGTTGAACGCCGTTTATCGCCTCCTCAAAATTTTAATTGCATTTTGGTATTGACGAACTCTTCCTATCCCTCAACCCTATCTACCCTATTAATCCTAAATTTCGAGGACAAAATTCTTGTAAGTTGGGTAGGATGTAAAACCCCTATTATTATTATTATTTTTATTATTTTATTAGACTTAAAAATAAATTTATACAATTTATGGTTTTATTTATATATATTTTTTAGGACCTTAGCCATTGTTGAATTTTGTAACACAAGACTACCACGAATTTTGGCACGAAAAATGTAGCAGTGTGTCTTGACTAGTACATTAGCCATGTAGGGGGAAGCCTAGCCATGGTGATGACCAAACTAGGAAAACTAGACAAAGTTGTGAATTGGCTTATTTAAAATATTTTATTTAGTTATTATTTTATATATTGATTTTAGATGAACCGGTTTGTCCAAACCAGCCCGAACTGGGCCCAAACCAAATTTAAACTCATATAGGCATGTGGTGTGACCAACGTGGCCATGTAGACATATTTTATGTACTTAAAAATATCTCCTAAATTGTTTTAGAATTTTATGAACAATTTATAATTATTTAAATATTGTACAATTATTGGTATTTTATTTTTAAATAATATGTTACAAGAATGTACATGTTCCTGGACCCGGATAAGGGTGTGTGGTACAGTTCACCCATTGGAGCAATTTTTATTAATTTATTATTATTTAAAAAAACTATTTTATGGTGATTAATAAACATGTTTATTTTATTAGGTATTATTTTATTATTTAGTTGATTTATTGTCAAACGAAATTAAATATATATGTACTTATGTTTTAAATTAATTTTATATATGGATAATAAGATTTAGATTTTTCCTTTTGAATTTATGATAATTTTAGAGGAGTATATTTAGTTATATGCATATATATATATATATATATATATATATATATATATATATATATATATATATATATATATATATATATATATATATATAATAAGTTATATATAGATAGTAATAGATTTGAAAAAAAAAAATCATTAGTGGGTGGTCGGCCCCACCCGACCACCCATAGCAGGCATGCTGAGTTCAGCTCTCCCCCATTAGCAATAATATGCAGTTGCCAGCAATGTGGCCGCCCCCTTCATTAGCAGCTTAGTATATGTGGTTGGCCGACCCCCCTCCAACACATAAATACATATAGGTTATATATATATGAGTTTTGGAAAACCCTAAAATCCAAATCTCTTCGTCCACCTTCTTCCTCCTCTCTCCTCCATCCTCCTCCCTCTCCTCGGCATGCGTGTCCAGCCTCGTCGGAGCGACAGCAGCCCCGCCTCACAGTCGCCATGGCAACACCACCACCAACAACAAACACCCACAACAATAACAGAATTTAACATCGAGGTACCCGACTTCTCCCTTCGATTTCTCCTTCAATTTTAATCCGTTTTTAGATCCGTAAATTCGTGTAGAAAGCCCACATGACCTTCTAGCATTCCCTTTAAATAGTTTTATTTATTCTGTAATAAATTCTAGGTTTAATTAGATTAAAAACCACGAAAAATCAGTTTTCAAAAACTTAAAAACCCCGGTACGAGGTACGTCCCAACAAACCGGGCGACCCCGTCGTAAACCGAGAGTACCGAAAGGTCCGTATCGACTTTGCGGACGTGTGAGCTTTGACGGAATTCAAATTGGTTGCGTGTGCGCGACGAATTTGACCTGTATCCGTCAAATTTTCCCGTGTCGAGCTTTTTGGAATTTCCCAATTACTTTGTGCACACTCATCAAATCGCGACGAAACTTGCGCCATTGGACTCAAAATATTTTTCTGGTCCTATGAGCCAAGTTTGGTCCGATTCTGAGACCGTTGATCGGGACGCTATTTTGGCGGGCCCACAATCCTACTCAACGGGCGAATTTGTGCACAGCCCACCGGAATCCAAAATTGGACATACCATTGGGTTTATCTCATCAAAACAAATCCGTAGACATGTAGTTTGATGACTTTAGAGACCGTAGGTTCTGGCGCGTATTTCGGTACAAAGCGGGTCCAACGGCGGACACCGTTTTGACCCGAAATTACGATTTTGCCCCTGTTCCAGAATTTAACTTTTGGACAGGCGTTTCTTAGGCATATCTTATATTCTAAACTCGTTCGTGATGTTTGTTGCAGCATCCGGAGTCATCTGCGACATTTGGCTTTTCTTGCTTCATCTATTGGTATGTTCGAGCTACTGGATTATTCTCTTTTGCACATAACCTCAGGCAAGACACCTTGCTTTTACTGTTTAATTTCTTGCTCAATATCATGCATGCTTTTTTTATGTTGTTCTTTCAAAGTTATATATATACAAATTATTATATTTTATGCAATTGACTTAGAGTTAAGGGACCACCGTATGTTTAGTGCATCTCATAAACTGTCACATTGTGCCACGAATTGTGTGTGAGTTGTGAGTCGCATATAGATACGGACTTGCGTGCTGATTGATCATTGGTGCGTATAGGCCATGCGTTAGGATATAACCGTTAATAGATTATGTAGAAGACTTGGCAGTTATTAAGGATTAAACAGTGTCGTGGAGTCGACACATGTATAGTATCATGGGAAGGGGGAGACAGTTATTAGCGTAGGGGCTACATGTTCAGTACACACATAGATTTGGGCCGATAGTGTCTCGTATGAGCGCTACTTACTGCCCCGGGGCCGATAGTTCTCGTATGAGAGCTACTTTCTGCCCAAGGTCGATAGTGTCTCTTATGAGCGCTACCTACTACCACTCTCTCTCCATCTATGCTGAACACCTAAGCTCCTGCGTAGAACATTGTCTTCTCAAAGTGTATATCACATAGAATAGTTAGAAACCTTTACGCATGTATATTTTTTATTGAGCTCTTACTATTCAGTTATGGCATGATATTATGTGTCTTATTACGTCCCTCTGAGGACCTGGTTTTTCCCCAGGTGTGTGCTCATGTTTTCTGCAGGTGTTCTAGCCAAGGCCATGATCTTCTCCATTTCTCGAAGATGATTGCTCTTGGTTCGTTTTATCATTTGGTCGATCGCCTCCTTGTACATTTATTTCATTGAGATAGTTGGTAGTGGACTTTGTCTCCGCCCAACGATTGTACCATAACTATTCAAGCTGACTCTATCTTTATTTTATTATATATTTGTAGATAAGATTTAGCATGTCTTGGTTCTCTATATTTTACAGCTTATATATTCATACGAGGTTTCCATATATTGGAGTGTACTTCGTATGTATACAGCTGGCATGTCGATGTACCTAGTCCTAAGTATTTTGGGACTGGGGCGTTACAGAAGCCCCGGATAGGTCGTCGGGTGGTTCAGAGAAATCTTCTTCTGTGATACGATCTTTGGCCCATCATTAATTCTTCATCGCATATGTCCTGGTTTGATAATACTTACTGCATGTCTACAAGTACATGTTAGATGAACAAAATAGTATTATAATATGATAATAAGATAACATTTAGTGAGCAGTAGGACAATGCTAGGTTTAACTAGCAATATGATAGTGAATATATGAATATTAGTGACATTATTATGTTAAACATAACTGATTTAACCATATTAAAAAATATTATATTAAAAAATATGATATAATCATTGGGCTAACCATATTAAAAAAATATGATATTAGTGACATGTGCTATTTCTGAGCCCGTTGCGGTGGGCCTTAATATTGGTGGACCCTCTGGGGTAGATCTCGATAAGGGCAAGGTCCCTATGGTGGAAGAATCTCCTTCTGTCCAACCCACTTAGGGGATTGTGATGGGTCCTTCGAGAGACTCGGCTACGCTGGTTTTTGGCCCTGATGCTATTGCCGGTCAGACAGAGAACGCAAATGTTGAGACTCCTAGGTCGAAGTCCCCTCAAGGGGACCCGAGTCCTGAAGGCTCGATGATCGGAGGTTCGACGAGCGAAGTGGCGACCGCTCTGCCGCGCTAAGATATTGTGCCATCTACGAGTTCAGCCATCCTCCTTGCTCACATGGGGATTTCGACGGCTCCTCCTATGACGCCATAAGTATTGGCCGACGCAGACGAATACGTGATGTATATTGTCGAGGCTGTATACAAGATGCTGAGAAGAGGGGTGTCCACTGTGCTGGAGAAATGCGGAAGCTTTGCAACAGCCAAGGCAATGGCAATCCCACACTTCAGGTTGATCCGATCTCACCAGGGTCATGACCATATGGCTGAGATTCTGGAGGCTTCCATTACGGAGCTCGACCGTCATCTTACTGAGCACCAGAACATCCAACAGAATGATCTTTCTGCTTTGATAGAAGAGGAGCAGGACAAGTTAGCGGCTGAGTCTGAGTCAGCTACTTGTCCACCATGGCTGTCTGGAAACAGGAACTGGTCGATGCTGAAGCCAAAGAATAAGAGCTAACCTCAGCTGTGGAAGACAAGGCTAATCTACGGGCATCTCTGAATGTCCACCTGGCAGAAGTTGATGCTAAAATCCACATGCTTCAGGAGCAGCGAACCTAGCTCTTGGTAGGTTCTAAATGAGCACAGATTGCCCATATCGCTCTTAAGGAGGAAGCAGCGAAGTTTACTCATCATGTGGCCAACTTGTTCCATCGACGGAAGGAGTTGGATGTCAAGAGAGCGGCCGATATTGCCTCCGATGATAAGGAAGCGATGCATCGTGAAGCTGAACGTCGGGTCTTGGCAACTGTCGAAACCAGGGCCGAAGCTTTAAAGCATCGTATCGACGAGATGTCTGTTGACCCTTGAAGTTGTTCTCCTTTTGTATTTTTTATTTTCTTTTGTCGTTTGAGTAGTAGTTGTTTCTTTTTGCAATGTAGCCCCTTTTTCTTCCTTTTGAGGAGAAAGAAATAAAGAACTTTTGTTTGCTTATTTGTCATGAACGCATGGTTTTGTGGACTTAATCATCTTTGGCGCACCTTGGTTTTTAGGTACAGATGATAAGTTGAGAGAGGGAACCAACATGTTTACTCAGAGGTAATGTGGACATGGTAAACATGGGGTTGGTGATAGAGTTTTCTCACTCAGAGGTGATATAGACGTGGTAAGAAGAGACTCTGTGGGGATGCAAAGAACAACTCAGAGGTGATATAAATATGAATGTTCTATAGGCAGGGTGTAGCAACTCGGGGGTTGTTAAATGGGATGTTTAATTAGAGGTAATATGGACATGGTAAACACTGGTTTTAGCTTCATCTTACTGAGAACAAAGATTGAGCTTTGTGAGGATGTAGGAAACAACTTAGAGGTAATATGGACATGGATGTTTTCTACTGGGGACTGATAAGAGAATGTCCCAGAACAGATGGGTTCCAGACAAAGAGTATGAATTTGATGGTAAAATTCATAGATTTTTCTTGCTGGGGATTTGGAAGTACATATTGAAGGATTTCAAGAATAGTACTTCTTTAGGAACTTGCCATTGATTGTCATCATGAACAAGTCTCCGTTAGATTTTTTGGGTTGGTAGGCCCCGTTAAGAGTACACCGTCTCAATGATGAAAGGACCTTCCCATTTGGGTTCGAACTTTCCTGGTGTCTTATGAGTTATCACCATCGGCCTTCTAACTGATAAGACAAGGTCACCTTCTTGGAAAGTCCTTTATTTGACCGTCCTGTTGAAAGCATGTGAAATGTGAGCCAGATAGAGCTCGATGTACTGTTGAGCCAAGAGACATTTTTCATCTAGCACCTCTAACTTTTGTAACCGGTGACATTGATTATCTTTCTCCGTTAGCTGGTTCGTAATGGCCACTCGTAGTGAGGGAATTTGGATTTCAATAGGTAGCACTGCTTCGCTCCCATAGACCAAGGAGAACGGTGTGTTGCCCGTCGGAGTCCGTACCGTTGTGCGGTAAGTCTAAAGGCATTCGCCCAACTTCTCGTCCCAATCACATTTATTAAATGACACGACTTTCTTGAGTAGTTTGGCGATTATTTTATTGAAAGCTTCAGCCAATCCATTTGCTGCTGGATTGTAAGCAGTGGATGCGACGTTCTGAATGCACTTCTTATCACAGAACCTGTTGAACGCATGACTTATGAATTGTGGACCTTGTCGTGGATGATCCTCCGGGGTACCCCGAAACGGTAGATGATATGATGTTTGATGAAGCTGATCACCTTCGAGCTCTTCACCTCTAACAAAGGTATTGCTTCCGCATATTTAAAGAAGTAGTTGGTGATTGCTAAGATGAAGCGATGTCCTCTAGATGATGGATGGGTAATAGATCCAACTATATCCATACCCCTGGCTTCAAATGGCCAAGAGGCGACCGTAGGGTATAGAAACTTCGAGGGTCGATCGATGAAGTCAGCATGCAGCTGGCATACACGACACTTTTTGGCATACTCAATAGCTTCTGCCACCATTGTAGGCCAGTAATAGCCCATACATCGAAGTCGGTCCTATAGCTTAGGACCGAGTTGATGAGCTCCACAGGTGCCGTCATGAGCCTCCCGAAGGGCTTAGGTTGTCTCCTCATTTGATAAACATCAAAGGAGAAGCCCGTCGTAAGAACAACAATACAATATTTTGGTAGCTATATCATAGTAGAATCGGAGATAGCGCCTTTTGACAGACACGACTTCCTTCAGATCGTCTGGGAGGATCCCGTAGGCTGCAAAATCTATGAATAGAAACCGCCAGTCTCTAATGTCGACACCGGCATCTACAGGCATGGCATGGTTAAGACACATGCATATGTTGTTTTTTGGATACACCAGATCCCATCCAATCACCGTAACGAAATATTGAGTTCCGAGAGGTGCCGCCAATGAGGCAGCAAGGCCAGCCAGAGCATCTGCCTCCAGATTTTGTAACCGAGGTACGTGCTCTATGAAGAACTCGATAAAGGTTGAAACGATGTCTAAAGCTGCTTTATGATAAGGTATCAGGTCCTCGTGGCCAACCTCATATTGTCCCGGGACCTGGTTGATAATGAGTTTCGAATTGCCATAGGACTCTCGGTATTTTACCCCCAGTTATCTTAAAAACTGGAGTCCCATAATGAGGGCATTGTACTCTGCCATATTGTTGGAGCATGGCTCTGTGAGGGAATGGGCACGCTGGATGACTAGCTTGTCTAAAGAGATCAAGACTACCTCCACTCCTGCGATGATCTGACCCTTGGGGTCTGTTCTTGAAGCGTCGTCGAAGAACATCCTCCAGACAAAGTTTTCTTCGGCAACATTGCATTCCACCACTTCATCTGGAATATCCTGATAGAGTTTGATGACTCTGGGATTGGATGTGCAGCTAAGAAATTGGCCAGCGCTTGACCTTTGACAACTTTTTGTGGAACAAATACCATATCATATGGTATCAATAGCATTGTCCATGTAGCTAATCGAGAGTTTAGTGCTCCCGACTTCGTCGTGAGGACCCTTAGTAGATTGACTCGGGAGATAACATGGATCATATGACCCGATACATAATGACGAGTCTTTTGAATGGAAAATACCAGAGCTAGACATTCTTTCTCGACGGGGTTGTACCGGTGTTCGACCCCGATCATTATCCTGCTTAGGTAGTAGATAGCTTGCTCGTAGTCTGCATCATTGTTCTAAGCTATTAGAGCGCCGAGATAATGATCTATTGTGCGAACGTAGAGTAGGAAGGGTTTGCCTGCCACCTGTGCCACCAGGACTGGAGGATTCGTGAGATAGGCCTTGATGTCATCAAACGACTTCTAACACTCCTTCGCCCAGATGTAAAAGACTCCCTTCTTCATGAGTTTCGTAAAGGGTTGGCATCTGTCATGACCCGCACCCTGTTTAGGGGCACGAGGACGTGGGTACGTCCAACCTACGTCGTAGTGTCGATGGTAGAACGTTGCAGAGGTTGACTATACTATCTAGCATCTAACAATATAAAAGTAAACCTGTCATCTCCGCACGGAGGGATAATATGACATGAAATATATATCTCAATCACAAGTTCTAAGGGAAAGATAAGCACGATAATTTGGATAGATGATAAAAAAGATAAAACTGAATAGCAACAGAAGTCACAACACAAAAAGTCTATAAGTCTAAGTCAATATAATACATGTTCTGAATAAATATAATATCTCAATCTCATAAACCGGAGACAAGGTCCAATAACCCTAACTACTAGCTAAAAAAAAAACTACTAAAGGTGCATCCTCTGCGAGCACCAGCTGTCATGACCCGCACCCACTTTTCGGGATACGAGTGCATGTCCAAGCCCAACCTACGCCGCGGTATCGGCGGTAGTACGCTGTCTAGCCCGCAATAAATAAAGTGCTCGTAAATACTAATTGCTCATTCAAAACAACTAAATCAACTTTACAAAATATAGAAGTTTTACATTTGAAGAAGAATGTAAGCTTTTACATTTATAGAAAACTACCACACAACTAACTAGTCTTCTATGATTTAGCCTTCGAGTCTCTATCTCCCCCTCGTATGGTCCATAGCGTAAGAGTAGGCACGTCAACCTCACCTATAATAACGATCCAGTCAGGAAAGGAGCAGAGTACAACCATATTGCAATTAATGTTGTTAGTCCAAAATAAGTTAGAACAATAAGAAACCATGAAGGTAAAGAATATATAAAGAACTAGCAAGGCAAGAACTATCAGGATATGAACTAGCACTAGCAAGATGTGAACTAACGAGATATAAAGTGGCAAAAAGTAAACTAGCAAGATGTGATCTAACAAGATATGAAGCAAGATGTAAACTAGCAAGATATGAACTAACAAGATAATGGACTAGATAAAGGAAAAATAGGAACCACTAGTGTGTGAAGTACCTTTTAATACGTGAATGGCTGGGCTAATATGGCACATCATACGATGGCTATCATTCAGTAATTGGTACGGCTAACTCATACGTGGGTGTGTATGACTTAGCTATCATTCGGTAACGGTAATTGGATTTGTTCACGTATTTATCGAGTATTTCCCTTTCCGACTCTCTAACAATCGATAACGGTCAATGATACACTAAGAAGGATATGATAACTACAGTGTCACAATCGTGTCTCAATGGAATATCAAGCAATGACTCAACGGGATATCAAACAAGAAAACTATAGAGTAAACGTTATAATGAACTAAAACATAAATGCAATACTGTACTTGCCTGAATTCCTGCAAAAACTATAGCCACAAGTAGAGGATGAGGGGAATGCCGATCTAGAAGCTGTCAACCTATAACACATATCGTACCACGAACCGTGCACGAAAACCATAAATCAATTCTAACGTTTTAGTTCTAAATTCATGGAATAGTGGCTAGTTGGGTTACTAATCTAATAATAATTAATTCTGAAATAATTCACTTAAAAACCTAATTTAACCTAATAATAATCTGAATATAATCTAAATATGCAATTTTGGCCATCAAAAGTCATGTTTCCAATTTTGGAAACCATGGCGCGCAAATCGAGGCGTGCCGTTGACTTTTTAGTCAAATGTTGTGAACTCTGGATTTTGAAATTGCACCTTCATAGATTTCAGCACCACGAGTGCGCTAGAATCAACCATGCCGCAAAATCACGCTTTGGTCAAAAGATATCGCCGTTATAGCTAATCGTGACCAAAACGGTGATCAACCGATCAATTCTGAGTTCAACAGTAAAACTAAAATACTAAATGAATGAAATAATTTCTGGGAAAAATATATGTCATAGAGCTCTGTTTTAGCTTTCCGAAACTTCAAACGTTTCTTGATTCTGATTTCTAGTTCTCCCGGAATCTCGAAAACACCCAAACGTGTCAAGTTTCGGACAACCGACACTCTACGAATTTTCCAGAAATTTAGGTTCAGAAATTACAAAAATAAATTAGATATTCATAAACTATACCTCAATACGCTTCCAATAAAAAAAATGACACGCAAAAATGTGGTCCGAGTTGACGGCAATCGCCTTGGGAAGTCGGGGAATCACCGGGATCAAACTCCAAAAGGAGGAGGCTATAATTAATTAGGGATTGTGAATATACAATGCATATATATAGGAGAGAGAGAGAGGCGGTTACTGTAGCGGCGCCGACAGGTGGCCCCCCATTGGATTATTGGGTAATTATTTATTTAATTCAAAAAATCATTTAAAAATTATTTTAAGTCCAAATAAATCAAAATAAATTGCAGAAAAATCCAGAACAATTCTAGAAAATTCTAAAAAATATTTATAAGTGTCTAGAATCTAAATAAAATATTTTAACACAAAATATCATCGTGTGCCCTCACAGTAAATTCTCAAAGCCTATAAAATATAAATTCTATATGTTTTAGTTATATAAAAATTCCCAAAAATTCTAAAAGATCCAAAAAAATTCCAAAATATTCTAGAAAATATTTTTAGTCATTTAGAGCCCAAATAAAAATATTTGGTCTAGAAAAACCCCCGTATGACCTTACAGTAAATCCTGAAAGTCCTTAAAAATAATGAAACCTTAAATATTAAATATCTAAAAATATCCAAAAATTATAGAAAAATGTAAAGTAGCTAAATAATACATATATAAGCTATCTAGAGGTCATATGACCTTAATATGGTCATATCCCACCTACAAGCTTTGGCATGACTCATAATGACCATAAAATTAATCATAAACAAATAAAATAAAAAAATTAAAAATTTGGGAAGTGGGCTTACACCAGCTCCAAAGGAAATCTTCTGGGCGTGGTCGTTAGTCCTCTAAATACTCTAAAAAATATTATCCAGTCAGGATTGGAGCGAAGTACAACCCAAATAGCAACTCTATTTAATTGACAAAAACTATAAAGCAGTGATAAAGAGAATATTATATACGATGAGGAAAAACATATATGAGGTAATAGTATAATGGAGAGAGACATGCAATATAATCAAAAATGTAATCTGTACGAGCAAGTAATAGAAGAGGAATACCATGTCAGAGATAGAGCAATATAGCTGGTGAAATGAGTATGAAACTACAAGAGATAATGTGTTTTAGAATACCAAATTAGATATGTGATCGGCTTGGGAGATTCAATGATTTACACTAAGGAAGGCTAGCTCAACCATACATGCAGTGTATGATAGCTAGTAGCCAATGATTTACACTACATGCCGATAGTTCTTGATCACATATCTAACTAGTATTTCCCTCCGCCCCGACTGATACGATGGATCGAACCATGGCACGTTACTAGCCAATGTATTCAGTGTTATCCAATATTATCCAATACAAATAATGATAGTATCCGATACCATTGCTATAAATTAAGGTAACATCCCATGACTGAAAATCCAATGACAATACCAATCCGTGTACCATCGTGTCAAGAATCATAAGTTACATTTCTAAATACTTGAATTATAGTGGTAATCAAATAATAAAAACTATCAGAGAATGTACTCGCCTGTCGTCCAGAGCAATGAATAAGGATCGATGCCCAAAGTGGAATCACACAAACCTATATATGAGACATATAAAGTTATTTGGTGTTCTAGAGTATACAGTATATTTAAATACGTTAATTGCATGCTTCTAGGCCTTTTCTAGGTCATGGAAGTCAAACTAGGTCAATATCCTATGTGACTATCCGCATTATATGCTCTAGTCTCTAATAGTCAATATCTTAGCCTATTACCCAATTTCTTAACTTTACCTTATTCCCTAATATCTAGATAATACTCAAATTCTTACCCTAACATCTAGGTAACCCATATATGTTACTTTATCTTAGCTATAATGTAACATCCTATTACCCATATAAGTGGTTACCTATACTAGGTAGATTTTCTCCTATAGCAAGTAGGCGGCCTACTACCTACTCAAATCCCACTGCCTAAATAAAGCAATTTCCTGAAATAAACACTCTCACCTACACAACCTAGCTTACCCCATAGGTAAATTCTTAAACTCTCATACAACCATCTTTAAACCTCCTACACAATTACCTGTCACTCCTTTCCTATTCACCTCTAACAGGTAGCTAATAGGCTCACGCATAATATGTACACACACATAAGGGACAGCCCGCATGGCACTGCCCTGCTGTCTGACCTGAAGACAGTGGCCAATTGGCCCTGTCTCCCCTTGCAGTGTAACTCATTGCATTGTAGGGAGCTACCTTTCCTGCATACTACCTCAACTCAGGTCCAACAGGACCTGCCTACCCTTTGCAGTGCATAATGGCAAAGTACCTTGCTCCCTCATGACTGATACACATGCAATGGCTGATAATTAGGTAATATGGACTGCTACAAGATGAATACCTAAGTTGAGGTATAGGACTGATATGCATATAGCTCCACTTGATACCATATGAGTTCAAAGACTAAGCACTAAATGAAATGCGACTAATCAAAAGGTGGTAGCTGCACATAAGATCCTAAAAACTGACATTCAAGGTCTGAACATCAGCAGATGAGGGAATTAATGGACTGATCAAATTAGGTGGTTTGAAACACTAAATCTGAACCAAAAAGCTACATCAAATTCCCTACTCTATCCCAATCACTGACACCACATCATAATGGGCCGATACTTAAAGAGTATATGGACTGATACCCATATGTTAAACCTGTGGAACTAAATCCAGGAATCATATGGACAACTTATGAAGATACAAGAGAATAAACATAATTGGACTGAATGTTTAGTCAAGAATGAACTTCAAATGTACAGTAGAGGCTGGGCAGTGATATGAACTGAATATCAAATGGGATCTGGGACTAAATAATGAGATGAAGGTGTTGGCACATTTAGCCATAGTCAAACCGATTTCGATAATTAACTTTAACTTCGATCTTGATATAAAAAGAAACAAAGAATGCAGAGTTCATCATCATTGAGTTTTTCATATTTATTCTATATCTTTCTATTTATTGAGTCTAGATTATTTGTGAGTCGGGATCACTGGCAATTAGAAGTCTATCAAAAATCTATCTTGATTTATTCCTTGAACCGAACCAAACCCAATTGAACCAAAACCAGCTTAGGTTTAACCAGAACCAAAGGGACTGAACTCGGCCAGAGTTCTGCCCGAACTCGAACCGAACTCGATCAACTTGATTTCTTCTGGTCAGCAGCAAATTCCTATTCCTTTGGATCTGCAATGTTCAAAATTATGAACGTTACCCCTACCGAGTTCTGCCCAAACTCTGTCTCAAAAATTCCTATAAATAGAGAAGATTTTGTCATTTCTATTAACTCTTCCTTCTTCATCTTCTCTATCTATTCTTAAAACTTTCTATTCAATTTTTAAAGCTTCAATCTTCAGATCTCTAAGTCAACTCTACTCTTCTAAGTGCCGTTGGTTTCTGATTAGGAGTTTTCGAGTTGTACAAGCTTGGCGTATAGCAGCTTTTTCCTCAGAAAAGTGATTGGTGAAGTTTGATCGTGGGCTTCGGATAAAAACACGACGGTGTTGAAGTTGGCGTATTCTTCGGAGCAAAATACGTGGTGTAATCTCTATTTCAAATAGTAGATTCAATATCGGGTTGAGTACTCGAGACTGGACTAGTCCTTACAGAGGAAAACCAGTGTAAACCTGCTGTCTCTGCGTATTGAATTCTCGTCTCAACCTTTACTGCTTTACTTGCATTTAAATTTAATATATTGCTTCACCGGCTTAGAGTTAATTTTTTATTGCTAAATATTTCTGCTGAACTCTATTCACCCTCCTCTAGAGGTGCCATTGTTCCTACAATTGGTATCATAGTAGGTTATCTCTTGTCGGAATTAACACTCCTTGAGATATGACATCCCTATTTCTAAGCAACGGTGAAGGTCAGTCAACAAATAGGCCACTCTTATTTGATAGCACAAATTACACGTATTGGAAGACACGAATGAGCTTTTTCCTCAAGTCACTTGATTTTAATTTATGGTTGACTGTTATCAATGGTTATAAGAAACCTCTACCTATTAGAGTAGAAGGTGTTTTAGTTGAGAAACCATTCGATCAATACACCGACAATGAAAAGAAATAAGCCAGTCTTGATGCAAAAGCCATCAATGCTTTATTTTGTGCTATTGATAAAACTGAATTCAATAGAGTCTCTACATGTGCCACGTCCAACGAGGTTTAGAAACTTCTTGAGGTTACTCATGAAGGTACTTCACAAGTGAAGGAATCCAAAATCTTACGACTTACACAAGAGTATGAGGCATTCATAATGAAGCCTAATGAGACTATTACAACAATGTTTACTCGGTTTTTAGATATTGCTAATACTCTATCTTCCCTTGGCAAAGAATACAACAATCATGAAAAGATCTGGAAGATTCTTCGTGGACTACCAAAGAACTGGAATCCAAAAGCAACGACCATTATTGAAGGAAATGGTCTCACAACAATGAGCCTTGAAACCCTTACAGGAAAACTCATGACACATGAGTTGGATCTTCAGGACTTCGATGAACAAAATCCAAAAGAGAAGACAATAGCATTCAAGGCAAATCATAAGACAATCTCTGACGATGAGAGTGAGACAGACAGCTCAGACAACGAGTAGATGGCCCTGATGACAATAAACTTCAGGCGATTCCTCAGATATGCAAAGTCAAATAAGAAGAAGAAGGACTTCAAAGATGACGAAGAATCGATCTGTTTCAGCTGCAAAAGAACAGGCCATATAAAGAAGGTCTGCCCTGTTATAAGGAGAGGAAGCATAAACGATCAAACAAGCAGACATGATCAGACAAACAAGAGAAGGTCAACAACCAAAAACTATACAAATACCAGTATCTGGTGTGAAAGTGAAGCTAGTGATTCTGAAGATGAAGACAACTCTCAGAACTCAGCAAACATATGCTTCATGGCTACAGATGCTAAGGTGGACCTTCCTCCTCCCACTAAAAGTAAGTGGATACTCGATAGTGGTTGCTCCAGACACATGACAGGTGACGATAAATTGTTCGCAACTCTATCGATGAAGAAAGAAAGCTATGTCTCCTTTGGAAACAACCTTAAAGGACATATCATTAGAATTGGTGACATAGGTATCTCTCCCTCACCCATTAATAAAAATGTATGCTTAGTAATAGAATTGAAACATAACCTGCTAAGTATCAGCCAGTTAACTGATCACGGTTATAGAATAAATTTTGTTAAAAATAAATGTTTTGTTTATGATAAAACTTTAGGAATAATTTCCTTTGAGGGAATAAGAGAGGACAATATATATGTTTTATATCTGTCAGAAAAGACTAATAGTGCAGGAAAGTGTCTGTTTACAACGCAACCCAACTGATAATACACTAGGATATGATGGACTGAATGTTTATTCAAAAGAATTTCAAATGCAATATAGACTGCACAGTGAACTTGGGACTGAACAACATTCCTGACACATGTTAATTCCATGCTCGAGTCCCCCTTCAAATCTTATTACTGAGATATGATGCACAAGAAGGAATGGGGCTAGACAGAACAACATGAATGAGGCTGCACAATGGTTCAAAATGGACCGATTCATTTGATATGAGCCAAACCCATAAACCTTCCTATATGAACTGGACTGGAAACATCATGATGCGGGACAGAGCATCCAGTTAAGGATTGAACTGAAGGTTCAAAAGGTCTGAACTAAATAGCATGGACTGCTACTTTAGAGTAGAGAACTGAATAGTTAATATTAGAGTGGGCTGACCCTAATCAAAACTGAACTAAAGGGAAAAGGGACTGATACATTAATAGTAGATATTTGAAAAGATGGGACTGATATCAAAGTAAGTAGGACTGAAACTTTAAGGTATATCAAGGCCTCTCACCTAATCCACTCTTTGACTGATACAAGAAATTAGTATAGGTGTGAACAAACAAATACATGAATGATGTATAGGACTGGGACACATACAGGGACTGAACTAGTGTGAAGATAGACTGACATTAAGTGACTGACACAAAGAGATGGGGACTGAACATGCAATTTGAGTAAGAAAACTGAACTTAACTCAAAAGGGAAGGCCACTAAAGTGTGCAAAATAACTAATACAAGGGTATCAGATGACTGATACTAACCATTAGGACTGATCTAGAATGATGGGGACTGAGCAATTTGGAAATGGGATCGAAACTACAGGTAAGTAGGACTGAACACCAATGAATCTGGACCAAGGTGGACTGAACAATTGAGTATTGAATTATTAATGCAAATGTGGACTGAAACATATAAGCTTTAATGGCTGATGCATATCAAAATCAGTTCAAACTATAGACAATCCAAGTATCCCACAGTCCATATATAAAATAACAGCCCACACATATGCATAAGTTCCCAAGGCACACAAAACACATCAATCTCAATTCTAAACACTAGATAGGCTCACTAATGCTAACCTATACCAAAGTACACCCAATACAAGGGTCAAAACTGAATTTAGAGCACTTGGTGCTCTTTGGGTCATTTTGTCAAACACTTGACGTGCGTATCGGACACGTCCACGATACGCACTCCAAATGGATTCAAACTTTACCCCAAGCTCACCCACATGTTCTAAATTACTAGCATGATCTAATGAAACAAATTTATAAACCCTAAACCTCTATTCTCGAATTTCCCCCAATATAGGTCAAAATACAAAAAGAAAGTCTCTAATAGAGAGGAGGATGAGTCAAAACTCCTCTCCATGGCAAATCTAATGCATGGGGGACCCTAATAAATGCATCTACACTAATTTGATAGAAATTAATGGGTTAGAAAGCTCATACCAATTGGGAGGTAGATTCCCAATAAAAATGTATCCAAGATTCAAAGTCCTTCAAGCTCCAATCCCTCCAAGCTTGCCAATAGAGCCTTCTCCTCTCCATGAGGAAGAAAATGAGACTAATTTGAGAGAATTTGGAGACAATTTGAGTGTTGAAGGAAATTTGGGGAAGAACTCCTAAATTAGGATTTAAAATAAAAATGGAAGGAGGAAGACGAAGATGTTAGGCTTTATAAACAATGTGGGCTGCCATATGGTGTTAGGGTTAGGGTTTTGGGCAAGGGAAAAGGTCCTCTACACCCCAGTCTTTAGTCATGACAAGTTTAGAGATTAAACCTTTGCTCCTAATTAGGTGTTTAGTTAAGCTTCCTAATTAATCCTTCTCATATAGCTAGAGACTAACTAGAGTTCAATTAGGCTAGTCCTAATCATCTAGTTGGGTGGTCATGTTAAGTTGGTTTGGGTCCTCTAGGTTCACTAACCACTATTCTAATCTAAAGGCTAACCATCATCCATATTCAGAAATCTAACACATGCACTATATTAATTATTTTGTTAATTAACCAAAGATATAAAGTTTAGTTTTGAAAAATAATTTATCACTCAAGATATAATATAAAATCATAATAATAACAATAATTAGAAAAAATTCAAAAATACTCCTGTTCCAGGAAAGTGGTGGTTATAGCATCGTCCGAAAATATTTGCTATAAACCTTCGGATGTATGCGAGACGAATGTCAAGGATGGCCTTGGTCTTCTGTCACGATCCGCACCCGGTGTAGAGGTACGAGTGCGTGACAGCGTCCAGTCTATGCCACAGCATCGACGGTAGAATGCTGTCTAGGTCTAATTAACTGACTAATAATTATAAATATTATTACCTGTCGAGATGGTCAACTCCAAATGGAGGACAAGTAATGACAATATATCATACTCAGTCACAAATCAAAAAGGAAGATAAATGGTACGAAAAGGTAAAGACAATAAGGTATAAACTATTAAGAATAGTCTAACATAGAAATAATACAAGTCCAGAAAGTCTAAGAGCCACAATCTCAAATACAAGTCTCTAAATAATAAACATGCAAAGAGTCGTCAAATGGAGACAAGATCCAGTGCAAATTTAGCCTAATGAGTCGCTAAATAGGGCTCCCCTGCTGGAACTACACCAACCTGAATCAGAGTCTCCCGATCTATGCCTATTACATATGGAGGGCCATAATAAGTAGGGCACTCATCCTCTGCGCCATCTGAAAAATATATCTATTCAAGATTGGAGCGAAGTATATCTCTAATAACAGTTCCCGATAAATGATACAATCTATATAACAGTAAATAGAGATAGTTTACAAGGTGAAATAACATGTACAGGGATATAACAGGGTATGAGTAAACTGTAAGTAAATATAAGAGCAGGTGAACAGGATAATGTACAAGAGTCAAGAAATATACTATCTATGTGAGTGAGTACTAGTTTCAACATGTGATTGGCTTGGAACTTGCATAAGAATATATGGCCTGGTTAATCATACATGCGGTGTATGATTAACACTCACAGGAAAAACATGACATGCACAGGAAGGGTAGGATCACATATCTACACTACTACTTCCTGCCCCCGACTGATACAGTAGATTCAACCATGACACGTTATGACACGGGATTTCTGAGAAGGTCGCGAGCCTTCACAGGAATCAGTGTCTATACAATGCACAAGAAATAAGAACAAGACTTGCACATGATATACCAAAATATACAAGGAATAACATCTCATGACGGGATCCAGACAATACCAATCTGTTTAACTAATTGTAGAAGCATGAAAAATCTTAGCATAATACAAGGCGCAAAGGCACAGGCAGTCAAGCACGCCAACAACAGAGACAAAAGTCACAAACAGATGAAAAGCTCAGAAGTCCTTTTTTATTGATCATGGCTACAAGAGTCTGCTACAGACTCGTCACGATTACATAAAAGACTGCATAAAGATATAATTACAAGGATCTGTTACCAAAGACCTTATAATTACAAGTGCCAAATTGAAAACTCCTACGGATCTACTCTGGGGATACTCTTCACAGTGTGATTGTCATGGAGAGAGGCATTATGGATAGAAGATGTGAATACATTCTCCATCAAAGTCTCTACCACAGCTCCCCCCTCCAGACGCGTAGTACTTTCGGAAGCAGCTATTGGCCCGCCGAAAGCTCAGGCCACAACGCAGCAGGAAGGCCCTTTTTCAAAAGGACATCAGCTTCCGAGGCTCTTCTAGCCTAACAAAAGCACGCTGCCGCCAAAGAGCAGGACAGAGCACAACCTGTGGCTCTCCGAGTCGGCCATCCACCCACAAGCTTGGTTGTCAGGACCTCGAAGACCTCCAAGGAATCGCCCAGGTTCGAACTCCTCATGAGAAGAGTTCCAGCACATTCCAAGGCTCATCAACAGTTCTTCTACGAAGGCATAGCCCCTTTGAACGAAGGAATCCTGAGACAAAATTCGACTTAGGCAAGGCCAACCGCCGCTCGAAGCTAAGTCTGAATCTAGCATGGTGTTGAAGGATAAGAAGAAGAAGACGTGACTCTTCAGAAGAAACTCCCCCTTTATATAGGACGGGAGTGGTCCAAAATACAGGCCACATGGCCGACGGTCAAAGTTCCCACATTAATGGGATGAACATAGGACTCAACACGATGAATCTAATTAAATAAGGTTCATTCAACTAAGTCCTAGACTATCCTAGGATCCCTTGAAATCCCTCAAGTAACGGTGGCAATTAAGAGGGAGTCGTACATTAAGGAGCGGTCATTCATTGCTCTTTAAAAGAAGACTTCAAAGCTAATGCCTTCAATCCAGAGGCGCAGCTACACTCCTGCGCCAAACTCAGGCACAGACTGGTAATATTTTCATACCACCTCAACTCCAACGGTGCAGCACTCTGCTCTGACCCAGAAGCGCAGCAGTACTTAGACCTCACTAGAGGCACAGGAAGCATAGTTCCACCCGGTCGGTTTGCTTAAACTGACTCTCTCGAAGACAAGATTGGGATTAATCATGATTGATATCTTATCAAATTGATTTAAATCTTAGACGAGGATCAATCAGAATCCAAATTTGAGATAAAATCCCAAGATTTACTCGGCTGCATCTGAACAAGCAAATCGACACACGCCATGTGTCTCCTCCTTCGGTTATTTTGATAACCACCAGAGATCTCGATTGAGGGAAATCTCAATGTCTGGCACATGTCAGCGTCGCAGAAGCCCACACCGTACAATAATGGCAGATTCCTTCATATCTTAAAACCCTAATGCACATCGCATATGTGCTTTCTTCCTCTATAAATAGAAGGAGTTTTCCTTCAACAAGGGGTATACCACCAAATATCAAATCTCCAGCTCCAGGCATCCTCTTGATCAGCAACCCTAGAGTTCCATGAAAGGCATCAGAAAGTCAGAGCAAGTTCAACCCGTCGTCAGATCGTCAACGGAGTAAAGGAGCCGCTGCAGTACTCGATCTCCATCGTTACACTTTTCCAGAAACTCTTCCCCTTGTACTTAGAATATCCTATTTAGGACTTCATTCTTTGTACACAGGTCTTTTTACGTTCAATAAACAAAAGTTCATTCAACCTTTTGTGATGTCAAACAAAATGGCAACCCTGCTGGGGACTACCTTCTCCTTCAACGAGAAGGCGGTGACGCAATCTGACAACGACTTGCTGGGATCTTCCCAGAAGATGCTGGTTGTACGCTTCGACCAATAAGCTTTTGAAGATCTCCTTTTTGATGAGAAGTCGAGTTCTTCGAAACGGTTCGTAAAACCAAAGAAGATTCGACGTGTCTGGAGGCCCAAGGTGGCTGCGATGAGCACCACGATGGAGGGAACTGTGATCCAGGACCCCCTCAACACCGAAGCCCCGGAGAAGGTTTCGGCTGCTACAACCATATCTCCTCGCTCTATTTCTACCCTGGGAAAGTATGGCAAGGAAGACGGTATCTCTATGGTGGGCTAGATGAAGGCACAACGCTGATGGAAGCGCACGCCGGTTGAACCCCTCACGACGGGAGTATTGCCGGCGAGAAGATCCGTCTTCGACAGAATCGCCTTCCCATCAGACAAGCCTTCATTGGATTTCGAATACTATACACCCGCTGGGGGTAGTAGAAAGAAATCCAAGGCAGTACGTGCCTCGTGCAATAAATGTACCACGTCTATGACCGACCAAAGGCCCGCGTTAACAGTCATACGTGCTACCGATAGGAAGTTCTATAAGACTGGTCCCTGTGCTCCGATGCCTCGACCAGTTGAACCCCTCTGTCGCTTGAGCACCCATGTGCATGATGCAAGCCAGGGGTACATCCTGTAGAGAGAGACTCGTGTGAGCAGCATTCCTGCAAGCATGATAGGAGTCTTCCTCGCCAGATCCTCTCTGATCGTACCTACGTGCAGCTTTCTTGCGGGTACAATGGGGGTACCACGATGGAAGACCTGATGCTGTCCCAAGTAGAAGAAGAATCGGCGGCGTAGGGTATGCCTAAATTAAGTTATCCTTTTACCCAGATTACCATCAACTGCGGTTGTCAGCAGGCGGCTGTACCACCACAGAGGAGGCACTCCATCTTCCAAGGACTTCAACCTACGTCGACTGCACGTTAGAGACTCAACAGAGGGTCGGCGATCAAGAGAAAAGATGGACTCCGTGTCGCTATGTGCAACGCGGCGCATGGTTCTAAGACTCTCGAGAAGTCATCCAAGAAGCGGCCACCAAGCCCAAGAAGCGGCCCTAAAGTAGCAAGGCAAATGTACCCAGCACATGTGTGTTCTAAGGCACGCGTTCCAAATCTTTGTTGGGTGTTACGTCAGATGCTGGGGGTATCCAACCTCCCACTATGCATGATAACACCACATTCCAATCTGAGGAGGAGCCATACGATACGGATGCCTCCACAGGTGCAGCTAGCCGCCAGACTGGGAGTAGCAATCGTAATGAGTCTGAGGAAGACGACAAACTCCCAATCTATCCTCAGGACGATGTGGCTCGAACATCTGAGCCAGAGAGCGAAGGATCTACTATCCCTTCCACCCATGCACACATAAGGTCCATATTTATGGCCGAGGGTGATGAGACGGACAATAGCAAAGCGCCTGACCAGCTGAAACGCATCGAACCTCTCGAGACGAGTCTAGATACGTTAAATACCACAATGAAGACTCCGTCTTCTCTCATATTAGAGATCAAAGGGAATTTGGTACCCACTGCCTCCACACCTACGCCTGGTCCAGCAGCTAATGACGGATCCAGCAAACTGCCCACCGTCCATCAGGCGGGACCATCGTCATCTACTCCGTCGACTACAGGCCCGACAATATCGACCGAGATACAGTAAGCCATCAAAGAACTGTATGCTCGCTACGATGCTAAAGAGAAGCAAGAAGCACTCCAGAAGATGGGATTCGACAGCCATATCATGCCGAATGGGACAACATAGTTTATCCTCCCAAGTATAATTCGCAGACGCTCTCATCCTATGAGGGAAAAGAGTCTCCCCGATGATACTTGAGGTACTTTGCCTCAATGACAGGGCACTTACCGAAGGACGACGCCCTCCTTACCAACATCTTCATAGGAGCTCTGCAGGGGGTAGCTTATGAATGGTTCTGTAGCCTTTCGGACGACTGTATTTCATCGTTCGAGGATCTGAAGAATCTATTTGTAGATCGATTTTATGAAAGAGGGATGGACATGACAATGTCAACTCTCATGGAGGTCGTCCACAGAGAGAAGGAGCTTGTCCTCACATACATTGAGCGCTTTCGTCAGACAACCTTAAGGCTACCGCCTGGTATGCCCGAGACCACGCATATGGACTCATGCCGCAAGAATATGCTGCCTGCAATAAAATTGTGGCACAGTGCTCCTTGCACAGAGTGGATGCCTTTATTACAAAGATGGATGTGGCAGAAAAGAAATCCAGGACGCACAGCTCCTGGGATTAAACTTTTTCTCTCTCGAAGACAAGGGGAGACGTTCGTCTAGCAGCAATCCCAGAGATAAAAAAGGAAAGCAAGCCATGACCGTCAACATCTCCAAAGGTTCGGTAACCATGAACCCAAGTCTGCAGAAGCGCAGAAGCCGAGGGAGACTTACTCCTTCAACGATGAGGATATGCTGGAACTCTTCAATATGCTGCAACACCAAAGCACCCCGATGAAGTGGAGAAGGTGGACAACCCTAAATATTGCCATTACCATCAGTATGTCCACCATTCGATATGAGATTGCTACGGGTTGAAAGGACAGATTCAATGACTCATCGACGCTAAAGTCATATCACTTGGCTATGAAGAAAAGACTATCACGACCAACATGGTTACTCTCCAGTTTGGAAATTTTCCAACCACGGAGGTACAGGACGGGGTCGTCCCTATCCCGAGGGCGACAATGGAAGTAGTCAATCTTCCACCAACGTATGACAATGCTCAAAGGCTCATCCCGTTCTCCACACCACAAGGCGAGGCCATGTGGGTCCATCCTGACCTTGCTCCCGATATGATGGCACCTACAACCCCTTCTGTCAAAAGAAAGAAGGTCAGGACATGTCGCATGGTCTCAGCTTCGACCGATGACACCTTGGTGACCACTCATTCGGTACAGCGGTAAGAGAAGAACCAGGCTCCAAAGAAGGCAGCGCCTCCACCAACTACAGCCCCTGTTCCTGATATATCAGAGGCAGGCCCATCTCAGACTCCTGCCATAGATAGACAGAAGCAAAATGAGGTTCGCTTTGATAAGCCTCTCAAAAAAGACTCGGCAGTAGGGCCTATCAAACCCTACAACTTCGATATACTGACACAGCTAGCCAACACCCCAGGTAGATTGTCACTTTTTGAGATCCTCCATCTCTCCAAAGAGACCCGAGATGCGCTTAGTGAAGCCTTGCAGAACGCCGAGTCCTTCCTCACTTGGGTACGACCACTAAAGGAAGATCCTGTGGCCTGCCCACATTGTCACAGTGTGGTCGAAGTGATCCCCAGTATCACCTTCATCCAATAAGACATGCTGCTAAAGAATAACTGGCATAATAGGCCTCTATACTATACAGGGTATGTCGGTGCCATTAAAGTCGATCACATCCACATCGACCCGGGCTCCTCTCTCAGCATCATCCCAAGGAGTTTGCTCCAAACTCTAAGGATTCCGATGCATCGGCTGACTGCATTAAACACAACCATCAGCGGCTTCAACGCAAGAAAGAGCGAGCCTCTAGGCAAAATTTGCTTGAAGTGCCAAATCGACGATCTCCACACCGAAATGACTTGCTATGTCATCGATGCTAACATTAATTACAATATGTTGTTGGGACAACCATAGATCGATAAGTACATGATCGTTCCTTCCACCCTCCATCAGTGCATGAAGTATGTGGCCAGCGACGGAACTATCAAGACCGAGTTCGCTGACATCGACCCATTCTGGGGACTTGAAGCCTACTGTACGGATGCTGATCTATACAAGTCAGTCCCTTGGGACGATGGGGGCAATAATACTGATGACGAGGCAGAGATGGCCTCAGGAAGCACAACGAGTGCCAAAGAACCTCTAAAGGTTCGACTAAAGGGCAAGATGTCCGTGCCTCTCATCGTCAAGCTTCGAGGCAGAGCACCACCTTTGCCTTCAGTAACATCAGATCATGACCAGGAGCCTATGCGCATAAGGCTACCTCAGAGGTCCCCGAGGCCAACCATAAAGACGTAGGAGCCTTCGACCGTGACCCCTTTGGTGATCACACTAAAAAGGAAGCGTCCTTCTCCTCCTTCCTTGACAGCCCTAGTCCTCACCGATGAGGAGCTAAGAGACTACATTTGTGCCAACATAGAAGCGTACTCTTTTGATGATATAATCTCCCTGGAGATCTAAATCCCGTCCTTATGGGTAGCCATCACTAACCAGTTGACTGACGAAGACAACCAGCGCCGACGACTACAAGAGTTAGAAGTGCTAGATGAAAAATGCCTGCTAGTGCAGTAAAGAATCGAGCTTTATCAGGCTCGTATTTTTGGTGCCTTTAACAAAAAGGTACGAAAAAGAACATTCTAAGTAGGCGACCTCGTCTTGGCAGTTCGAAGACCGATGGTGATGACTCACAAAACGGTAGGGAAGTTCAAGCCCAAGTCGGAGGGACCGTTCGTGATAGAGACGGTATACTCTAATGGTGTGTACCGGATGGCAAAACCTGCCACTCCCGTTTCTTGTTATACATATTTTTAGTATACGTGTACGGATTTCCAACCCGTACTTGACTTATCTTGTTTAGCTTAGCCTTAGTTTAATCTTGACTTGATTTGGTTCAACTTGGTTCAACATGACTTGGCTTGGCTTGGCTTGGCTTGGTTAGGTTTATTTTGGGTTGAGATGAGAGGGGATGCTATATAAGTTAACTCATTTCTCTCTCTCTCTCTCTCCATTACTCTTTCATTTACTTCTTCTTCTCCATTACTCCTCCCAGCTACTAAAGAAACCCTTGGTAAGTGCAATCTTGTTTCATGATGGATCTTCCATTTTATTTTTCCATTCTCTTTTCCACTTGATTCTAAGCCTCTTTAGAACTTGGCATTTTTGGTTTTGATGGGTGGACTTTAGTAGATCTAAGTTTTGATCTTTTTTGTTTTTTCTTGGTTTTGATCTATTAAAGCTTGGTATTTCCTAAAACCAGTCATCCGAGGCTGTAGGAAATCTCGTTCTATGCAGTTTAGACCCTTGGAAGTCTCAATTCGGACTTGTTTTGAGCAAGTTATGGCATTTTGAAGTTTTTGAGTTCCATAGGTTCTATTTTGCTGTTTGGGGGAAGAAGAACAGTGTCTGGCGCAACCTGACCCAGCGCACGTTCTTTAGCGTGGTACAACCTGACCCAGCGAGCGTTCGTTAGCGCGGCACAACCTGACCCAGCGCACGTTCTTTAGCGCGGTGTAACCTGACCCAACGCACGTTCCTTAGCGCGACGCAACCTGACCCAGCGTGCGTTCCTTAGCACGGCATGTCACGACCCGCACCCGCTTTTCGGACGCGAGCACGTGAGCAATCCCAGCTACGTATTGAACGGACTCCAGCCCGACTCGAATACGTAAACGCTGTCTAGGCTATGGTATACTGCCAAATCATGGCAAACAAATCTATATCTCAACCCACAATAAGAATATGAAACATAAATGAACACTATGGGTTGTGGTCTGCAGCCCACTAGCATAAATGTCCGATAAGACTCTAAGGAATATAACAAGAGTCTACAACTGAAACAAGGAACATGATATCTCATGATAAGGAATGAAAAGCACGAGCAGATAATAAATACAATAACGGTACCTGAATCCCGTAAGAACCGCAAATCCTCTGCCATCTAGAACTACTAGCTAACTCCATACAATCACTAAACCTGAGGAGATCATCAGGTCCTCAGAGGACATAGCAAGATACATAATATACATGCCTATCTATCAGTTTTATCATGCGCCAGAAAATAAACAAGAAAGAACAAGAACAAGACAAATGACTATGAATCCGAACATGAATACGAATACGAACATGAACACTAGAACAACTACGCATAATGAACTGCCGGATGAACGAAACATGATGATCAATGAAAGAAACCAAACCCTCGTCCCGAGTGTGGACGCACTGGTTTGAACTAAACACTAACCCTCGTCCCGAGTGTGGACTCTCTGGTCAGTATTAACCCTCGTCCCGAGTGTGGACTCTCTGGTCAGTACTAACCCTCGTTCCGAATGTGGACTCTCTGGTTAGTTCACGGCAAGACACCCTCGTCCCGAATGTGGACTCTCTGGTGCAAATACTACATCCTCGTCCCGTGTGTGGACTCTCTGATGTAAACACCCTCGTCCCGAGCGTGGACTCTCTGGTACAAGTCAAGTCAAGTCTACACCCTCGTCCCGAGTGTGGACTCTCTGGTGCAAATACTACATCCTCGTCCCGTGTGTGGACTCTCTGATGTAAACAATCGACATCCTAGTCCCGAGTGTGGACTCACGGATGTAAACAGATCAAGGAAAACACCCTCGTCCCGAGCGTGGACTCTCTGGTGTCAAGGACACAATGTCAAGGATTTAGCAGTTCACTACACGCACTCGTTCTATGACACGACTCAAGCAAGGTACAGACGAGAAACTCTAATGTGAAACACAAAGCCAAAAACATGAACATGGCTATAAGCAATAAAAATAACTCCACAGAAAATAATACGAAAAGCACATGTCCATAAATAATCCAAAAGAAGAAAACTGAAATAAAATGCATGTAAATAAAACTGTATAGGGAGGCAAGATATACTTGCCTGGTGGCAGCGCGAAGAATCAATAAAATACCGCCAATTACCAAGCCATGAAATCCAAGTCACCACAACGGTCTCCGAAAGCTGAAACAAACATTACCAATGTTCTCAGAATAGTCAAATTAGCTAGGATTGCCTGTCCTTAAGTCCAATTCTGGACACAGGGGCAAAACGGTAATTTTGGGCAAAAACGATATCCGTCGTTGGACCCGCTTTGCACTGAAAAGTGTGCCAGGGTCAATGGTCTCTAAAGTCGTCAAACTATATGTCTACGGATCCGGTTTTCCGATACGAACCCAACCGTATGTCCAGAGTAGGATTTCGGTGGGCCGTGCACAAAATCGTCCGTTGAGTGGGACCGTGGGGCCCGCAAAACGGCGTTCGATTCAACTGTCTCAGATTTGGAACAAATTGGCATGTAGGACCAGAAAAATGATACGGTCCTGTTGGCGCAAGTTTCGTCTCGATCTGACGAGTGTGCACAAAGTAATGGCTGAATTTGCATTGCACGGATACGGGGCGATTCCGACGGATACGCGTCGAATTAGTCGCGCACACGCGACCAATTTGAATTCCGTCAAAGCCCGCACGACCACGAAGCCGTTTTGCAGCTTTCGATGCCTTCGGTTCGTGACCACGTCGCCCGGAATGGCGGGACGGACGTCGTGTGGAATGT
>JANAVB010032819.1:2290082-2425082 GCA_029216955.1 Iris pallida | reverse complement strand
CAAGGAATCTTGACAAGTAACCAGTAACCTGACATGACATGATAATCTTGAAAGGCTGTTACGACAGCTACCCTGACTTGCGAAGTAACACTTGTCTTGACACCGTGGTTGATTTTTCTGATTGTGATTATACAAGCTACCTGTCTCGTCTTGCATCATGTCTAGGATATGGATTTCTGGTTACCACGATCAGGGATTCATATTGAATATGACTAGGTTAATGACTAGATTGATCAAGTAGTTCATATAGAGAGATTTTTCTAGTTATAGGCGATCCCGTTATCCCGGCCACACCTGAGTGGACTTGTAGCCTGCTGACGAGTAGGGCACATTTCTAGCCTACTGTCACGTGGGGCACTTCTTGAAATCATAAGTACTAAAGCACACTGCCATGTGTTGCACTCCAAGTCACCAAATGATTCTTTAAACTCTTGATAACTCTAAGCAACCTCGCCTGGATAACCTGGACAGCTGCAGGGCTTGTGACTCAGGAATATCTCAAATGCATCTTATAGTAACTAGGCTTATGATAACCCTAGTTAGTTAAAGTTTCAAGCCGTACTCATTGCTTGGTCGTGATTGATGGATAGAGTCCAGTCTAGTCTTGTCTAGACAGTACCAGCCTATGATTACTTCGATGCATTACTGTTATGCTTTAGTCTTGTCGATAAATGATTGGAGACTAAGCTCTGTTCAGGTGAAGGGTTACAACCCCGGTCCTTATTTGGTTTACGAGTTGTAACTTGGTTACCGGAATAGTCCTTTAGTTATCTTATCGTTTATCACCCTATATTTTCTAACTCATGTCTTTCGTTATCATTTATGTCTTCAAGTGCTAATATGCTGGTTTCAGTTCTTAAGTGAAGCCTCCCTTGTGGCACTTGCTCTTTTGGGTTCTGACCCAGCTGGTTTTGTATGGCCATATTTTGGAGTAGCTCCCGGGGATCTACCTGTCTCCCAGTCAGATGGTGAACACTAGACGCAACCCTGGCAATGAGTGAGTTTCTTATTTTTCTCTCACACTCTATTATAAAATTATTCTTTTGAGGCGTTTAGCCGCCGAGCAAGTGTTAGCTCGTGTTGAAACTTATATTCTGTCTGCCTAAGGGCTGTAACATGATTGACAAATCCTATGGTTAATCATGTGTGTCTTTAACTCTTGCTAGTCTTTATATTTTGTATCACTAGCTTCATGATCATCTGAATATGTAATGTTTGGGATGCCTTACCATGTATGTCTGATGATCTAATATCTTGTAACATTTACTTGCTTGCTTAAGATTGATACCCTAGGCTTTTTCTTGATCATAAGAGACTGCTGGCTTGTAGTTAAACCCTCATGCATCTAGACAGCTGTGTCTGTCCCTTGTACTCTAGTATTCTGGTTCTGGGGCATGACACGATTTAAGTGGTGGCCCATGTAGGTCTTGTAAATCAAGATGTGTGAGGGTTTTACCGAATAGTTGTTTCAATCAACACTTGTCCTTGATCTCTACTCGTGCCTTCTAATCTTCCTGAATCTTGACCTGATTACATGTTTATATCCCCGATCTATCTTGGTCCTTTCTTATTGTTCCTCATGTCATTTCTCCAGTGGCATTGTTCCTGGTCATGCCGATCAGCCCGACGGAGCACCTCCAGTGAACCAGCAACAACCTGGGGACCAAGCCCAGCACTCAGGGGTAGCCTCCAGAGTCATGCCTTCCGGGGGTCAAGAGCCACCGGTTCAGCCAGTCCAGCCTACAGAGCCTGACCAGGAAACCCTAATTGGACTCATCCGGGAATTGCTTTTATCCCAAGATCATCGGGGCGATGCCCTGCACCAGATAGTACAAGATGCTATAGATAGAGTTGGTTATCAAGGGAACAATACGGGTAACAGTTTCAAGCGCCTGAACTCTCCTTTCTTTGACGGCAGTGAAGATGCGATTGCTGCTGATGCTTGGCTTCAGGATATAGAGGTTATTCTGGAGGCTGCTAGAATTCTAGAGGATGAGAAGATGACCGTGGTGTGCCTGCAGTTATTGGACTTAGCCCGCAGTTGGTGGGCGATGCAAGCAGTTGGTTTGGTGACACTTGTCTTATGGGCGGTATTTAACGACAAGTTCCAGACGAAGTATTTTGATACAGCAGCTCGGTATGATCTGCAGACACAGATTCAGTAATCTCAAGCAGATGGGAAGGACGATCGATGGATATGCAGTCGAGTTTTCAAGACTTAGTCAGTTTGCTCCTACCTTGGTGGCGACTGAATTGGACCGAGCTAGCGATTCCAGCAGGGGTTCCACCTAGAGATCATTCTAGCTGTGAAGAAGTTTGAGCATCGGACCTTTGATGATATTTTGCAAGCAGCTAGGAGGCATGAGTACACCTCCCATAGGATAGTAGACTGAGTAGGGGGCCGGAAGAGGTCTCATAGTCATTTGTCCCAGTCATCAATACTAGCCCCGGAAGTTAGGGCTTTGACTATTGGAGCTCCTAGGAGGGCGACCACAGTTTCGTCGGTTTAGCACTCGACACCGACGTACCCTTAGCAACAGAAGCAGAAGCATTCTTCTATGATGGGCTGCTCTCATTATGGAAAGCCTGGACACGTGGTTTCAGAGTGTCGCAGGGCACAGAAGTTGTGCTTGGCTTGTGGGGAACCGGATCACAAAATTGGTTCCTGTCTGCATAGATCCAGTTTATCGTCGTCAACCTTAACCAGTCCATCGGTTAGGGGTCTAGCACCAGTACAGCAGCAGTACCAGCCTCCGAGGCCCTTGTCGCCTCAGGCTCAAGCATTCTAACAGCAGAGGCCTCAACAATATGCTTGGGTCCAGGTTCAGAACAACTAGAGAGGTCACCAGCAGAGGGGACCAGCACCAAGAGGACAAGGTCAGGCTATGGCCTTGTCAGTAGAAGAGGAATTGGCATCAGGTGAGGTGGTGGCAGTTATCATTCTCATCAACTCTTTTCTAGCATCAATATTATTTGATTCGGGTACATCACACTCATTTATGTCTGCATGATTCGTGATACGGTTAGGACTGGAGCCCGAGTCATTATTAGTAAGGCTTAATATTCTTATTGGTAACGGTCTTGTGGGAGTGGATAGAGTCTCCTCGTGTCGAATCGTATTTAGCGGTAGAGAGTTTCTCGCTAGATTGATAGAATTTCCAATGGCCGATTATGATGTGGTCCTAGGAACGGATTGGTTGAAGGATCAATACGCAAGAATAGACTGCCATATCGGCAGGATTATTTTTGGTATTCCCGGTGAAGAAGAGTTTTCATTTTCCAGAGGCGAAGTAGAACCTTCTCCACCAGTCTTACGGATGGCAGTAGCAGTTCAGTTTCCCAGAGTAGTAGCAGAGTTTTCTGACGTATTTCCCGAAGTGCTTCCAGGTATACCCCCAGAGAGAGAGATAGAGTTCACCATTTGATTCCAGGGACGACACCAGTATCAGAGAGAGTCTACAGAATGGCACCATCAGAGTTGGAGATCCTGTACAGGATGATTGAAGAACTTAGGACCGAGGGATTCATTCGTGCTAGTGGATCGCCTTGGGGAGCCCCGATGCTTCTTGGGAAGAAGAAGGATGGTACGTCAAGATTATGTGTTGATTATCATACTTCGAATTCCGTAACAATCAAGAACAAATATCCCCTACCAAGGATAGATGATTTATTCGATCAACTCAGTGGAGCGGCAGTATTCTCAAAGATTGACTTGCGATCAGGATACCATCAGAACATAGTTAGAGAGCAAGACATCTTGAAGACAGCATTCAGATCGAGGTATGTACATCGGGAGTTCCTCGTTACGTCATTTAGAGCGACCAATGTGCCAGCGGTATTCATGGATGTCATGAATCGCATTTTCATGCCCTATTTGGATCAATTTGTGATAGTGTTTATAGACGACATTTTAGTCTATAGCAAGAATGAAGCAGAGCATGAGCAACATCTCCGAGTAGTTCTCCAAATTCTCAGAGAACATCAGTTGTACGCGAAGTTCAGCAAGTGTGAGTTTTGGCTTGATCGTATTTCGTACTTAGGTTACATCATCACCAGAGGTGTAGTGGAAGTGGACCCCCAAAAGATAGTGGCCATAGAGACATGGCCAGTAACCAGTACCATAGCAGAGGTTCACAGTTTCCTAGGATTGGCGGGTTATTACCGCCGATTTGTGTCAAACTTTGCTCGGATTTCAGCATCGTTGACACAGTTGACCCGCAAGGATGTACAGTTTGCTTGGACAGCAGAGTGTCAGAGTTCATTCGAGAAGTTGAAACGAGGATTGATGACGACACCCATTCTTACGCTTCCAGATGGGACGGGAGGATTTTCAGTTTATTGTGATGCTTTTGGTAAGGGATTATGATGTGTCCTAATGTAGCATGGTAAGGTAGTTGTAGGCCTCAAAAATGAAAGTCACGCTGAGTTGATCAGGACAAAGTCTAAAAGTCACGCTGAGTTGATCAAGACAATGCCTAAAATACACGCTGGGTTCTACCAGACTATTTCTTCAAATATACGCTGAGTTCAGCTCATCATTTGTCAGAACGTCATTATGATTGACAGCACGACAGTCGAAGAACGTCTCCTCGTATGCCACGTATGCACGGGATTCGAGAGATCACAGCCGACTATTGCGTGACTTTCGAAATCTTCTTCAACAAGACTAAGCCTTCACCAAGTTGGCGTGCCAAAAAGGCCTTATTGTCATTTAATGCGACTGACAAGGTAATCAAATGTCAAAGATTTTGTGTCAGTCGAGGCACGTCGAATCAAGACATCTGGCAGTCCTGACTCAAGTCTGCGTGTATTTTAAACTTTTATGTTCCTTCTTCAAGCTTGCATGAATTCTGAGCTTTATGTCTCAAGTTGGCGTGTATTTTGAAGCTTTCTGCCCCAAGTCTGCGTGGATTTCGTCTTCAACAAGTCTGCGTGGATTTCATCTCCAACCGAGTCTGCGTGGATTTCGTCTTCAACAAGTCTGCATGAATTTCATCCTCAACCAAGTCTGCGTGGATTTCGTCTTCAACAAGTCTGCGTGGATTTCATCCTCAACCGAGTCTGCATGGATTTCGTCTTCAACAAGCCTGCGTGGATTTCATCAAATTGGAGTACGTGGCAGCCATACCACCGATCTCTCGCCTGCGTGTCCTGTAACTTGCATACGACTCATGCACGATTGCCATGTGTCCAACAGTTACAGGCCACGTCCAGTAACTGCTCATAACCTTGCGTATGTTAAATCCTGCGTGATTTTCAACTATGCACAGGTTGTGAAGACAGTTATCTTTTCAGTTATTTTTGACTCTATAAATAGAGTTCTTTTCTCATTCATTAGACAGATACATTGCTATCTAAATTGCTGTAAAATTCTAGAGAGCTTTTCTTCTTCGCATAGTCCAAGGGATAAAGCGATCGTTTTCTAGATAGGATTCCTACAGTTGTAATTTTCCCAGAAACACAATAAATAAAGTGAATTTATTTATGGAAAACAAATTGGCGACTCTGCTGGGGAAAACCATCTCCTCTTCTGAGATGGCAACAACTCAATGCGACACTTCGTCAGTCGACTCGACGAAGAAGGTGATATCGATCCAACTTGATCAACTCGCCTACGAAGAAATACAGCGGGCTAAGGGTGGTAGGCACACTTCAGCCTCCATCACCACTGCCAAGTCGAAGGGACGATCTGTCTATGTCCCTAAGAACCTGTTGGCAACTAATGGTGAAATTCCTGCCACAGTGTCTACTCCTAACACTGGTAAGAACTCTACTGTAAGCACACACACTCTTGTGTGCTCGAAGACTACAGCAATCAAAAGTCACGCTGACAGCACTGGCTCCTTAGCCAAACCTGTTCCAGTGTGCAATCTCAAAGTCAAAAGTCACGCTGACAGCACTGGCTCCTTAGCCAAGCCTGTTCCAGCGTACAATTTCAAAATCAAGAGTCACGCTGACAGCACTGGCTCCTTAGCCAAGCCTGTTCCAGCGTGCAATCTCAATTTCAAACTCAAAAGTCACACTGACAGTACTGGCTTCTTAGCCAAGCCTGTTCCAGCGTGTATTTCTAAAATCAAAAGTCATGCTAACAGTACTGGTTCTTTAACTAAGCCTGTTTCAGCGTGTATTCCGTATACATCATTTGAGAAGAATAGCTCTTTAGCTATCTCTTCTTCTTTGCCAAGTTCTACTAGAACTGGGGGTGGTCTTGCTAAAGATCCTTCACAAATGGCACACAAAGTCCCTTCGAAAAGCGATAACTCTTTAGTTATTTCTTCTGCTCCTGTAGTGCTTACTTCAGGAACAGCTTTGACTGACAGTCTTGTTAGTCAAAGAAAAGGAGATGGTCTTTTGACTACTCTTCCTTCTGGACATTCTATGTCTCAAAACTTGAATAAGTCTAAGAAAAAACATTCCTTAATGTCTTCTTCTACGACTTCTTCGAATTGGGCACATAATTTGTCTATAAAAGAGGGTCTGTTACCAACTCCTAATCAAGGGGGTGGTTCAACTCTTCCTTCTCTGCAAATATCCAGATCAGTGGAAGGAAAACTCCAAGTATCAAGAACTAATATTTTACCTCCAACTGATCTAAGAACAAAACTTAATCAAACCCGTTTGGGAAGCACTTCTGGTACCAAAAAACTATACCAAACGGGAACAAAAGCAAGAGATCCAGATGCAGAGTATGCTAGAAATTATGTGGCTCAGATTAACCACTCTCTATATAATCAAGAGCCATCAAGACCCAAGAACCAAAGAATGTTCTCTGATATATCTCAATCTTCACAGACAGATTTAAGAGAACATCTTCAACAGAAGAGAAGGAATAATTCTGTGTCAATGGATCGTGACCATGCTGAATGTGTCTTCCAGCCAAGAGTCATAATTCAATGCAGATGTCAATCAATGGATCATGACTATCATGAATGTGACTTCCAGCCAAGAGTCATGATGCAATACAGATGTCAAACTAAACGACAATCTGTCTTCAATCGGATTCAGTGTGAACCTATGCCTGATGAAGATGAACCTCTGTTTGCTTCTGTCAACATGACTTCTCGGGATACTGGGGGTAGACCTGATAATCCAGATAGAGTATATAGAGGTACCAGATCAAGGGTCATGGCTTCTAATCAAAGGACTTTGATTTCTGAAGATGATTCTGAATTTCTTAGAGAATCTAACTTCCCACCTCTTCCTACTGGGGGTAGTTCTCCTACAAATGACTTTGATACACAAAGTAATGATTCAGAACAAACAACATCCACCAGTTCATCAATAATTCCTCGTACAGTCACGACCTATATGGTCGATGGGAATATTGATGAACCTTCTTCTTCCATGACTCCTCAAGAACAAAGAATTGTTTCTTTGGAATAGCAAATGAAATCTATGGCTGATACTATGAAGTCGATGTATGAACTCATGGCAACCCAGATGCAAAATCGACAAACTGCACCAGAAGCCATACCAATTTACACTGGTGTAAGTCCAGTGCATGTTCCTCCAGCAGTACAATCCAATATTCCTGGGCAAGCACAACCAGTTCTTAGTCTCTCGGGAGCTGGGGGTAGTGCTTATAATGCTGTTCCTCCTCCCAACTATTCTCAACAAGCTACTACTCCACAATCTTCAGGAGTTGTTACTGAAGAATTAAAGAACCTCAGAACTCAATTTGAGGCATTCAAACAGAAGGATGGTTTGCAAAGGTTAGGTATCAAGCAACCTTATCCGATAGAATGGAAGCAAGTATCTTATCCTCCTAAATACAAGCCTCCTACTATCTCATTCTATGATGGAACCACTTCTCCGAGTCAATTCATCAATCACTTTGAAGTGATGACTGACCAGCTACAACCAAGTGACGCCCTTCTTATTCGGGTGTTTGTTGGATGTCTCAAGGGAACGACTTATGAATGGTATAAAAGTCTCCCTGATGGGTGCATTACCTCATTTGTCGGCTTCAAACAAATGTTTTTTGAACGATTCTATGAAGGGCTCAATGACATGACTATGTCTGCTCTCATAAGAATCAAGCAGAAGAACAATGAAACTACTGAGGGTTTCATTGAACGGTTTTGAAGAGAAGCTCTGAAGATGCCTCTTGGAACTCCTGATGCTGTTACTATTGACACATACAAATCAAATCTGTTGCCAATCATCAGCATGTGGACAGGATCCACTCAATTTCAAGATTGGCCTTCCTTCATAGTTAGTGCCAAAGCTGCAGAAATTAGTGCTGAAACCTTCAAAGGTTTAGGAGTGCAGATGACTCCTAAAGAAACAGGTCAAGGTACTAACAATAATGCTAAATCTAATACTCGCAAGGGAAAAGAAACCCTTGAAGTTAATTTTCAGAGTAAAGATGCATCGACTGTTCAGACTTCTCCTGCCTCTACGACTCAATAACCAAGAATACCTCGTCCCAAAGAAGAATATTCTTTTGATGACGATGATGTCCTTGGTATCTTTGAATGTCTGCTGAAAGGTAATAAAATACAATTACCTGAAATCAAGAAACCTGATGAAGCTGGTAAGACGGATCATCCTAAATACTGTCCGTACCACAGAATGTTGGATCACACAATTCGTACATGTTATGTACTAAAAGGAAAGATCCAGGAAATGATCAAATCTGGAGCTATCTCTCTTACTCCGAAAGAGAAGACCGTCACCACCAACGTCGTCTCTATGCAATTCGGAGATTTCTCTCCTCAACTCCTTGAAAGCGGGATCGTTTCTATTCCCAAGACAACTCTTAAAATAGTGAATATTCCTCCTCCACAGTCTGAAGGATTAGTACCAATCACTATAGAAACAGGAGAAATCCTATGGATTCATTCTGATTTAGTGGCAGATTTCGAATCTCCTCCTCGTCAAAAGACTACTTCCCGAAAATCTAAAAAGGCTGGAAAGACTAAGTCATGTCATATGACTTCTCTCGGATCTACTCCCGACACAGAGCCAAAAGACAAAGCAGAAGCACTTGCTGGTGCTACGAGAACAGGGAAACCTTATCTAAAGGATTATTCTAAGAGTCCTGAGGATGTTCCTGATATCTCTCCTGCTGACAAAGATGCTCATAATGTTCCTCTTGAAGAGGAATCATCCACTGTACCTGTTCCTTCAACTACACCAGGGGTACCTACTCCTTCCAAGCCCACAGCTCTTGAGAAAGGCAAGCAACAGGCTCGATTTGATAAGCCAATCAAGAAGTCCCCCCTCTTGGGCTTCAGAAGCCTTATAACTTTGATATTCTAGCTCAACTTGCTAATACTCCAGCTAGAATATTCCTTTTTGAACTTCTACGTCTTTCTAAAGAGACTCGGGAGACATTAAGTGAGGCGCTTCTTCAGGCAGACTCTTGTCTTGCACAATTGAAGAAACCAGATGAAGAACCTGTCACTTGCTTACATTGCAACAGTGTATTGGAGATTATCCAAAATATCACCTTTATACAAGATGACATGCTACTGGAGAATAATCTACATGATCGGCCTCTCTACTACACCGGTTATATCGATACGATAAAGATAGATCGTATCCTCATTGATCCAGGGTCTGCTATAAGCATAATGCCGAAGAGCCTGTTGGATGAATTAAAAATCCCTCTTCACAAGCTTTCCAAGACAGTTACTACTATCTTGGGATTCAATCAGAGCCGAAGCGAGCCTTTGGGAAAGATTCATCTAAAACTTCAGATAGGCGATTTCAGATCCAAAGTCACTTTCTACGTGATCGAGATCGTGGGATCTTATGATCTTCTTCTGGGAAGACCCTTCCTTCATGAAAATAATATGGTTTCTTCCACTCTTCATCAGTGTTTTAAATACATTGACAGCAATAGAAATGTATAAAAGGAAGTTGCTGATATAAATCCTTTCCGTGGGGTTGAAGCTTATTTCAATGATTCCCGAATGTACAAAGAAGAGTATACAAGGTTAATACAAGCTATGGAGAAAGATGATTCGCAAAGTGAGACCTTGATAATTTCTGTTAAAGGTCGAACTACTCAGCAACAGTCTCCTAAACCCTCCGGAGAAGACCCCTTCATTATTCCAGTGAGCGGACGTATCTCTCCACCACCTCAGTCATCTGCTCAAGATACACTGATCATTCCTGTCAGTAGGCGTATTACAGTTCCTGTATCTGCACATATAAAACAGGATACTCTAGTAATCCCAGTTGGAGGGCGGACTACTCTTCCATCTCAGGCTTCAAGGGAGCTCACCTCTTCTGAGCCATTTGTTATCGATCTTAATCGAAACAAAAATTCTTCTTGTTCTTCTTCTCCCCCTTTAGTCATTGATTTGGCTAAAATTTCTAAGGCTCCGTCTTCTCCCAATGTAAATATTGCTACTTTTGAATTTAATGAAAAGTCTCTATCTTTGCAGTATATTGATGTGTGTAATCATGTTCATAGTTATTTGCATTTGTTAGATGACTTGAGAACAATTACCATAGGAGTTGTACAGACTTTTCATACAGGGGTATCCCTAGAATCAGCACAAACTTCATACTTTCTGGTTCCTAGTAGGAAACCAGGAGATATTCCAATAGTCTTCTACAAAGGGCCCCAGAATCCTTCTGATCCGGAAGACGATGACAAAGACGATGATACTGGAAGGTTACAATTACGTCGTTATAGTCAGCAATCTAAAGACATTATCAAAAATATGGGCTATGACTTCAGAACTGGCCTCAGTGATGGAAGAGGAAGAAAAATGCCTGTCCGGATTCCTCCTTTGAAATATGGAAGGACAAAATGCGGATTAGGTTATATTGCTTCTACTCCCTTCATCAATACTATTCATGAAGATCTCGAATCTGACGAAGATAAGAGATCTGATTCTTCTAGTACCACCTCTTGGGATTCTGATACAAGTATCGGTGACCTCCACTACAACATTCTGTCTTCCAACATGGTCTCCATTGACGGTTCTGAGGAAGATGATGAAGATGAAGACGACTTTGAAGTCTCACCTGAGTCAGAACAATGGGCCCAAAGGTTAGATAATCAATGGGAGTTCCGATTCGAGCAAAAAGAACCTCCGACTGAAGACAAATTCGTTCAAATAGATGTTGGTGAAGAGGGATCCCCCAAGCCAATATTCATTAGTGAAAGTCTTTCAGAAACTGATAAGCAAGACATGATCAAACTCATTCGTGAATACATCGATGTCTTCGCTTGGAGTTATGAAGATATGCCAGGACTTGATCCGCAGATCGCAACCCACAAACTCAATATCATGCCGAATGCTAAACCGGTCAAACAACAACAGCGACGATTTCGTCCAGACATTATGGATGTAATTGAAGCTGAAGTCAATAAACTCATGACTTCTGGGTTTATCAGAGAGGAACAACATCCCGATTGGGTGGCTAACATAGTTTCTGTCCTCAAGAAGACTGGTAAGATCAGAGTATGCATAGACTACCGCGATCTCAATACGGCATGTCCTAAGGACGAGTTCCCTCTACCAATTACCGATGTCATGATCGATAATACCTGTGGGTTTGAACGGATGTCATTCATGGACGGGTATTCTGGGTACAATCAGATTAAAATGTTTCCAGATGACGAGAAACACACTTCTTTCAGAATGCCGATTGGTACATATTGTTATACAGTTATGCCATTCGGTCTCAAGAATGCAGGAGCAACTTATCAACGAGCTATGAGCACTATATTCCGTGAACATTTGCGGAAAACAGTCGAATGCTACGTTGATGACATTGCAGTTAAAAGTCGACAAAAGGAGGATCACATCCAAGATTTGAAGACTATATTTGATCTAATACGTAAGCATCAATTAAAGATGAACCTTACTAAGTCCTTCTTAGGCATCTCTAGTGGCAAATTTCTCGGCTTCGTCATTACCTATAAAGGTATACACGTGGATCCCGAGAAGATCAAAGCCATTCAAGAGATGCGTCCTCCACGCACCTTAAAAGAGCTACGAGGATTTCAAGGAAGGATCGCTTATATCAGGAGATTCATCTCTAATCTTTCAGGACGCTGCAGACCATTCAATAAACTCATGAAGAAAGGTGTTTCCTTCGTCTGGAATGATGAATGTCAGAAAGCATTCGATGATATAAAGCAATATCTGATGAGCCCACCAGTATTGGTACCTCTTGTCTCAGGAATACCGTTCCTCCTATATACCCGAGCGATGAGTCATTCATTGGGTGCATTGCTCGCTCAAAAGAATAAAAATGGTCATGAACAAGCCATTTACTATCTCAGTCGTACTATGACCGGAGCTGAACCTCGATATTCATCGGTCGAAAAAGAATGTCTAGCCTTGATGTTTGCTATCCAAAAGACACGACATTATATCATTGGCCAGACCATTCATGTTATTTCCAGGATCAATCCCATACGAGTCATGATGAAGAAACCAAGTGTTTTAAATTCTCGATTGGCTAACTGGGAAATCTTACTTGCTCAGTATGACATGCATTATATTCCTCAGAAATCAGTCAAAGGACAAGCTTTACCTGATTTTCTGGCTGCTCATTCAATCCCAGAGAATTCAAAACTCTATGATGAAATCCCAGATGAAGTCCTAGACTCAAACCAAATTGCTGAAGAAGATCTTACTTGGCGTCTATTCTTTGATGGAGCTTCAAGAATAGGTCCTAATGGTGACATTGTTGCTGGAGTTGGAATTGTTCTTGTATCACCAGAAGGTCTTGCTATCCAAAGAGCTTATTCTCTTGATCAGCCATGTTCAAATAATGTTGCTGAGTACAATGCACTACTCATTGGTCTTCAACTTGCCAAACATCTGAATATTCAACATTTGGAGGCGTACGGAGATTCTAAACTCATTGTCAATCAGATAAGGGGTACTTATGAAGTTCGCCATCAAGATCTGGTTCCTTATCATACATCGGCTATATCTATGGCTTCTTTATTTGAAGAGTTTTTTATCGAGCATGTTAGGCGAGCATGCAACACAGAAGCTGATGCTCTTGCTAATCTCGCGACAGTATTGGCTATTCCGGTCAGACGTCAACAAATGATTGTTGTTTACAATCGAGAATTATTTCATCTCGAAAATAATCTGACTCTAGGACTTCCAGTTGACATTGAAGAATCAACATCTCATGATGTTAATACAACAAGAGGGTTCGGATTCAGTCATAAATCATTATCATCTTTATCTGATTCTAGTATAGAATTCACCTTCGGTAATTCGGCTGAGATTCAGAATACGGATAAAGATTGGAGACTTCCTTTCTTAGATTTCGTATTGTATGATATTCTTCTAGATAATCCGAGTGAGGCAGCATCTATCAGACGACGATCACTCCGATTCTATTACAATCATACTACAAAAACCTTATATCGTCGAGCTTATGATGGTCTACTTCTTCGGTGTGTTGCCGGTGATGAAGCCCAACAAATTATCCGCGAGGCACATGATGGAATTTATGGAGCACATCAGCCTGGACCAAAACTTCAAGACCGTATTCGACGTATGGGTTATTATTGGCCTACTATGGTATCAGATGCCATCGAATATGCAAGGAAGTGTAAAGCTTGTCAGATCCATGTGGATTTTATCCATCAATCTTCAGAATTTCTATATCCAACGGCAGCATCATGGCCCTTCGAAGCTTGGGGCATGGACGTTATTGGCCCGATTAATCCGCCCTCATCAAAAGGTCATCGATTTATTCTTGCAATAACCGATTATTTCTCCAAATGGGCTGAAGCTATTCCTTTATCTGAAGTTAAAACGTCCAACGTCATCAACTTTATCAAGCATCATGTCATCTATAGATTTGGTGTTCCTCGACGCATTATTCATGATAATGGACCACAATTTGTCAGCCAAAAGTTTACTCGATTCTTGACGATCATCGGATCAACAATGTGGCTTCTACCGCATATAATTCGGCAGCTAACGGATTAGCAGAAGCTTTCAACAAGACCATCATCAAACTCTTAAAGAAGTTTGTTTCTACTAACAAACGGAATTGGAGTGAGAAACTTGGTGAATGTTTGTGGGCTTACCGCACTACAGTTCGTAATGCTACTAAATGTACACCTTTCTCTTTGGTGTATGGGTGCGAAGCTGTTCTTCCATTAGAGATTCAAATTCCTTCTTTAAGGATAGCAATCGCTAATGAACTTACCACTGATCGTCTTCGACTTCAGGAATTAGAAGCTCTGGATGAAAAGCGATTATCTGCTCAACAGAATATCGAGTTCTATCAAGCTAGAATCTCAAGAGCTTTTAACAAGAAAGTCAGAGTTCGAGCATATCAAAAAGGAGAACTTGTTCTAATAGTCAGACATCCTATGACTACGACTCATATGAGTAAAGGTAAGTTTGATGCAAAGTAGGAAGGTCCTTATGTTGTGAACAAAGTTTTCTCAAATGGACCTTATCAACTCTCAGATCTGGATAGTCGAATTGTTATGATGCCTATTAATGGCAAATTCCTTAAAAAGTATTATGTATAAATATGAATGCTTGTAAATCATCAGACAAGTTCAAGTCTATAAATAAAATTCAAATTTTATTTTATCATGAATGATAATACATGATATTAAGGAAGATCACTGTCATCCTTCTCTACATTTGGACGCGGGCCATTGCCGTCCTTCTCGAAAACATAGTCAGCAAAAGAGCCGAGAACTTCTTTGCTGGAACCCACGAGGAATTTGCAAGCGGCCATCCTCATGGCTTCTTCTTCTTCATTCCTTCCTGGTTCGAGCAGGAAGTCCAGAATGTCCCGTGGTGGCTGAGGTGCAGATGAACCTTCGCCTGCTTCTGCCTCCTTCGGCTGAACTAGATCTGCAGGGCAGTCTTCAGTACTCTTCTGAACCTTCGGGGCGATTTCAGCCTTCTTGGATGCTTCTCCAGACGACATTTTTATGTTGAAGAGTAGAAGTGTTCGTTCTGTCAGATTCCTGCTATATTTATAGGCAGAAGTTCCTCAAATAACGAAGCGACACATTCATCCGACGGTTCGCTCGTTCATTAATACCTGACGGTTCATCCGTTTATTTATTACATTCATCCGACGGTTGACCCATTCATTATCACCTGACGGTTCGTCCATTCATTATCTTCTATCAATTTATTAAAAAGTGGGGATTCATTATTTATCACGTTTTCATAACCTCTGGATAAATGCTGAATCTACCTACTCATCTATCATTTTCCATTTTTGACCTCTGCATAGAAATCAATCTATTTTCTTTTGAGTTCTTACATATTATCACGTCCATATTACCTCTGATAGTATTATGTACTCTAAATCAGAAAAGAAGATTTCATTATCTATCATGTCCACAATTCATCCAAATAGATACAAATCATTGAGCATAGAAGAATTATCATTTCCACTCTCATATCATCATAAAAAGTCTATTACATTTTCTTAGACTTTCTTACAAATCATAATAGAAATCAATTACAATTTTAGATTTTCATTCTCTGCACACAACAATAACCTAGTGGAGATCTATTTTCTTCCTTGGAACTTCTCCGTCGGGTTCGTTGTTGGTGGCAGTTCCTGACTGTCTGAGTTCTAGTGGCGACCAGAACAGCAGGAATCAAACTCTGGTCTTCTCTCTCAGACGAGAGGAGAACCCCAGAGTATGGCAGCCCGAAGGCGTGTTGCTGCCAATACAATTGGTGGATTAGGAGCAACCTTTCAAAGGAGATAGAAATGTATCCAACATTGGGATACAATTCCTAGTTCTGCCGTGAAAGGAACTCTACTACCCGATTTCTCGGGGTAGAGTTGGCTCCACCATCCAACTCTCCGTGTATAAAGGCTCTTCCTACCATCTGAGGAAGACCCTTCTATCCCACGAAGAGTTCTGAGTTGTCTGATTTGCGCGTCAAAAGCGCATGAGCTCCCTGATGTTGGTGTCAGAAGAATGCTCCCCACAGCATCCAAATCGCCAATGCCAGTTCTGGAAATTTTTTTCAGCCAAGCTCCTGTAGGAAGCAGCAAAGAAAAAGAAATTAATCAACAGAAATGTCATTTGGCACGCACTGGCCAGTCAGGCACACCCTGTTCAGTAAAAAAAAACTCATCTTCAACAGCGAAAAGTGAGCTACTATACTGGACTCACCATCGAGATCAAGATCAGAAAGCATTGTTATCATCAATTTCTTGTTGAGAATAGAATCTTACAAAAAGTCATTCTCAGAGAACAAGAAAAAGAATGAAGGAATGAGTATGCGTGGAACTCAGCTAATCTATTTAAGAAGAGTCGACGTGCAAGTCTATTTGTGGAAAAATCCGAATAAAAAGCACTCATAACCACGGAATGAGTGTCACGTGTGCTTTGGAAGACAACACAACGTTTGAAATATTCAAAGGGTGCCGCCTAAGGCTCTTCATTAACGCATGCTATTCGAAGTAAAGCTAATTTTCAGCACAGAGTCGTACCACAGAAATATTTGAGCACTGATGGCCTTACAAAAGAGGAAAAGAAGTGCAACATTTTCAAAAGAAAACAGAAGCATAAAAGAACGCACCCTATTTTGCGGAACGACTGAGCTTGGCGTCCAATTCCTCTACGCTGTTGACCCCCATACGGTATAACAGAGCGTTGAACGCTTCCCGCTGCTCTGCGAGGCTGCGCCCATTGGAAGAAGATGAGCCATCCAGACCGAAATGACTCAGGAAGTTCTTGGCTAATTGTGTAGGGTCATCTTTGAACTCGAAAACTAAAGGCTCCGGTTCCTTACCCCCGAGAGTAGGGTCGCCATGGGCACAAAAACCCAACTTTCGTGCTTCTTCCTCAGCTTTCTCCTTCGGTGTCATGTTGACGTGAGATGAAGATTAAAAGTTGAATCTTCTCCCCGTTTATATAAAGGAGCTCGCCGGCGGTTCATATTCCACGATAAATTGGATTCAATCAGTCTCGAAGAATGAAGAGTCATCATGACATTTAATAAGTTCATTTGGATGTTTTCAAAGTATTTCAAAATTTTGAAGTCTTTTCAACTTTCGAAAACTTTGAAGAAAGTCATCTCAGCGTGAATTCATTTTATCATCTCGATTTCAAAGTATTTCGAAATAATTTATCATTTTTCGAAAACTTTGAAGGGGGTTTTGTAGGCCTCAAAAATGAAAGTCACGCTGAGTTGATCAGGACAAAGTCTAAAAGTCACGCTGAGTTGATCAAGACAATGCCTAAAATACACGCTGGGTTCTACCAGACTATTTCTTCAAATATACGCTGAGTTCAGCTCATCATTTGTCAGAACGTCATTATGACTGACAACACGACAGTTGAAGAACGTCTCCTTGTATGCCACGTATGCACGGGATTCGAGAGATCACAGTCGACTATTGCGTGACTTTCGAAATCTTCTTCAACAAGACTAAGCCTTCACCAAGTTGGCGTGCCAAAAAGGCCTTATTATCATTTAATGCGACTGACAAGGTAATCAAATGTCAGAGATTTTGTGTCAGTCGAGGCACATCGAATCAAGACAGCTGGCAGTCCTGACCCAAGTCTGCGTGTATTTTGAACTTTTATGTTCCTTCTTCATGCTTGCGTGAATTCTGAGCTTTCTGTCTCAAGTTGGCGTGTATTTTGAAGCTTTCTACCCCAAGTCTGCGTGGATTTCGTCTTCAACAAGTCTGCGTGGATTTCATCTCCAACCGAGTCTGCGTGGATTTCGTCTTCAACAAGTCTGCATGGATTTCATCCTCAACCAAGTCTTCGTGGATTTTGTCTTCAACAAGTCTGCGTGGATTTCATCCTCAACCGAGTCTGCGTGGATTTCGTCTTCAACAAGCCTGCGTGGATTTCATCAAATTGGAGTAGGTGGCAGCCATGCCACCGATCTCTCACCTGCGTGTCCTGTAACTTGCACATGACTCATGCACGATTGCCATGTGTCCAACAGTTACAGGCCACGTCCAGTAACTGCTCATAACCTTGCGTATGTTAAATCCTGCGTGATTTTCAACTATGCACAGGTTGTGAAGATAGTTATCTTTTCAGTTATTTTTGACTCTATAAATAGAGTTCTTTTCTTATTCATTGTACAGATACATTGCTATCTAAATTGCTGTAAAATTCTAGAGAGCTTTTCTTCTTCGCATAGTCCAAGGGATAAAGCGATCGTTTTCTAGATCGGATTCCTACAGTTGTAATTTTTCCAGAAACACAATAAATAAAGTGAATTTATTTATGGAAAACAGTAGTAGCTTATGCGTCACGTCAACTTCGTGATAATGAAAAAACTATCCAATACATGACTTGGAGTTAGCAGCAGTAGTTTTTGCCCTCAAGCTTTGGAGGCATTATTTGTATGGAGATAGGGTGTAGATTTTCACCGACCACAAGAGTCTTAAGTATGTGTTTACCCAGAAGGAACTTAATATGCGTCAGAGAAGATGGCTAGAGCTATTAGTGGATTATGACATTAACCTGCAGTATCATCCTGGGAAGCCCAATGTAGTTGCAGATGCGTTGAGTAGAAGAGGAGGAGCTTATTTTCTAACAGCACAACCCGAGTTATTAGCAGATCTTCAGAAGATGAGAATAGAAGTAGTTATCCCTACCAATGTGGCCTTGATGGCTGGCATACAAGTTCAGTCCGGTATAGTTGAGAGGATCAAGGTAGCCCAGTCAACGGATTCTAAGCTTCAGCGACTTAGGGAAGAATGTGAAGCAGGAAGGAGAGCAGAGTTATGTATTCACGAAGACGGTACTCTCCGACATGGAAGGCGTCTTTGTGTGCCCAGCGATGATATCAGATAGGAGATTATGGCAGAAGCTCACAGTTTGCAGTATTCAATTCATCCCGGTGTCACGAAGATGCAACATAATATTCGCCAACATTTCTGGTGGAATGGCATGAAGAGGAAGATAGCCCGGTTTGTCTCCCATTGTTTAGTTTGCCAACAAGTTAAAGCTGAACATCAGAGACCAGCTGGACTTCTTCAACCTTTATCGATCCCAGAATGGAAGTGGGAGCACATTACTATGGATTTTGTAACTGAATTACCTAAATCCCTAACTGGGAGAGATGCTATCTGGATTATAGTTGACAGACTCACCAAGGTAGCTCATTTTTTCCCTTTCAGAATTGACCAGTCAACAAATCATCTTGCAGAAATATATCTCAGACAGGTAGTCAGGTTGCATGAAGTACCAGTCAGTATCGTGTCCGATAGAGGTTCAAGGTTTATATCGCACTTTTGGCAGAGTCTTCAGGAGAGTTTGGGGACTCGTCTCAAGTTTAGTTCAGCTTATCATCCGCAGACGGATGGTCAGTCTGAGCGCACGATTCAAACTCTGGAGGATATGTTGCGATCCTGTACACTTGACTTCAGTGGTTCGTGGGAAGATCACCTGCACCTAGTGGAGCTCTTACAATAACGGTTTTCAAGCCAGTATCCAGATGGCACCATTCGAGGTACTGTATGGCAGGAAGTACAAATAACCTTTAGCCTGGGATGATGTAGGTGAGAGGCAGATACTTGGTCTAGAAATGGTTACTCGGACTATCGAGGTGGTCAGACAAGTTAGAGATCATCTTCGAGTTGTATAAGATCGCCAACATCATTGGGTTGAATCTCATCAGCGTCCTCTTGAGTTTTCTATCGGCGACAACGTATTCCTTAGGATCTCGCCTACCCGTGGCGTGATTCGATTCGACATACGGAAGAAGCTTAGTCCTAGGTATATATGGCTGTTTGATATTCTCGAGCGAGTAGGCGATGTATCCTATCGTCTCGTTCTTTTGCCATCATTACGTGAGGTACATGACGTATTCTATGTATCCCAATTGCGACGGTACATCCCGAATCCGAGACATATCCTTGATCATTTGAAATTGGTTGTTGGTACCAATCTTTCATATGAGGAAAGGCCCGTATCCATATTGGACCGAAGGGAGAAGATACTCAAGAACAAGACTATTAGTTTAGTCCGTATTGCTTGGGGTTATCACTCTTTGGGTGAGTCAACTTAGGAACGTGAGGATGATTTCCGGTCGCGATATCTGCACCTGTTTGATTCATAAGGTATAATGTTTTCCTTATGCCTTATGCTTTTACTTTCTTGCTTGCATGAATGATTGCATAGTTGACTGCTAGTCATAGATTGCCAGTATTAGTATAGCTTGTCCCGAAACCTCTAGTCTCTTGATTCAATTCCGAGGACGAAATTCTTCTAAGGTGGGTAGAGTTGTCACCGCCGTTTCCTGTTATACGTATTTTTCAATATACGTGTACGAATTTTTGACCCGTACTTGACTTATCTTGCTTAGCTTAGCCTTGGTTTAATCTTGACTTGATTTGGTTCAACTTGGTTCAACATGACTTGGCTTGGCTTGGTTTGGTATATTTTGGGTTGAGATGAGAGGGGTTGCTATATTAGTCAACTCCTTTATCACTCTCTTCATTACTCTTTTATTTACTTCTTCTTCTCCATTACTCCTCCCACCCACTAAAGAAACCCTAGGCAAATGTAATCTTGCTTCATGATGGATCTCCTATTTTACTTTTCTATTCTCTTCTCCACTTGATTCTAAGCCTCTTTAGAACTTGACATTTTTGGTTTTGATGGGTAGATTTTTGTAGATCTTAGTTTTGAACTTTTTTTATTTTTTTGGTCTAGATCTATTAAAGCTTGGTATTTCCTAAACCAGTCATCCCAGGCTGTAGAAAATCTCGTTCTATACAGTTTAGACCATTGGAAGTCTCAATTCAGATTTGTTTTGAGCAAGTTATAGCATTTTGAAGTTTTCGGGTTCCTTGGGTTCTTCTTTGCTATTTGGGGAAGAAGAACAGCGTCTGGCGTAATATGACCCAGTGCGCATTCTTTAGCACGATGCAACCTGACCCAGCATGTGTTCTTCAGTGTGGCACAACTTGACCCAGCGCGCGTTCTTTAGCGCGGTGCAACCTGACCCAGTGCGCGTTCTTTAGCGCGGCGCAACCTGACCCAGCGCACGTTCCTAAGCGCGGCGCAACCTGACCCAGCGTGCGTTCCTTAGCACGGTGCAACCTGACCTAGTCCAGTGCCCCCTTGGGCCCTAGCGCAACCTGAGTCAGGCGCAACCTGACCTGGCGCAACCTGATCTGGCGCACCCAGCCTGGCGCAACCAAACTTAGGCGCCACCTGTCCCCCTTGGCACCACCTATCATTTCCCTGGCTCCAGTTGATTAGCGCCACTTGTTGCCATGATACCCCTTGTCCCTTGCCCCTTGCCCCCATGCATGTTCTCCTAGTTCTAGTTGTATATGCCTGTGATCTTAGCATGAACACGACATAATAATCTTGATAGTGGTCCCTCGAGGCACACTTTTGACAAGCCCTCTTGACATGATAAGTAACTTGATAAGACATGTACAATCTTGATAGTGGCCCATCGAGGCACACTCCTGGCAAGGAATCTTGACAAGTAACCAGTAACCTGATATGACATGTTAATCTTGAAAGGCTGTTGCGAAAGCTACCCTGACTTGCGAAGTAACACTTGTCTTGACACCGTGGTTGATTTTCCTGATTGTGATTGTACAAGCTACCTGTCTCGTCTTGCATCATGTCTAGGACATGGATTCCTTGTTACCACGGTCAGGGATTCATAATGAATATGACTAGGTTAATAACTAGATTGATCAAGTAGTTCATATAGAGAGATTTTTCCTGTTACAGGCGATCCCGTTATCCTGGCCATACCTGTGTGGACTTGTAGCCTGCTGACGAGTAGGGCACATTTCCAGCCCACTGTCATGTGGGACACTTCTTGAAATCATAAGTACTAAAGCACACTGCCATGTGTTGCACTCCAAGTCACTAATAATTCTCTAAACTCTTGATAACTCTAAGCAACCTCGCCTGGATAACATGGATAGCTGCAGGGCTTGTGACTTGGGAATATCTCAAATGCATCTTGTAGTAACTAGGCTTGTGATAACCCTAGTTAGTTAAAGTATCAAGCTGTACTCATTGCTTGGTTGTGATTGATGGATAGAGTCCAGTCTAGTCTTGTCTAGACAGTGTCAGCCTATGATCACTTCGATGCATTATTGTTATGCTTTACTCTTGTCGATAAATGATTGGAGACTAAGCTCTGTTCAGGTGAAGGGTTACAACCCCGGTCCCTGTTTGGTTTACGGGTTGTAACTTGGTTACCGAAATAGTCGTTTAGTTATCTTATCGTTTATCACCCTGTTTTATCTAACTCATGTCTTTCGTTATCATTTATGTCTTCAAGTGCTAATATGCTGGTTTTAGTTCTTAAGTGAAGCCTCCCTTGTAGCACTTGCTCTTCTGGGTTCTGACCCAACTGGTTTTATATGGCCAGATTTTGGTGTAGCTCCCGAGGATTTACTGTCTCCCAGCCAGATGGTGAACACTAGACGCAACCCTGGCAACGAGTGGGTTTCTTATTTTTCTCTCCCACTCTATTGTAAAATTATTATTTTGAGGCATTTAGCCGCCAAGCAAGTGTTAGCTCGTGTTGAAACTTATATTCTGTCTACCTAAGGGCTGTAACATGATTGACAAATTCTAGGGTTGATCATGTATGACTTTAACTCTTGCTAGTCTTTGTATTTTATATGACTAGCTTCATGATCATCTGAATATGTAATGTTTGGGACACCTTACCTTGTATGTCTGATGATCTAATATCTTGTAACATTTACTTGCTTGCTTAAGATTGAGACACTAGGCTTGTTCTTGACCATAAGAGACTGCTGGCTTGTAGTTAAACCCTCATACATCTAGACAACCGTGACCGTATTGCAAGGTGGATTGTACTTCAATATACATAGCTGGCTATGTCTGTCCCCCGCTCTCCAGTATTCTGGTTCTGGGGCGTGAAAAACCTAATGGCGACTTGCTAATGATGCCCATTAACGACAAGTTCCTGAAGAACTATTACGCCTGAAGACGGAACTGGCATAGGCTTCTACATCCCCTAAATGCGCCTATGTGTTCTGGTAAGGGGATTCCTCTATTCTACATTTTTTCTCAAGTAGATGAAGCACTTCACGTCCATATTACCTCTGGATTGCTCCTCTACACTCAAAATCGCGGCTACCATGTCCATATTACCTCTGAGTTGTCGCCCTCTCCTTGATTGATCCTATGATTATCATGGCTATCTAGAAAATAGTTCACGTTCATACTACCTCTGAATTATTTTTCTACATCCTAGCAAAGATTATGCCTGCCACGTTCATATTACCTCTGGTTAGGCACGTCTTCCATGATGACCCCTTGTCATGGTAATCAAGGGCCAGGAAATATTTCACCTGAGCTCATTAAATAAAGAGACAGGAAAGTCCTTATACAGAAGCATGTGGCTACGAAGACCTATTACAGAATCATTGTAGCTACATACACAGAGGAATTTAATGCCGAAGCTTAAGCACGACGTCAGCCTGGAAAAAGAGGTGTCAGGCATTTCACCTGCAAAGAGACACGTGTTCATGCTTCTGTTCAAAGTATCCCGAGCTTGCATTCTCAGATTGGAAGCACTTCGGTGAATTCGCAATGGGCCTTATCACCCAGCCATGATGCATGACAGAAGAGAGCGAACACTCAAGTGTATGGTAATACAGTGCTTACCTTTACACCAAGAGGAAGTCCGACCTAGCTAGTCAAAGGAGAAAAGAGTGAGAGGTGCCCCTGGCTTAGGCTAAGCGGTCTATCCACGCTGACCCAAGTTCGGGACACTTTGAAGGAGGTCTTGTAGAAGTATGAAAAATCTCAGCATAATACAAGGTGCAGAGGCGCAGGCGGTCAAGCATTCCAACAACAGAGACAAAAGTAACAAACAGATGAAAAGCTCAGAAGTCCTTTTTTATTGATCATGGCTGCAAGAGTCTGCTACAGACTTGTCACGATTACATAAAAGACTGCATAAAAATATAATTACAAGGATCTGTTACAAAAGACTTTGTGATTACATGTGTCGAATTAAAAACTCCTACGGATCTACGCCGGGATACTCTTCACAGTGTGATCGTCATGGAGAAAGGCATTGTGGATAGAAGATGTGAATACAGTCTCCATCAAAGTCTCTACCACAGCTTCCCCCTCTATACGCGTAACACTTCCGGAAGCAGCTATTGGCCCGCCGAAAGCTCAGGCCACAATGCAGCAGGAAGGCCCTTTTTCACAAGGGCATCAGCTTCCGAGGCTCTTCTAGCCTAACAAAAGCATGCCACCGCCAATAAGCAGGGCAGAGCATAACCTGTAGCTTTCCGGGTTGGCCATCCACCCACAAGATAGGTCATCAGGACCTCGAAGTCCTCCAAGGCGTTGCCCAGGTTCGAACTCCTCATAAGAAGCATTCCAGCACGTTCCAAGGCTCATCAACAGTTCTTCTACGAAGGCATATCCCCTTTGAACGAAGGAATCGTCAACCAAAATTCGACTTAGGCAAGGCCAACCACCACTCGAACCTAAGTCTGGATCTAGCATGGTGTTGAAGGACAAGAAGAAGAAGACGTGACTCTTCAGAAGAAACTCCCCCTTTATATAGGGCGGTAGTGGTCCAAAACACAAGCCACATGGCCGACGGTCAAAGTTCCCACATTAATGGGATAAAACTAGGACTCAGCAATGAACCACATTAAATAAGGTTCATTCGACTAAGTCCTAGACTATCCTATGACCCCTCGAAATTCTCCAAGTAACGGTGGCAATTAAGAGGGAGTCATACATTAAGGAGCGGTCATTCATTGCTCTTTAAAAGAAGACTTCAAAGCCAATGCCTTCAATCCAGAGACGCAGCTACACTCCTGTGCCAAACTTAGGCGCAGACTGGTGATGTTTTCATTCCACCTCAACTCCAATGACACAACACTCTATTTCGACCCAGAAGTGCAGCAGTACGTAGAACTCGCCAGAGGCGCAGGAAGCATGGTTCCACCCGGTCGGTTTGCTTAAACCAACTCTCTCGAAGACAAGATTGGGATTAATCATGATTGATATCTTATCAAATTGATTTAAATTTCAGACGAGGATCAATCAGAATCCAAATCTGAGATAAAATCCCAAGATTTACTCGGCTGCATCCGAACAAGCAAATCGGCACACGCCACGTGTCTCCTCCTTCGGTTATTTTGATAACCACCAGAGATCTCGATTGAGGAGAATCTCAATGTCTGCCACGTGTCAGCACCGCAGAAGCCTGCATCGTGCAATGACGGCAGACTCCTTCCTATCTTAAAACCCTAATGCACATCACATATGTGCTTTCTTTCCTTATAAGTAGAAGAAGTTTTCCTTCAACAAGGGGGAGACCACCGAATATCAAATCTCCAGCTCCAGGCATCCTCTTGATCGGCAAACCTAGAGTTCCATCAAAGGCATCAGAAAGTCAGAGCAAGTTTAACCCGTCGTTAGATCGTCAATGGAGTAAAGATGCCGCGGCAGTGCTCGATCTCCATCGTCACACTTTTCCAGAAACTCTTTCCTTTGTACTTAGAATATCTTGTTTAAGACTTCCTTCTCTATACACAGGTCTTCCCCTTGTACTTAGAATATCCCGTTTAGGACTTTCTTCTCTGTACACAGGTCTTTTTATGTTCAATAAACAAAAAGTTCTTTCAACCTTTTGTAATGTCAAACACTAATGTGTCAAGAAATCAAGGATATATACACTAAATAAATGAAACATAAAAATACCATAAATGGAAAATTATCAGAGAATGTACTCGCCTGAGATCTGGTGCAGAATATCAATAGTGTCCGATACGGTGCCTCGAAGACCTAAATATGGAATTTTATATCAATACCAAGTTTGGAAATAAAAATAAATCATACTAGTCCATTTCTAGGTCAATAGGTGAGTTCTAGGTCAAATATAGGATAATCTAGTCAAAATGGTCAAACTAACCATTTCTAAGTTGCTTGAGTCTATAACTAAACTATTATACCCATTTCCTAAGCATTTAAGCATTATTAGATACCCTAGGATATTAGAGTGGCTTTCCCTATTATCAAGTTGTATATATATATATATATATATATATATATATATATATATATATATATATATATATATATATATATATATATATATCACCACCTATCCTATATATTGCCTATACATTCTCTATATCCACTTTAGATACCATGTTCACATGCCCTATCACTAAGTCTCCTCTCACACCCATGTGTGACACACAACCACCTTACTGTGTTCCAATAAAGGTAACCCTCACCTTCCCACATTAAATTTCCCAATACCCTTTACCTATGCTTATGCCCAAACTCCTTCCTATTACCTGCTACAGGAATGCCTAACCCTCACTGTTCTGTGGTTCAACTGATATTCAAACACAAATTAGTTCAGTTCTCAACTGAACTCACATTCTCAGTTCAGTTCTTAACTGAAATGGATACATCACCCTTCCCTTTAATAAAGAACAAGCTCAGACAGGGAACCCCTTCTCAGTCTACTGACTGATCCTACTACTATAAACTGCTTCTCTGTTGGATCTTCCTGCCCCTTGCTAAATGGGCATAACAGGTATACCCTGCTGCTGCCGTGGCTCTATATTTTCCTGCAGTAGCTAGTGCTACTGTCATGCTGCTCTTCACTCTCCATCTACAGGTACACACACACCCAACCTTCACCACCCATAAATCTACCTATATGCCCATGTGAACTCTCATACACATATGCACTAACACACCACACTCACCCACTCTTGCTACCCCTATCCCTATACATATGTAGATGCATACCCTTAGCCACACAATACTATCCCCAAATCTCTCTATTTGTTTGTACATCTAACCAATACCTATCTCCTATGACCTGACAACATTCTTGATGTGGCCAAGTCAGCACATTAAATGGACTGTGGCATTCACACACACCCCTTCCTAGCTCACTGAACTTCCCATACATTTTGCCCTACTGAACTCTAAGATACTCCCTATCATTACCAGTGTAAATAGGGAATGAACTCCCTTCATTTACCTGTGCCCCCTTAGAACTAATTACTGATACCTTGATTCCCTATTACTTGAACCTATAACCTTGAATTAGTCCCATGCTATAATACACAAACCCCTCCCTCAATTCAGTTTAAAACTGAACTGATACTCTTTATTTAACTCATAAAACAAAACCCCCTTGCTAACACTCACCTGGGGTGTATCCCTACACTTGCGGTACATTGGGCCAATGCCCCTGCCTTCTATTCCTATCTCCCACTCCAGGACAACACCTCACTCCTCTCCCTACTATATAGGAATTGGTCATTTGAATCAATAAAAATACAATATAACACTTCTGTAAAGTTTTAGTACCGACTGCTACTCTTCTTGATTCCCTATCAATTCTATTACTGGACACCCCCAATAATATAACACTGATGCTACCCTTTCCTTCTTCTCTGACACATCTCTCCCTTAACTACCCGAGCCCCTTCAAATTATCAGTCTACATAGGCCAAAACCCCCATACATTCTCCTTGCCCAATCTTCTTTTCTAATTCTCAGCCCATATGTTTCAGCAACTGATACGCATTCTTCCATCTCTATATCCATAACAGTTAGATAAATACTTATATATAGTAGTAGATATAGACAAGTTATATAAATAGGATAGTGCAATATCAGTCCAAATAGGATAGTGCAATATGAACACATGAACCCCCATCCAAATATTCCTTCCTATTCATCTATATGTCCATTTATATATATATATATATATATATATATATATATATATATATATATATATATATATATATATATCCTTCTATCTATGACTATACATACATCCATATGTAATTCCTCTGCAAAACCCTATGTAGATCTTGTCAAAGCTAAATCTCACATGCATAGGCTCTCGCCCTTACTGATTGTACCAGGTTAGAGCCTTCACTTTACTATCAAGTAGTGCACATGTCTTAACTGTAAAGCCCCAGTCCCAAAATACGTAGGACTAGGAACGTAGACATGCCAGCTGTATAATACGAAGTACACTCCAATATATGGAAACCTCGTATGAATACATAAGTTGTAAAATGCAGTAGAACCATAACTAATCTCATCCACACAAAATAAATAAATAAAAGATATCATATAATGAATTGTCTTGATACAATATGTTGGGCGGAGGCAAATCCAGTACCAACAAGTAAAGAAAAAATACATAAGAAAAGAAATGGTTTTGGCGAACGAGACGAAGACGATCAAAGTGCAATCATCCTCGGAGAAATAGTGATGATCATGGCCACGGCTAGAACACCTGTGAAAGACAAGAGCACACACCTGGCGAGATAACCAGGTCCTCAGAGGGACGTAACACGACACATAATAACATGCCATAAAAACTGAATAAATATTGCTCAAATAAATAAGTTAATTGAATTATAGCATGGTCCAATACGCACCTATTGAACTAGCATACCATCCCCCCAACCAAACAAGGACAGGAGATGGTAAACTAATTCACGGTGACGTATCTTTCTATGCTATAAATCCAATATGGTATCCGAACCCCAACAAGGTTCAATACCTTCTCCTCGAAGTAGTAAGTCACACCTACAACCAAACAAGGACAAGATGTGACGAACTAATCCGCGACAAGTTATTGTTCCAAGCCACGGTCAGATACAAGCACCCAAACCAAAAGTACTCGTACCTAACGGATAAAGGTGCCTAACCGTTCTAAGTGAAATGTAGTTAAGAACAATCCTTCCTACGCATGGGCCCTGGCTAAAATAGGATCGGCATAGTCCCCCCTCGGGGCACCAGTGGCCCAATCAGTAAGAGCATAACGTTTCGCAGAACGTCAGTGGCCGTCAGTAATCATGGGTAGTCTGACCCGCATCTCCGTCGGAGCTCACGGGTTACAAAAGGGAAAGTGCATCGAAGCCCATACGCTAAGGAATTGTCCTCTCCGCCCAATGCCTACTACGTTGTATCCACAACAGTAAACCTCTATAACCGCTAAGTCAAACTAGCATGCAATTCTATTAGCGGTTATTCCTATCGCACGGCTTACACACACCGGTGGCCAGCCAGTCATGCATGTCCGTGTTCTACATGCGACACACATCTTCGTGGTAAAACGTATCAAGGCCAATGAATACAACACATAAGGTGGTCCCTTAAATCTAGGTTTAATGTATAAGAAAAATAATACATAGCAGGAATATAACTGAACAGTAAGTTCTAACAGGTTATGCCATGTATCACAGTTTATTTTGCATAAGGAAAATAATGAATAATGCATGAAATATGAGCTAAAATAAATAGACAGCAAATGGCAAGGTATCTTGTCTGATGGGATGTCAGGTGTGCTGCAAAAATCAAGGTGGCACTGAATATGACTTCGGAGTTACAACTATATAAGACGCCCTTTGATGGTGGTACAAACTGGTGCATCTGGTCCAGAACGGTCAGTTTGGTTAGAGACGATATAGGGATGTTCGAGGTTCGCAAGAAGATGAAAAGAATTTGATTTGGTTATGTACAAGAATAGATAATTGAAGAAATTTGGATAGTTCATAATATATATACGATTTTAGAAAAATACTTTGTAATACTTGAAATATATTCTTATTAGTAAAAAAAAAAAAGTTTTTAGATGAATCATTTTAGGCAAAAACTCTAATTTTATAAAAATATGGTTTTGAGATAGAAAACTATATTAGTTAAGAAGAATAATATTTTGGAGAAAAATATATATGCTTTTATTAACTATTAGAAGATCGATAAATATTTATAAAATATTTAAAACTATATTTTTACTTATTAAGATATATATACATAAAATAATTTAAGTCAAAAACTCATTCACAATAACCTAGGAATATATAATCATATATTTTAGGTTAGAACTATAATAGACACAAAATACTATATTAAATTCTCAAACAAATACCTTGGAAATTTTTTTAGAACCCATTTCTTGAGATTAACAATGATTTTTAAAAGTTACTACCATAATATGTATTTATATATATTTGTTTTAGAAACTTAATTATACTTGTATAAAATCCTAAGATAATAATAATATTTGGTAACCAAAATATTTATATACATATATATAAAAACGATAATACTATTATTTTGCGTGCATATACTAGTATCTCAAATTATAGTATACTATAACTAATATACGTATGTATATACACACTGATCTTAAAAAAACTAATAATAATAATAATGATAATAATATACAGCACCCCTTTACTGAAAATAACAAAATGTAAGATTTTATAACAAAGCAACTGAAAAGGTACAGGTGTCTTCTTCTCTTGTGTTACAAGAGAACATGACATTCTGCATCCAAACAAAAAATAAAGGGATTTTTTGACTTTCATCCCACTTATTAATATGCATTTGTACTTACATCCTACTTTTTAATTTTTTTAGACTTACATCCCACTTTTTGTCACTAAAAGTATTTATTTTGTCATGAAAAGTATTCGTTTTGTCACAAAAATATTTTTCGTGACAAAAGTGGGATGTAAGTCAAATAAAATTAAAAAGTGGGATGTAAGTACAAATTCATATTAATAAGTGGGATGAAAGTCAAAAAATCCCAAAAATAAAACCATTTAAAGAACCCAAAGCAAAAGCAAAATAGCATACAAAACCAAATCAAAAGCAACAAATTTAAAGAAGAGGGAGAAGCACAGAGAGACGGAGAAGGGGATGGTGAGGAGAGGGAAAGACAAGGTTTACTATAGGGGGTTTCTCCAGCGTGGGGCGGCGCGGGGTATGCCTCGGCGGCAAAATTGCTTCTCCGGCACGGTGGCTATGTGCCCGGATCTGGGCCCTGGTATTGGAAGAGATGGCCACCGGGAACGCAAATCCGGTGCGGTTCACGATGGGAGCAACGGTGCGGCCGAAAGGGGCAGAAGCGCGCGAAGGAGCGCACGAGCACGCAACAATGGCTCCGGGGTGATGACGGGATACGGTGATGGCCGAGGGCTCTAGGGAGGACGCCGATCGGGGCTGGGTTCGCCTGCAGGGACTCAGGAAGGTTGACGAGTGGCATTGACGAGGCAAGACGGTTTGAGGCCGGTCCGACGAGGAGGCGACTCAGGGAGTCGGAGGTAAGATTTGGGTTTTACTTGATATTTTAGTGGAGGAGGTGGCGCTGCTATGAAGGCGGCGACCATGGGATTGGTCGACCAGCCAGGGGTATGGAAGTCGATGGTGGTGGCAGTGGTTATTTGGTGTCGGTTTGATTGGGGGTACGATGGGTGCAGCGGTGGTATCGGAGAAGGGGGTTATGGTTGATCGATTCGGTAGTAGACCGACGGTTGGTCGGGGCGGATAGAGCGTTGGTCGTGGAGGCGTGGGTTCGGTGGTGGTGTGAAGGCAACCAGGTGGCTGGGTTGTTGGTCGGGCTGGACTGGTTGTGGACATGGGGGCGTCCGAAGGGCGTGATGACGGTGGCGGTGTCAGTGTTGCCATCGGATTGAGGGTTGTCGCGGGGCTCATGAAGGGTGGGGGAGTGTCGGGTGAGCAGTCGGTCGCGGTGGCGGCGCCTGGTCGCGATGGTGGTAGAGTTGGCAGAGAGGTCGGAGGAAGGAGAAGGTGCTGCTGCGGGGTATTCGGATTAGGTTAGACTAGGAATTTGATGGTGTCGGGGTTTGTCAGGCATGGGAAAAATATTGTATCTGTAGAAATGGAATAAGATATGGACGGGAGGGGTCATGGACACGATGCACACACGTTTGGTTGTGGTGGAGAAATGTTTGTGGAGATGATTGTGTAGAATTAATGAAAAATAGAACAATGAGCCTCTCCTTATATAGGAGGTGGAAGCTCCAATTTGGATAGCAATTGGATTTAGTTTAAACCCCTAGTGGATAATTCCTCCCTTGATTTAAATCAAATTTAATCAAATCTGAATCATAATTGAACCTAGATAACTCAAAATAAAAATAAAGTCAAATTAAATTTTTCTATCATAATCAATCAAATATTAAATTAAATCATTTTCGAAATAACTTTTTATAAATAACATAAATATATTAATAAATAATTTTGAAATTCACAATAATTATTTAAACATGAATATATTATAAATTCAAATATATCTTTTTATAAATTTAAAATAATATTTATATTTCAAAAATACAGCTATATGAATTTAAATTCATGTACCATGTATGCAAAGAATATTTATGTAAAATATTGTTTTCGAAATTACCATTTATATTCATACAATAAAACTAACTAGTCCTTATAATAATTAAAATAAAGTTTTGGAAAATTCGACGCGACACATTTTATATCTTTATGTAGATACAAATAAACTTATTTATCACATATCATTTTTGAATATATATTGCCTTTGTATAAATAAAAATCTCTATAAGGATATTTTATAGAAATAAGTGCCTCGCACATATTCTCACTCGACGAGCAATTCAAAAATAAATCCATACCAATAAAAATAATGAAAAAAATTGTAGGGAAAATTTAGGGGGTTTACACTAACTGATACTATGCTCCTCTTACCTGCATTTACCCTCAAGTTCCTGATACACAACTCCTTCTCAATAGCCTACAAGCTTACCCACACAAATAATGCCTATATATCCTAGTATAGACATATATACTTATCTATCCTCCTTTATACAATCTATTTGCATAAATATGTGACCATGACAGTATTCCCAAACCCACTGAACCCTCAACTGAACCACACACACTCAAAATATATATACACACATTATATATACTTACCCATATACATGTGCACCCAAATCTAACTGTACGTTTCATGAGATATCATGGCACGTCCACCACGTACCCTATTTAGACACGTACCCAAAATTTTAACTCAAAATTGACACAAAAATCCCTTTGGGGATACTTGTCGAACACTTGGTGCTCAAACCTATAATACGCCTAAGATACTCTATCAAACCTTGTCCAAATCCTACCAAATTTCATAGACAAGCCTAAAATAGGTGGACACACCTAATTAGTGATCCATTAGGCTAGTGTCAAGTGCCATGTGCATTTGGGCATGGACACAACATGTGTAGGAGGCTCAATAACCTCCTAATTGGCCCCGTGTCCTATCGTATCCAATTGTGGACACGAACCTAGCCTCATAACACTCTAACAAACTTAATTAGGTCATTTAATGATAAACACTTGGTGTCCATTCTCAAAATTGTCTAGGAATGACACAAAAACCATATGTAAAGGTCTCCAAATAGGTCCAATGAAGTCCAAGCTTATCCTCATGGGTAGCCCTAATACATGGGTGGGTTTTAAATGACAAATGACCCTAATTAGAAATAATTACAAGTGTTAAATTCAGAATTTACCAATTGGGAGATGGATTCTCAATGAAAAGTCTAAAGGAGACACAAATGGACACAACCTTCAAGAATGTAAACCGCCTCCAAGCTTCTCTCCTTCCAAAGCTCTCCTCCTAGCTAGTCTAAGCTCTAGCCTCATTGAGATGACAATTTGAAAGGGTTGGGAAACAATTTAGGATGGTGGAGTTGATTCTTCTCAAATGAAGAAAGAATGAAGAGGAGGCAAGTTAGGGTTTCTAGAGGATAATAAATGAACTTAACAGGGATTTTTATAGTGTTATAACCAACCATGAACTCTAACCCTAAATCCCATGTGAAGTGTCTAATAAGTCCTCAAAATTAGTCACGAAGGTTTGTTTTAGGAAGGGGTTTTAATTAGGAAAGATTTCATTAACTAAAGAAGGGATTTTCCTAATTATTCCTCTATAATTAAATGGGTATAACATGACCAACTATTGGATTCACTAATGGTGTCATGACAAGTCTAGTTGGGTCCATTTAGGTTGACTAACATCTAGTCTTAACTAGTGGCTAACAACTAGCAACTAATTATATCCTATGTTTAATTATATGAAACAATATCAATCATAGGAAAACTAAAAGTAAAATCATTACAATTAATCCAAAATAAATTTTAAATTGGTACACGATTTGGAAAAGACAAAAATACCCCTATTCTGGAAAACACTACTAAAATCTGTCAAATCAGTGACGCCTCAGGACGTCGCTAAATAGGGAAAATACGTCGCTAATATCGATTAGCGACGTATTTAGTGACGTTTGCACGTAGTCGCGATTAACCTAGTCGCTAAACAACAAAACATCGCAATACGTCGCTATTGCGATGACACTCAGCGACGCGGACACGTCGCTAATTAAGCGACTACCAGCGACGTAAAATGTCATCATTTACCGACGCAAGCTAGCGACGTTGAGCGACTTGACATGCATCGATGGTGACCTGGCTTGAGAGCCAAATGGCGACGTTCTGTGACTTTGCTACGTCGCTATAGTAACGACATATAGCGACGTCTTACGTAGCGACGTTTAGTGACGATCAGCGACGGTACTCATCACAGTTAGCGACGTTGTGATACTTACTTAGCGACGTTGCCGTCGTCACTGGACGTCGCTGAGAGTCGCTGAACGTCGCTAATCTTAAAAAAAATAAAAAACATAGCATTTGCAGCATCCCCTGCAGCATTTGCAGCATTTGCAGCATTTGAAGCATTTGCAACATCCTCTACACCATTTGTTACAACAACGATGGTGTGTATCACGAATACAGTATCAAACAACACAGATACATACAATCACGAACACGTTTGAAACACAATCTCATCAATCAACACAGATATATAAAAATTTGTAACAACAATGTCAAACATAATAGTCCACAACTTAATTGCCAAGTATGGGAACGAAATGGCTCAGAACACAACCCAAAATTCATTCTAGCATACATTAGTGTGAATCATCTATGTTCTGTACATATGGTGTAGTATATGTTCTTATCGTATCTAGTATCTGAAGAATGTAACAGAATCAAGATGAACTCACATAATGTAACACTAAGACATCATCTACTACTATATAAGATATAGTGATAGGTTGTCGTATCATCATTGCCGAGGGATGAGGGTCGGAGGACAAATACCGCTCGAGTGAGCCAAAGGCATGCAGCCACTTCCCTCCCTCTCTCACGCTATCAACGTCATAACTTTTCCACCTCAAGTTCTGATCAAGCATCTTCCTTCTTCTCTCCTCCACCATGGCTCTGGACCCATCTGCTCCTCCCTACTTCCCTTCTTCTTATTTGACTCTCTCAGCCACATATGATATCCACCTCAAGTGTAGAGTCGGGGGAGAAGAAGTAGGCAGAAAGAGGAGGGGGAAGCAGCACAGCCGACGGCATGACCCGGAGGAAGTACAGAGGTTTTTTTCAACATCCGTATAGGAGAACTATAAGGATATATCTTTTCACAACATATCACCTTGTCAAAGACCCTTAATGTGACAACCATGTTACCGCGGTGTCGGAAGACTAACATGTCATAATTTTCTAAGCCGTGTGTTTTGACATAATCCTCCAAACTCTTTCTTGCTTTGTAGTAATGCAAGATTACTACATAGGAGGAAAGAGTTGGGAGGATTATCTCAAAACACACGGCTTAAAAAATTATGACATGTTAGTCTTCCGACACCGCGGTAACATGATATTCACATTAAGGGTCTTTGACAAGATGACATATTATGAAAAGATATATTCTTATAGTTCTCCTACGGATTTGAAGAAAATATCTGTACTTCCTCCGGGTCATGTCGCCGGCTGTGCTGCTTCCCCCTCCTCTTCCTGCCCACTTCTTCTCCCCCGACTCTACACTTGTGGTGGATATCATATGTGGCTGAGAGAGTCAAATAAGAAGAAGGGAAGTAGGGAGGAGCAGATGGGTCCAGAGCCATGGTGGAGGAGAGGAGAAGGAAGATGCTGAATCACCATTGTCTTCCGGATCGTCCTCATCAAGGCATAACGGGCTGCTCAGCGTGCCCAGCTTCTTCAACTTCTCGCTGCCTGCAGAGTCGAAATAGGAACGGGTCCTCTTTGCCGGCCCGGAGCTCTGACTCGCACTCGTCGCCTCGCTACCGGTTTTTTCTCCTCCTCTGCCGCGGGTCATAAGAAAAGAAATTTTGTACCTCTTTATCACATAAACATCATTGCCGCCTTGTACTCGAGCCTCCTCGTCTGTGACGCTATCCAACTTCTCGGTGCCTACATTGTCACTTGAATCTCCCCTTCGACTCGTATTGTCCCCTTCTTCGCCTGTCTTTTCGCTCCCTGTCTTGCAATCATCTGCTATCACCGTCGACTCATTCGACTCCTTCTCCGAGTCTTCCTCCTCCTCCTCCTCCTCCTTGGAGTCATCGGAGAAGGAGTCGAATGAGTGGCGGTGATAGCAGATGATTGCAAGACAGGGAGCAAAAAGACATGCAAAGAAGAGGACGATACGAGTCAAAGGGGAGATTCAAGTGACAATATAGGCACCGAGAAGTTGGATAGCGTCACAGACGAGGAGGCTCGAGTACAAGGCGGCAATGATGTTTATGTGAAGAAGAGGTACAAAATTTCTTTTCTTATGACCCGCGTCAGAGGAGGAGAGAAAACCGGTAGCGAGGCGACGAGTGCGAGTCAGAGCTCCGGACGGGCAAAGAGGACCCATTCCCATTTCGACTCTGCAGCCAGCGAGAAGTTGAAGAAGCTGGGCACGCTGAGCAGCCCATTATGCCTTGATGAGGACGATCCGGAAGACAATGCTGATTCAGTTTTCCCTTCCTTGGATGGTATTGATTCTGTAGATCCGTGTATAAAAGAGGAAGAGATTGGGAGTAGAGTGGACCCGGAGGGAAATGAGAGATTGGAAGCTGGGTCAATATCCAAGAAGCGAAAGAGAGTCGAGGATTCTGATTTTGATGGCATAGAGGAAGAGGTTCGCGACATAACGAGAGGGACAAGGAAGGGGGCAGATGAAGGATGGCTCAGAACATAACCCAAAATTCATTCTAGCATACATTAGTGTGAATCATCTATGTTCTGTACATATGGTGTAGTATATGTTCTTATCGTATCTAGTATCTGAAGGATATAACAGAATCAAGATGAACTCACATAATGTAATACTAAAACATCATCTACTACTATATAAGATATAGTGATAGGTTGTCGTATCATCATTGCCGAGGGATGAGGGTCGGAGGACAGTCAACTTTATCTACGGCTACATAGTTTCTGCCTCGCCAGTCGAATGGCTGCAGGGACCATGTCATACCATAGATTAATGTAAATGAAGCTGGAGCCAAAATACAGAAACCAAAATACAAAATACAGAATCAAATCCATGGGTTCGTCGAAAATACAAAACACAGTTCTAATTCATATGTATTTTAAGTGTGAGAACGGATGGCTCAGAACACAACCCAACCGGAGAGGATACTCTGAGAGATCCATCTGAGTAGGACGTATACTCTGAGAGATCACCTTTACAAGAATGATATCAGTAGTGGGATTGAGTGTGTACGTCCTACTCAGATGGGTCTCTCACCGTTACTATTTTTTCTGACAGCATGGTGGATGTGCTCCGTCAACAGATTCTTGCTCCGAGCCAAAACTTTGCCCTGGAGCTCAAGTGGACATCCTTCGTGTAGAGCTTGAGTGAGAGGTTCCTGACAGCATGGTGGTCTCCTTTGTTAAAGTATCCGTGCTCGTCCCACAACCAATGTGTGATGAGCACGGATACTTTGACAAAGGAGACCACCATGCTGTCAGGAACCTCTCACTCGAGCTCTACACGAAAGATGTCCACTTCAGCTCCGGGGCAAAGTTTTGGTTCGGAGCAAGAATCTGTTGACGGAGCACATCCGCCATGCTGTCAGAAAAAATAGTAATGGTGAGAGACCCATCTGAGTAGGACGTACACACTCAATTCCACTACTGATATCATAATTGTAAAGGTGATCTCTCAGAGTATACGTCCTACTCAGATGGATCTCTCAGAGTATCCTCTCTGATTGGTTGTCGTATCATCATTGTCGAGGGATGAGGGTCGTAGTACCAATACAATCCAGAGATTGACACAGTACTAATTCATATATGTAGTCCAATACAAATAGTCTAATATAAAAACAACCCAATACAAATAGTCCAATACAAATAAGTACTAATAGCTAATAAGAACCACGCAGCTCACGCAAACGCTCAGTGATACGATCATGCAACCACCTCGAAAAAGCGAGATCTTTGGCGTGAGGAGAGATGTCGTCCCTTGCAAGTGATGCATGAATAGAACTCCCGGTCTCACTAGCTACCGGTGCTGGATGAATAGAACTTCTGGTCTCACTAGCAACCGGTGCCACTTCCTTCTTAAATGTAGGAGGAGCCACCTCAACATTCACTGTTTCCCTCAAACAACGTGCCGCTCCTCGGGTCATGGGTGCCATCTGGTAAGATCGATATTCACAAATAATATAATTGTAACATAAGCAAGCTAACTAAAGGAACCATCATGTAATTTGAGTACATTTTTGAAAGCAGATAAAGTACGTAAAATTCAATTTTTTGCCAAGTGTGAGAACGGATGGCTCAGAACACAACCCAAGATTCATTCTAGCATACATTAGTGTGAATCATCTATGTTCTGTACATATGGTGTAGTATATGTTCTTATCGTATCTAGTATCTGAAGAATGTAACAGAATCAAGATGAACTCACATAATGTAATACTAAGACATCATCTACTACTATATAAGATATAGTGATAGGTTGTCGTATTATCATTGCCGAGGGATGAGGGTCGGAGGACAGTCAAATTTATCTACGGCTACATAGTTTCTGCCTCGCCAGTCGAATGGCTGCAGGGACTATGTCCTGATCACGATGTCGTACCGTAGATTTAGGATTTAAAACATGGTATTCAGGTCAACTTAATTCAATCAAAGGGTACTGAACAGAAAGTCTAATTAAGACTTTCAACTAAGCAGGCAGCCTGGACTGCTGTTCAAAACTTGGTAGGCAAAATCCTATACCATCTGATGACAAACCTATACACACCCTTGCCCAAACCATTTGTTTCAGTAGGTAAAACATTCCAGGTTACTCAAGTAACATGTCGCGTAATATTTGGTGTCAACAACATTCCTTGTTAATTGTAACATGCATACTATTATATCCCAACTCTGCCAAAACCTGACCAACATACCTACACTAATCATTCCATATTTCAGTAATGTCAGTGAGCTAAATCATACTCAACTGTCGAAAATACTTAGGAGAAAAATCATTCACAGGATTAGTATCCACCTTCGTGACATAGGTGAAATTTTATAGGGCTCGATAATAATTACTAGTCAATTTATTCATCATTTTAAAACCCTAAAAATGCCCAAAAAACTCCCAGTATTAATATATAGGGCTCGAACCCTAAATTAGAATTCGAATCCAAGCAAAACATCAAATTGACAGTTGATATGCCCCAAAAACACCCAGTATCAGTATATAGGTGTCATACTGTGAGTCTCATGTCCACACAGTGGGACACGACGTGTCCAAACCAACAAAATAGGTGTCACACGAACTAGAAGCGAGTCCACACTCTTGTGTCCCCCGCAGCGAGTCCATGCTCTCGTGGACACGAACTAGAAGTAAGAGAGAGCGAGAAGACGATAAAAAACTGGGAAGGAGCTACCTGAGGAAGGAGGAGGAGGAGAAGGAGGAGAAGGAGGAGCTACCTGAGGAAGGAGGAGGAGGAGGAGGAGAAGGAGGAGGCCGGAGGAGCGCCGCGGAGGAGGAGACCGGAGGAGGAAAATCGTCGGAGGAGCGTCGCGTCGAGCGCACGAAAAATTGGGGGGAAAATTTGTGAATGATCGAAAAGGAAACCCTCGCCGACTATATGAAACGATTAGCGACGTCCTTTTAGGACGTCGCTAAACACCGCTGATATTTAATAAACGACGACGCTGCTTAAAATGCGTCGCTACACGTCGCTATATCAGCGACATGTACCGACGAACTTGCGACGCAGATTCCCATTTAACAAATTGTAGCCGCTAGACGTCGCTATTAGTCGCTGTTGGCGACAAACAACGACGTCTTAGATAAACGTCGCTAAAACCCCAAAAATTAGCGACGTTCTATCTTGGAGTCGCTAAATACGTCGCTGATATGACTTATTTTGGTAGTGAAAGTGGTAGTTACAATCCTACCCCCCTTAAAAAATATGCATGGTTATAGCCTCTACAGTGTCATGTTATTGCAGTTTATATTAGGGTTTAATATTAATCTAGCATGGAAATCACATATATAAGCTAAAGGTACTAAGAAATCAATCAAGCAATCAATGGATGGAATAAAACAGCAAGAAGGAAAGAACAAGACCTAACCTTCTAGCCCACCACCTGCAGTGTTGGTCTTCTCGACCGTTATCCCTAAAGCCCTGCCCTGGCGGGGTATATCCCGCTGCTGGTGCGAGGCATGATGCGGTGCCACAAGTGGCCTAGCCAGTGCTCTCTGGGCTGCATGACGAGGGCTCAAAGGGCAATCCCTCATCTGGTGCCCCTCGGTGCCGCAATATAGGCACAACCCTAGCCTCTTTCTACAAACCTCCCAGATGTGGCTGGGCTTCTTGTAGGAGTGACATGGAGTATGCTGTACTGGTCCCTGCTGCTGCTATGGCACCTGATGGACGGGCACCCTAGTCGAATCCTGAAACTGCTGTTGTGACGGCTGGAATGATCGATGTTGAAGTTGGGGACACTTAGCAGGCCCTACGTTGCTTGTGGCCCCCGACTGGAAGTCACGATCTTGTAGAAACTAAAAATTGTAACAAGAATATATTGTACTAGATAAATGGCGCCCAGAAGTTAAATAGCGCTCAGAATCAAGTAGCGCTCAGGAATAAATGGCGCTCAAAAGAATGGCGCTGGATGCCACGTGGTAAGCTTCCTCGAGAAGCTGAAACAGTTGTCATAATGACTGATAAACTCGTCAGTCTAGGAAAATTTGTTTCGAATCCCGAGCACATGGCGCTCGAGAAGATTGTGTCAGATTCTGTCATAATAACTGACAACTGCCCCATACTATTTATCATTTGGCATGATACAATCAACTCCTACAGATTTAATATATTAAACATAGGGTGCTAATCACCAAATTATGCCATGCGCCATTTGTGAGTTGGCTCCAATTGATCAAAATCATCTAGAAACATGAAGATGACATGGCGCGCATGCCAATAATCTCGAAGAATGTGTACGTGACACTGCCCACGACCAAGTGCATCTCGTTCACAAAATACCACGTGTCTCAAGCAGTTAACTAACCGCTCTCGCCAATGGATGATGGTGCGCCAATTGCAAGTGTGCGCCAATCAGGATAACTGTTTGACAGTTATCTCTAAACTCTATAAAAAGAGTTCCAAATCACTTCTCAAGCATCACTAATAATCATATCTTCTTAGAAAGTTGCTCCAGTACTCTCCAAAGGCTTTCTTCTTTGACATCGCATCGTCCAATGGATAAAGTGATAGTCTTTTGATCAGATTCCTATAGTTGTACTTCCCAGAAATCAATTATACTTTTTTCTTACTTTGTAATCAAACTTTTGTTTTTGCAAACAAAATAACGACTCTGCTGGGGATGACTTTCTGTAACATCCCAGTCCCAAAATACGTAGGACTAGGATACATATACATGCAAGCTACGTATCGAGAGGACTCCAGCCCAACTCAAATACGTATAAGCTGTCTGGTTTCCTAAAGCAATCTACAAATATCTCAATCCACTGAAGATAAACTCTTGTATAAACCAAGTAAACTAATGCTGGTCAGACATTAGCAAATCGGTTACTACAAGTAACAAGAAATGATAATATACAATAAAGTGGACCAAACTCTAATGCAATTATCTTGAACAAGCTTCTAATGAAAGTTAAAGCTTGTAAAACGAGGCTATACAGCAGCAATGTCAAAGTAATATAATATATGACAAAATCTAATTACGGAAGAGAACGATAAAACATCAACTAAATATACCTGCAGTCTTGGTGTAGCAACGTCATCCATCAATATATCATATCTTCAGCTAATACCTGGAGGGATCACCAGGTCCTTAGAGGACTAGCAAGACACATAATATACATGCCTACTGTACAGTAAATAACATGCAGAATGAAGTAGAGAAATATAAAATAGACAATGATCAATAAGACATCTCAATATCGTAACGCCATGGGACGCTCCTGACCTCAAGACAAAAGATAAGTCTCTACTACCGTAATGCCATGGGACACTCCCGGTCCTAGAGATGGGATAACAAGTCGATTAGAAATCTCTAACACCGTAACGCCATTGGACGCTCCCAATCTAGAGATGGAATAACAGGTCGACAAAAAGTCTCTAATACCGTAACGCCATTGGACGCTCCAGTCCTATAGATATCAGGGCTAATGTCTATTCAATCAATCATGACTACAGGTCAAGTCAAGCTCAAGGGCGAAGGTAAAAGACTAGTCAAAATCGTCACAAGACACGCGTAGAACAATAACAGCATAAGATGACTCAATAAGGAACGTGCACGTAAAATAAGAAAGTAGAAGTAACATAAACATGAATGAAAGATATGAAGTAGAACTGGAAAGAGATAACAATATAGAATATACATGTAAATACTATAAAGTTTGGCAAGGTGTACTTGCTTGGTGTCGCGCTGTGAATCTGAAATGTCACTCCCGCGTCAACGCCGCCGGAACCCGACGCTCCTAGATAACTAATTAACTAAATTAACCCACTACTCATGAACTTAAAATATGACTTAATTAGTCAAGATAATGTTTTAAGTTTATATTCAATTTCTTGTCGAACCCTTTAGACCCATACAATCACACACAGGCTCCACGAGACATCGAACACAGTTTTTTTGGGTTTCCAACTCCCAATTAGTCAGTTATGTTGCTACTTCAATCATATACTTAAAAATCATATAAAAATAATAAGAATATTATTTAAACTAATTTTCTATAGATTTATCTCAGAATTTCCAGAATTTATATTTCTAAAGAATTATACTACTAGTTGTCTATCGGGTCGACAAGTCTACCCAAAATTTGTCTAGAACTTCATTAATTATCTAAAATTATAAAAATCCTCAAAAATAAAATTTAAACAGAATTCAAATGCCCTAAATATTAGAATATGAAATTTTAATGCAAAAGTTTCACGGTACTAATGGTTTGGAATCTTCTAGGTCAACAAGTCACCCGAAAATGACTAGTTTTGACCTATAATTTTTCCGACCAGAATTGAATTGATAAATTCATGAAAAAATTCTTAGAAATCCTAATTTAAATATATTAACCTACATAAAATTCAGTTTTGAAAAATTTCTACAGAAACTTATAGTTCCTTCACAACGTGGTAAGTTTTGGCTCTACCGAAACATGAAAATAGCTATCATAATTCATGAAACTTTTATGGGTGAAAACACTACCCAAGAGACATCAAAATAATATTTCTACAGAATTAATACCATAATTTTTACATATTTATAGCATAGGTTTGAGATGGAAAAATTAGGAATTCTTACCAAAAGTCCTTGCTAGTTTGGTTGTGGAGGCTTCTCCTTGCCAAAGATCCCACCTTTATTGCTATCCTTGCTTGCTAATCCTCTCTTGTTGAGTTTGGAGGGGTTATCAATGATTCTAGATGGTTGGATGGAGAAGATAGAGTTTTTAGGGTTGGTTTGGTGGAGTTTGGATGGAAGAAGGATGAAAGAAGGAGCCTTTATGGAGGAGGATGAGTTATGCGATGGAGGGGATGATGTAGTAGAGGGGAGGGGATGCTATTTTCGGAATTAATGGTAAAGGAGCTGCTCTTGGATGATAAATAAGAGTTTTTGGTGTTAGGGTTAGGGTTTTGATAAGGGATGATATATATATATATGGGCCTATGGGTTGAGTTTATATATGTAGGAGGGTGTTTCCAAGCATGGCATGGTCCGCCAATGTAGGGGATTATTTTTGGACAAAAATTACATGAAAATAATCTTTGGTTGGTCATGTGTGGGGTCGATATGGATGGGTTTGATTATTTGATGAGTTGGCTAATTGATTGATTGAGGATTTAAATAAAAGGTTTCCTAATATAGAACTAGTTAGATTTCTAATATAAATACAATCTAAATCTGAATTAAATATACAATATATATATTTATTAATATATATTAATGCCCAACATGCCTACATCGGTTTGGGTTGGACTTATATAAACTAATGCCAACTAGGATTACACTAGGATTACACGTAGACACTTTCTATAAATAGAAACTTTCCAAAATTGAAAATATATTAATATTAACAAAATATATATACAAAATATATATCAACATGAAGGTATTTGAGAGTACTAAATGTCTATTTAGATTGGGATTTGGTTCGGGTCAAGTCGGGGCTAAATTGGTACAACCGGGTATCCTAGAAAGTCAATAATCTAATAATTAAATAAATAAATCATCGGTGGAGGTTAAGTCGCAACTTGGCCTGGTTATCCTAGTTAGAACACACCTATGGCTCGGCCTTCCCTACCATGGGTAATAGACTAGTCAAAGTACACGACTACACTATTTGTACTAAAATTTCTAGTCGATATCTATCTCAAACTTAACCATAACTAAGGCCATATATATAATATTAGACTATTATAAATATAATCATATACACAAAATTGTATTTAAATCTAATTGACTGTATAATATCCCAAAATAAATCCATAATAATTATACTGTCATGGCAACCTAACTTGGCTTCCTACCAGGTGGGGTTGGCTAGGTTAGGGTCCAAATATATTTTCTAATTTAATCGAACTATAAGAGTCAACCAATAAGTCCTTGTGCCATTCGCAATTAAATAGCACATGGAGACTCGATTGAGTGGCACACTCTTAGCATGTGCGTCGTAGGCTCAAAATGAGACAAAACCATAATTGGGTCGAATAGTTTTGATTTATGTCGAGTCCCGAACTCACGTGGGAAGTTAGGTCTGGAATTATGGTAAATAATCTAATTGCCTAAATTTGACCCAAAGTTGCACAAAGTTAAAAGAATGCTAGGGAACAAGTTTGAATGAGACATAATATATCAAGTTTGTCCCGACCCGCACCCACCGTGAGGGTACGAGAACGTAACAGTGCCCAGCCTACGCCGCAGTGTCGGCGGTAGAACTCTGTTCTAGGCCATGAACTATAACTAACACAACATGGAATAATCTCCAACTGGAGGCCAATCACAGAAGGTTCAACTCAATCACCACTAGAGATAGAATATGGTACGATGAAACATATAAGAAAATTCTCAACTGAGGTACAACAAAATGAAATAATAAAGTTAATAACTACTAGTCTCAACATCTCTAAAATATACAACTCTGAAATCAAGGACAACAACCAAACATGAAAAGAAGAACAGTCTAAGCTATCTACACTATGCAAGGTATCGTTCTCAGCAGCTGCCTGAACCTCTCCAGGGGTCCAGGTCGTGAGTGTCATCTAGGCAAGCTCCAAGGTAAGGGGTGCAGGGTTCCTCATCATCCTCTGTAAAAATTTTAACAGGTCCAGTCAGGACGGGAGCGAGCACAATACATCTCACGCAGTTCATATCAAGTCAGGAAATATAAAGCATGCAATAGAGTAAGATACAGGAAACACTGAAAGAAGAATGTATATAAAAAACAGCAGAGATTTGATAATATGAAATATCTATATATGATAAGTAAGAACTGTAAGCAATATGTGATTTAGAGTACAATATGGTTATGTAAACGGTTTAGAACAATGCAATAGTAACTCCGTTGTATGTGAGTGCACAATAGACATATACAATAGTTATACAATATTGTACAATAGGATTTGATTACATAACCAATTCTACTCCCCCTCTCCAATCAATACACAAGGATCCACTCCAGTTATGTTATCTTATACAATAGTGTACAATGTTATACAATAGATGTACAATATTATACAATAGTTGTACAATGGTCTATCCATGGGACTCATGTGATATGAGAGTACAATAGGCACAATGAGTATACAAGGATAATGGTATTCAATAAATACAATATGTAAGTAAAACGCACATCACAATATGTATTTAGTGAATACAAGGGGATAACATCTCAAAAGAAGATTCATATAGTACTAATCCGTGATAATAATCGTGTCAGCATCAAGTATAGTAATCTAGTGCAAGAACGTAAATCCAGACAAGTATGAAACGGTCAGAGAATGTACTCGCCTGATATCCTGAGTAGCTGTAGTAAATGTACTGTCCGAGATGAGGTACCTGACTCCTAGTTAGAGCAACACAAGTCAAGATGTGCACAGGGAATGATAATGTAATCTACAATGCATCTGAATGTTGTCTAGGTCAAACTAGACTAAAGTCAACACTTGGTCAACTCTAGTCAACCACACTAGTCAAACTAGGTCACCTAGGCCACTCCTAACCCAGCAAGTCTTATTAGGCCTAACCAAGCCTAGCCTAGCAATCACACATCAATCACAAGGCTATACAAGCCAAACACAAGCCACACATCAAGACACATTCATATTTAGCTATTTATTATGGAATTTATATATAGCTATATGTATATAGGATTTAATATATTTACAATCATTATACAATAAGAGAAGTTAGAGAGGGAACTAGCATGTAAGGCTATGTGTGTGAACATGGGGTGTACATGAGAGGGGTATCAAAACACTAGCTATAAGTTACAACACACATGGGATACTTGTCTAACTATAATATACATCTATATATATGCATACCACATCCTATATTCCAGAGTATAGGTAATGTATAATTACCCATAGGCCACACATATTATTACCTAAAGAGGGATATATATGCATATAAATATACATAGAATGGTAGGGTAATGGCATGTGTATGTGTGTGTTTGATATGTGTGTGTGTGTGTATAAATGTCATGTGGTTCATGGGTGTATGTGGACAAGTGTCATGAGGGTTAAAGGGATGTGAGGAGAGTGATGTGTGTAGTGATAGGTTTTAGGAGATAGAAAATATGTAAATTAATGCATATGTTTATGTGTGGTATAGGAAAATCTCAGGTTGAGTGTGGACTCAGAAATGCAAAAGGGTGTGTGGGTATATGGGTGAGTGAACATTCACAATTTTCAGTGTGTGCAAAGTGTATCCATTTCAGATTTAAACAGTGTGCAATTGAGTGTAAAATGTGTGTAGATTATTATAGAAATCAATGTGAGAAAATCAGTGTGTGTGTGTTCAATGTGGTATGTAGGGGACAGGAACCAATCTCAGGAATCCTGAGAACAATTTGACAGCTTAACATTTGGATTCAAGCCCAATTTCAAACACAATCAGTGACCAATCTAGAAAACAACTCACCCACATTCTATAAATATTAACATGACAGTCAACATCCAAAATAACAATTTTAAATGGAGTTAAAACTCAGCCTTAATCTAACAAAAATTTTAGGAAATACAATATACAGTTTTTATATATCATTCAGCAAGTAGTCCAAACCCCGTTCGAAATCCCAACCACCAATCACAACCATCATTCAACAACTAAACATGTGATGAATTAGTATGTCAACTTGATCATGGAAAAATAGGTTGAACTCATTTATGTTTCAGAAATTTAAAACAGTTCACAGGCATTGACAGTTTAATAAAGGAAATAAATTTGACAGTTTATATCATCAAAACCCAACACCAAATTCGAGAACTATATCAATCCTCTAAAACAAATTCAACTAACATTTAACAACTAATAACCATATATAGAAATAAACATGGAATTGAAGAATCAAACTCAGTTTTGAGTAGGGAATGAAAATAAAAATCGAAAATAAGGTATAAGTATCAGTCACAGTTCACCTATACCAATCAACAGCCCAAAACCTGATTTGAACTCTAAAGACCCACACCAATAAGTAAACACTCTTTGAAAAAGTCTAATACACATGTGGGTGAATATTCATGGCCTTTAAACAGGAAGAAATCAGTTTTATAAAGGAATTGAACTCACAGAAATCATAAAACTGAACACGTATCAGTAAAAATGGAAAATCCCAAATTTGAACTCAAAACTCCTTAATATACAAAATTAAGGGTCAATATAGTGTCGTGTACATAACATGGTATCACACAACATGTCTCGTATCCAGAAAATGGACATGAGGTGTCCAAAACTGAAACACGCAAATATCAGCCAACATGCACAGACTGGCCTCGTGCAGCGAGGACACAGCCTCGTACACACGACACGTGACACGGCAAGCCACGTGCACGTGTCACTAGGTTCACCAGGACTAGGGCTAGGTCCTAGGGTGCCTGAAATGTGTCCACGTCTCATGTCATGTCAGATTTAGAGCCGTGTCAGTGGTTAAATTCCACGCTTGTACAGCGCGCGAGCGCGGCCAGTGTGGCCAGTACGAGTCGGTTTTCTCCGTGCATACTAAACGAGAACCCATGAAACTTTGTAGGTGTCGTGTCAGTCACTAGGAGAACGTGTCTACCGAATTTCGTGACCTGAGTCGTCGTGTCGTGTCCGCTAGGACACCCGAGCAGCAGGGCAGCCGTACGAGCCCCGTACGGTGTCTCGTACTGCGTGTCCAAATGCTAAACAGTGTCCAAACAATACTACAATCGAATCAGTCGATTAGGGTTGCAATATACACCTATTAGGCTACATGTACCTGTAATTTGTTTTGAAAATTATCGAAATCACTACAACAAAAATACCTTTTAATGACGGCTAAAAAGCGTCATTAATTGCAAACCATGACGCTTTTTTTCTCAGTCCAAGCGTTATAAAATCGGGTGTTATAAATATTTTTAAAAGCGTTATAGATAATTCATCCAAAACCGTCATTAATAGGTTGAATTTCTGCTACGTTTTATTTTCAAAGCGTTATGGATAGTTATGAAAAATCGCTGTATATGGTCGTTGTATCACATTTATAACGCTCGATACTGCATGTTATACATTCCAAACGCTGCTCAATTCAATTCGAAAATAACCACTTTGAACCATATTCACAACAAAGCATTGAAATGTAATATAAAGTACCATTCTCCATTTTATTGTCTCAAAATAGAGTATTTTAGCTACCATTCTATATTTCTCCATTTCATTATATACATCTTCTCAAAATATATAGAGTATCCAATATAGAGTACGCTTTAGCTACATCAAAACTATCGACATCAAAAATCTCACAGAAACTCTAGCGAAGAAGCACACTTATAACGCTTCAACTTGGTCACATGAAGATTGTCCATAGCACATGAACGTATAGCAAAACCCTGAAAAAGAAAGCAAAACTCTCACTTTTAGAGTCTGTCAATTATAGAGTCTGTGATTTATATCGAAAAACCGAGAGTATCAGAGTACTCTAATAAAAACCAAAACTGACAAATAATGTAAAACATCTAGGCATGGCATAGTAGACGTAGTACCAAAATCAACGATGCAGGCATGCTAATGGAGATGTCATTCCCGAAATAGAAATACTCCCAACTAATATATACCCGTATGTGATTTATATCGAAAAGCTCCCAACAAAAACACCCACAGTACCAAGTTAAATCCAGTGTCGGCGGTAGAATGCTGTTCTAGGCCATGAACTATAACTAACACAACACACTACAAAAATAACCCCTTTTAGTGATGTCAGAAGACGTCGCTAAATAAGGAAAATCCGTCGCTAAAATATATTTGCGACGTATTTAGCGACAAAAATTGGATGTCGCGTATAGGCATGTCGCAGATGACAATTTCGTCGCAGAACGTCGCTGTTTGTGACGTCACGTTTAGGGTCGCTAGACGTCGCAAAATTCGCGACAGATAGCGACGTAAGGTTACGTCGCCAAAATAGCGACGTAGAGCGACTACTTTGCGACGCGGTAAACATTATATATGATGACATGGCATGGCAGCCACGTGGGCACTATAGCGATGCCTAGCGACAAATTTAGCGACGTCCAGTTTAGCGACGTCTCTATTTAGCGACGTATAGCGACGTGTACCTTCTGTCGCTGTACGTCGCAGAACATCGCTATACGTCACAGATATTATAAAAAAAATTTAAAAAATATAATTGGTATTTTTGTTATGTTGTGTGTCTGTGTTTACAGTGTGTGTGAAGTGCAGTGTTCGAACCATCGACAGTTTCGCTTACTGTTCTATGTTTTATCTTGGATAAAAAGAGCAACAGTTCAGGGTGCACTTCTCAGAGCTTCCTCTTCACGTCCTTCACCTTCTCGGGAACCTTTACGACGTCCGAAGAAAGTAAAGGACGTGAAAATGAAGCTCTCAGAAGTACACCCTGAACTGTTGCTATTTTTATCCAAGATAAAACATACAACAGTAATCGAAACTGTCGATGGTTCCGAACACTGCATTTCATATTCACTATAAACGCAGACACACATCATCATAAAAATACACATTATATTTTTTTAAAATTTCGGTAGCACCTCCTTTGTATATCAGATCATCGCTTATAACCCAGCGTAGGTATATTTGTCATCCCCGTCGCTGATATCACAAAGTAAATATCATAATAAAAATAAGAGGCAGTGCAAAGTAAATATCACAGACACATATCCTCACAAACATCCAATAGAGTCAAATAAAAATGGAAGATGATAAAAAGTCTCCCACCAAGTGTATAAACAAAAGTGTACCAATAAACAATTTGCTCATAGGGCCAATACATACAAGTCATAAAAAAATTAATAAAATTACTGCGGACCCCTGTCGCGTAACTGGGATAGAATATAGTCATACTGCTCCTGGGTGAGCTGCACCGTAGGGGCAGTAGGAGGCAGTGCAATGTCTGGAGTCGACGCCGTCGATGGACCGGGAGGACGTATCTGCTCCAGCTCTCGCAGTCGCTCACCATAAACAGCAAGGGTACTCACCACCCTCTCAGTACTCGCCTCAAGCGAAGCTGAAACCTGAGTGAGTGAGGCAGACATGCTCCTCTGCGATCCCTCCAGCTCGACCTGTTTACGCTCTGTGCGCTACGTAGACTCGGTGAGCGTGTGCAAGCTGGCAGCTATAGCCTGATGCAGACTCATCAGCTCCTGTATACTGCGCTCGACCGCATCAGATCGTCCGGTGACGATCGGAGGGTCGGATTGTCGCTCGACCGTATTAAAAATCTGCTGCTGCAACTCGCGATGCAGCTCCTCGATCTGACGACGAACATCCTCAGCTCGTGACGACGCCTACGAAGCCGGAGACTGCACACTGACAGAGGGGGCCCGGGATGACTCCGAAGCCAAATACGTGCCGTAGGATCCCGTACCGTAGTACGTACCCTTCTGAAGACCACCAACGGCGGTCATCCAGAGCTCGTCCGGCGATGGAGCTGTAGGCGGCTGGGAGGAAGTACCAGCCCCTCCCTCTGCTTGCGCACTAGCAGCAGCAGCAGCAGCAGCCGCCTCCTCTTGTAGCCGAACAAACTCGGCCTAGAACATGTTTGCTAATGTGTAAGTGTTTGCTAAAGTCTATATTGATATCAATTTTCATGTTTTCTAAAATATAATAAATTAATATAAAGAATAGAACGTATATATGCCTGCGTCGCCCTCTCGTCAATGAACTCCCCAGCCCTCCGATGGATGACCAGGAAGACGGTCACCATGTTCGGGTCCTCACCCTTTTTACCTGTTAAAATATATTATCTATTATCAGTATTAAACATTCTATCGAACTATATATAAATTAATGTCCGTCATAAAAAATGTACCAGACGTCATACGAAACGTACCAGACGACGAAAATGCTCTTTCATCGGAATGGAGCCACCACACTACTTACGGGCGCTCGACCGCGCTACCTTGGCCTTGTCAGACCGCTCCTGGTACTTGGGCTCGCTGAATCTAGCCTTCATCGCAGCCCACTGATCTGGCGTGATCCAACCATGGATCGGCTCTCCGGAGCGATCATGACACTTCTGGTCGTGGATCGCATCACGGATGAGCTTGGCTGCGACGGCAGAAAATTGGCCCTCGATCCTCGACGCCCGGTGTGGTGGATAGAAATAGGTCCTCTACAAGAAGTAAAATACAAAAGTTGTATAATATACACAAATGATTATTAAAATTTAAAAATAAACAATTTTTTTCCCTTGAAGTGGGCGAACCAAAAGGCCTTCCTATATGCGGGAGCATCTGAGTAGTTAATCCAAGGCCCACCATAGTTCTGCCTAAAAAATACCCCCAGCTGTCTCTGTACTATAGAAGGCCGATATCTATACAATAATAATTTTTCATGAATATATATGTACATATAATCATTTGAGAAATGTATATTAATTAATTAACTTACTTCATAGGCCCGTCCGTCCAAATCTCCATACGCGTCTCGCCCGGGGGAGCGCATGGAGGGTCGTTCTCACCTCCTGCCTGGGCAGGATCAGTCTGATCGCCGTCCTCCATATGCTCGGCGTCGGCTCCCTCCATAGAGCCGTCGACAGGAGGAATGCTGGACGGGGGATCAGGGATGCTGGACGCGGGATCAGGAAGGCTGGACGACGAGGGAGGAGTCGACAACCTGCTGGAACTGCCCTATCCCGGTAATGGATCGGGAACAGAACGGTACACTGGCGTACTCAGAGATGAGGATGAGGGTACGGAACTGCCCTCTCCATCCCCAGGCCGAGGCTGACGGGACTGCCTAATGTAAAATCCTCCGCGTTGTCCTCCTGGTCTAGTCATACCTGATAATAACATATGACAATAAAACAAAAATACATATTTATATGATAGACATCACAGATTTTTGAAAAATATCATGGTCACAGATAAAAGTGTCACTAAAGTGTCACTAAAGTGTCACAGATTTATTATTACAAAAATACATATTTATATGATAGACATCACAGATTTTAATCCTCTTCTGAAGATTCATCTAGTTCGTTTAGCTCATCTTCTTCTTCTTCTTCTTCTTCTTCCTCCTTTACATCTTCACTTTCATCTGCATCTTCCTCTTCAGATAATTCTACTTCTTCTACACAATTAGATGTGTAATAAGGAACTTCCGTCGTGTCCACTTCTATAATATTTGTTACAAGAGGTAGTTCATCCTGTTGATAAGCTATATCGTCAACCTCAAAGGTATTTCTAGCTTTGGTCTTGCATACTGCCCATCAGTCCGACCTTGTTGTTCTCCGTTTAGGATAACTTATGAAGTACACGAGCTGAGCCTGACTTGATAGGACAAATGGTTCATAGGCTTGATATCGACGCCGATAGTTTATATCAACAAGACCGTGCCTGTCTACTTTCCAACCTTGACCTTCAATCGGATTGAACAAATCACACCTGAATAACACAATCTTAGCAAGCTCTATTCCATAACTATATGTCAGCTCCATGATCTCCCGTAGCACGCCATAGAAATCGTTGCCCGCATCAACATCTTTGTAGTTCGAAGATCAGATACACAAACAGCTATTTTTGGTGGAGTCGAGATCCACAAAGTTGTCTCTGACCGGACGAGTTGTTGACTTGAACCTAAACCCATTAATACTGTAGCTTGGCCATATTTTTGCAGCATAAATTGGTCCCTTGGCTAGCATTCTAATAGACTCATTCTCAAGTCTTGCGTATGGACGATCGACCTAAATACCACGAAAGAAGCAATTAAGCTCATTCTCAATCAAGTGCATATACAGAAAGGTAATTACAGAGTTCTGAAGTCTTACATATACACTCAACCATGATGAAAAATAATGCCTCATTTCTTGTTCTAGTTCTTCTTCTGTTATGTGTGGCCTACCTGACCTCACATCATCATTAAATATGCTGAAAACAACATCGTGCAATTAATGTAATGTATAATAATCAACACTATTGAAATAATGTAGATATATTATTTACTTACCCCTCCAGTTTCTCTACTTCCTCCTCGTCGCAGTTGAGTAATACATACACATGAGCAGCCCTTAGCTCATCATCGTTCAGATATCTCTTCTTCATTTTACCCGATGGCTTTCCTGGAGCATTGAATACCTTCAGTATTGTATCATTACTTTCATGATCTTCGTCGTCGTTTCTGGAAGCTCTCGTTCTATTAGTTGCAACATGAGGCTTGAAATACATCGAACAAAAGTTTGTAATCTCCTCGAGAACATAGGCTTCACAAATAGAACCCTTGACCCGTGCCTTATTTTTCACCTTTTTTTAGGTGATTCAAATATCGCTCGAACGGGTACATCCATCGATATTCGATGGGTCCACCAACATGTGCCTCATAGGATAGATGAATCGGCAAATGCTCCATAGAGTCGAAGAATCCAGGAGGAAACACCCTCTCTAGCTTGCATAGTGTTACCGCAATGTCCTTCTCTTGCTTTTCTAGATGATCAACAAGCAATTTCTTAGAACAAAGATCCCTGAAGAATATACTAAGCTCCGTCAATGGATCCCAAACTGCCTGCTGTAAGAATTTCTGAAATGCAATCGGAATTAACCTCTTCATGAATACGTGACAGTCGTGGCTCTTCATACCCGTCAATTTATTTTCCTTCGAATCGACACTTCTTCTTAGATTTGACACGTATCCGTCTGGAAATTTTAGGCCCTGGATCCACCGACAAAGTCTCACTTTATCCTCCTTGTCCAGCAAGAAAATTGACTTCGACAGGAACTGTTTTCCATTCTGCTGTATCAAATGCTACGCAGGGCGTTTGCATATTTCTTCTAAGTCCAACCTGGCCTTGGGATTGTCTTTCGTTTTTCCCTTTACGTCCATCACAGTATTAATTATATTATCAAACACATTCTTCTCAATATGCATGACATCAAGATTATGTCTGATCAGATTGTTACTCTAGTATGGCAGATCCCAGAATATGCCCCTCTTTGTCCAGTTATGATCTCTACCAAATCCATCGCACTTATACCCAGTTGTAGGATCTTCGATAGCACTTGGAAAATCTTTAACCTCCTCCCATATCGTGGCTCCACACCACCTTGGCGGTGGATCACCCTTCTCTACAACGCCGGCACGGAATATATTCTTGTTCCTTCTGAACGGATGATCTTTTGGCAGAAATTGCCAATGACAATCATAGAAGCACGGTTTTCCTCCGTGTTTCAAGCGAAAAACCTTACTACGGTCCTTGCAATACGGACATAAGAGACGGCCATGAGTGTTCCATCCAGATAACATTCCATAGGCCGAAAAGTCGTTGATGGTCCACATAAGGGTTGCCTTCATATGAAAATTCTGCTTCCTGGAAACATCGTACGTGTTAGCGCATACTTCTCATAACTGATTCAACTCATCTATCAAAGGTTGTATGTACACGTCAATGTTCCTCTTGGGATTGTTCGGACCAGGAATTATAACGGTTAGAAACATGTACTGAGTCTTCATGCACATCCAAGGCGGTAGGTTATACGGAGTGACAATCACAGGCCAGCACGAATACTGGGATCCCGAAAGACCAAAAGGAGTAAAACCGTCAGAAGATAGTCCCAACCGAACATTACGCGGATCTGAAGCAAAATCAGGATACACTCAATCAAAGTGCTTCCACGCTTCTCCATCGGATGGATGATCCAACACTCTTTCAATCTGTTCTCGCATGTGCCAACTCATATTTTCGGCCGTCTCTTTCACCATAAATAATCTTTGCAACCGCGGCATTTGTAATGTTCCGCTCCGCACGAGGCATTTGGTTGGCTTGTTGGATGGGATCAGAATGTTGGACCGTGACTTGTGTTAGAGATCAAGAGAGTTAAGACTGATGCAGTCTCTCTTAGCTGGCTAGACGGATTAAGTGTTGGAACGTGGCTCGCTGGGGGAGCTACGCTTAGTGAGATTTGAGCAGGAAGACCCTTTTGTGCAGGCAAGTGGAACTGTCCTCCTTCCTCCTTATTCCTGCATGCTTAATAAATGGTATAGCATAACACTATGAATTGTCCCTAAATACTCCATGTCTTAGTTGCTGAATGATAGAGATGCCTTTATTGAGAATTATTGAAATGAATAAGACATGATATTGAACTGCTGATTGAATCACACTCGAACTGCTAATGTAGCTTGACGCCTGAGAATGAATTGCTAATGTCCCTTATGCTTAATATTGAATGAATGAATGAATCACTTGAGTAATGTGATGCTACGAGATTGATACATGAGTAATGAATTGGCTATGCTATTAACACAAAGAATGGAAAGAAATACCTCAATCATGTACATTCTGTATAACTGTTGATGTTGCCTGTTTCCTTATATACAATGAAAGAAAGAATACTTTTCCTATGAAATGAAATAAAATGCTGAAGGTCCTATCGATATGAATAAAATATTATTTGTTCCTCTGAGAAAGGAATGATATGAGAAATGTTGCAATGATTGATGCAATGAGAAATGATGAGGCTTGGGATCATTGAGATCACCAAGTGAACATGTAGAAATATTAGAAAGATGAGATGATGAACTGTTGCCGTTACTTATCTTATTATTGTATCATACGACTTCGAACACGATCGGGTCGGACACGCATTCGCATGACCATAGACGTACTTGTATACAAGGATTTCCTCGAACGGTACCCGCGGCGGTGGGATCGAGTCGGCCTAGAAGGAATTGGTGCTTTGGTAGCACGGTATTGGGATCCTCATTCGGGCTCGCAACCTGGTGAAGGGCACATCCCATACCTTACGAAGTCCTATATGGCACGTCGACATGGTGCACAACCACCAGTGGTCATGTAGTCAGGATACATGCTAACGAATATTTTGTACAGACAGAGTAAGTATATCATATTATCCTGTATTTTATGCAGGTACGAGGGAATTGGCAATCGGTAAAAAATCACTTAAATGTGATACATGCAGTATATGTTGGTTGAAGGGTCTGCTTAATCATATGCTAAACAAGTCAATGATATGATGTTGCCTTTAAATGAGAATCTCCTTAACATGTTAAATTCAGTATGCTAGAAAGATGCCTTGCGATAACCGTTGCTCAAACATAACATACATGCTAAGTGATGCTTGAAGTGAGAACTGTCATAACATGTTTAAGATGTTAATATTAACGATGCCTCAATGATGCCTTTTCATGATAACACCTAGTATGCCTCAATGATGCCTTTGCATGATAACACCAAGATTGCTAAAATGATATGTCCACATAAATGCTACTAAGAATATGTTTACATGCTTCACTCTGATTATTGCCCATGAACTGTAAACTGATGCTAGGCTCCAAGTAGAAATATCATCCTAATAAATGCTTGCTTAAATGATCACTTTAAATGTTGGTTTATGCGAGTGGGTTGGATTTTGCTCGCCAGTACATAGATGATGTGCTGACCCACGTTTTGTGGGCAGGTGCTCGTGCTTGGGATATTCTACACACGAAGAATTGGCTTGATTGGTTCCGCGGCATCGAAGATTTGTTGGGCATACAGAAGCTCTCCTTGCACTAGATGATGTCTTCTATTTATAAAGGACATAATGTATGGAACATTGTAATCAGTTGTACCAGTGAGATTGTAAGCCAAGTTGGTATATCGAGTTGTAATCCTATGTATCCAAGTATCAAATGTAAGCTGTATAGCATTGTTCAGTTGGCTTTCAATGTAAATGAGATGTGTTGTAAGCATTGTACTTCAATACAAGTCTTGTACTCTTCTTCAATTATTAATAAAGAGAATAAAGTTCTATATATCTCTGTGTGACTTCAAGTTATCCTTTTATCTCCGCTGCTATAAAGAAGTCATGTATTGCTTTTCAATAGGAAGGATTGTCCTCATTAACTTCAATTTGTCTGCTTCTACTGCTGCGATGTGTTCCTATTTGAAGATTATCGATTATGTACCATCTTTGCCTTGTACAAGTGCAATACCAGACTTGTACGGCATCACGCCCAAGCGAGGACGATCGATTCCAAGGGATAATATATGTGGGTAAATAACTCTATGAATCGGGGTGTGACAAATTGGTATCAGAGCACGGCTTTACATCCTTGGTCTCTTCTTTGATTCGTTTCAAATCAAAGTTGCTTCGACGATTAACCAAAATTGCTTCCGCGATCACTCAACGTTGCTTCCGAGATTAAATCAAAGATTGCTTCCGCGATTATGCTGTTGTTATTCTGTAATCATCCTATGTTAATTGTGTTTACAAGTTCCTTGACCTCTTGGCTGCTCACTGGATGTTCCATACAATAAGTCTATATACATTGTGATGCCCCTGAATGAATGATTGTTGTTGGTTTGGACACAAATAACCCAACAATGACTCGATGCCATAGTATGCTATAGTATGAATGCTGGTTGGAATTGTGGGAATAGAAGAAAGTGGCTATGTATGCTATAACAAGTTGAGAATTGCATGTGATGTTGGAAAAGATTTGGGAATGAAATAATTGATGAATGAGTTCGACATAACTGGTGAGTCGACTCAGGGGTGATGGCTAGTACTATTGAGACCCTAAGAATGTTGGCTTGGGATATTGAGACCTCGAGATGTTGGTTAAGTATTATGATCATTGTAGATCATGAATGTCTAGAATAGAATTGGGTTGGTATTGTTTAAGGATGGCTTCGTTTCTGAGTGGTATATTGCCTCTACCACTTCAGAACGAGATATATATTGACCCTTTTCATAGGATAGCAATGAGACTATCTGTGAGTACTGGGTAGTACCGAGACTTAGCTGGGAGTCATGTATTGTGGCTAGATGACTCGAGTGTCCCTTGACGGTGGTGTTATGTTAGGTAGCAAGATTGTCGGAAATGGTAACTGGTGGTTTGGTTAGAAATTGTTTAGTCGAGTGATGACTCAGACTAGTAAGACCGTTAGTATGCTATGGGTAAATGGATTTGCTAGAGAATATTGTGGCTTAGAACATCTGAATGTTGATTTCAAATGGTTGGATGTAAATCAAATGTGGCTAATACAAAGTTGGTTGCTAAGCGGAAAGTTTTGGAAATATTGTCGGTGAACCAAAGGAATATTAGAGATCTGTGCCTTGACCCTAAGGTGTAATAGATGTTAAACCATCTAGATCACCAAAGGATATTCGTTGCTTATGTGCACGTATGCTGAGGAATTGAATTGTACAAGAAAAGTGATAAGTAGCAACCCAGAATATTTGTGTTGCATAGATAATGGATAATTGAAACATAAATTGTCGGATTGAATGGGATGAACTACTCGACCTTGAGGTAGGAAATTTTAAGAATGTTCGTATGAGATTTTGACGGATGGGAAAAGAACAAGATTTAAGAATGCCCGCAAAATAGTTTGATGATTGATGAAATGAATGGGATTGAGGAATTGGAAACGTGTTGGATAATGTCGGTATATGTGACTGTTGGATTGGGAAATGATTTTTGCTGGCTTATGACTTAGTAGTGTGACTTTGTCATACAGACCGAATAGTATGATTCCTTAGTTATGTTACGACTATCGGAATCGATGACCCTTGAATAGTTAGCCTTGGCTTATGGGTTCGTGTGAGTTCAAAGGATTGAAAATAGAAATTGAATCATTGGGAATTTACATGATGGATTATTAGAATGATGAAAATCGTATGTCGGATTAGGATTGACCGTAATGTTGATAGATCGATCTTAGTCGATCGTTGGGTAAGTCTGGAATGAGCCTCTGTGGGAATTATTTTTCTTGAGGAAGACCCTGGATAGATAGACTTGACCCTAGCGACCAGTTGATGACTTACGATTGTTGGCATAGCCAACAACAGCGATTAGTTATTCAGACTGAGTTGAATCCCATAGATTTTGGATAGAGTTGCCTCAAATAGTTGGTTGTATGTTGGCCTGAGAATAAGAAACTAGTATAACCCTAGTAGCCGTCCACTCTAGGGAAGTCACCTGAATGTTTAGGTTTAGCTGTCGGTATAGCTAACCATAGAGACTTGACCGAATAATAGATGGCCGTTGGTGAACCATAGAATGACCTTGTGGTATTGAACGAGAGATGGTGATGAGTACGACCTAAGAATGATGTTGTATGTAAATGTATGATTCAACTTGTACCTTAGAGATGTTTGACCGTTGAGGATTATGTGTCAGCCTATAGCGGGAACTAGAATTGTGGGATGAGACTTGAGTTGTATGTATCGAATAGTGAATTATTATATGAGATAGAATTGACGGCTCATGATGGAAATGTTGGATCGGTATCTACAGTCGAGTAGCTGGGTTAACCTTGACTGTTACATGGAATTATACCCTGGCTCGGGTAATCAATAGTGGGTGACGTCGGATTGTATCTTTTAGAAAAGATGAATTGCCTTGGTGGAAAAATATTATTGGATTCAGAAAGGAATATGATTGCATATTGTGAACTCTTGATATGATTGGCTCTAAGTTAGACCCTTGATCGAATGATTTGAAATATTTTGTTTGGACAGAGAACTTGACCAAGTTGTCCCTGATGTTAAGTGTTATGGCTTGGAAGATAGTGATTGTGGTAAGAGAATAAAGTGATAAGTCCATTGAAAGGATGCTAAGTCGAAATTGGAAAAGAGAGTTGTATCGTGGCTGATCGAATCGCACTATCATAAAAGTTGGCTGAAGTACATATGTTTTGGGGACGCCTAAAATATGTGTATGGATCCAGCCGAAGTGATAGGTTGCAACGGAGATAACATTATGGGAAGGATTTATTGCACTAGCACGAACTTCGGCTGAAATGCATATGTTTTGGAGACGCCTGAAATATGTGTATGGATCCAAACGAAGTGATGTGTTGCGACCAAGATATAATACAAGAAAAATGTTGGTGAATCAATAAAAAGTTGCAAGTATTTAGAAAAAGAGAAAGATGGATTGAATCGTTGATGGATTAAAATGATACAGTTGGATAGCTATTTTGAGATGACCGAGTGGACTGAAATGAATATTGAATTGAAGCTGAATGAATAACTCATTGTGACTGAGTGAATCTAGTAGAAGAGTTGTTTCCTTAAGTTTCGAGGACGAAACTTTTTCTGGGTGGTATATTATGTAATGCCCCGCTCCGCACGAGGCATTTGGTTGGCTTGTTGGTTGGGATCAGAATGTTGGACCGTGACTTGTGTTGGAGATCAAGAGAGTTGAGACTGATGCAGTCTCTCTTAGCTGGCTAGACGGATTAAGTGTTGGAACGTGGCTCGCTGGTGGAGCTACGCTTAGTGGAATTTGAGCAGGAAGACCCTTTTGTGCAGGCAAGTGGAACTGTCCTCCTTCCTCTTTATTCCTGCATGCTTAATAAATGGTATAGCATGATACTATGAATTATCCCTAAATACTCCATGTCTTAGTTGCTGAATGATAGAGATGCCTTAATTGAGAATTATTGAAATGAATAAGACATGATATTGAACTGCTGATTGAATCACACTCGAACTGCTAATGTAGCTTGACGCCTGAGAATGTATTGCTAATGTCCCTTATGCTTAATCTTGAATGAATGAATGAATCACTTGAGTAATGTGATGCTACGAGATTGATACATGAGTAATGAATTGGCTATGCTATTAACACAAAGAATGGAAAAAAATACCTCAATCATGTATATTCTGCATAACTGTTGATGTTGCCTGTTTCCTTATATACAATGAAAGAAAGAATACTTTTCCTATGAAATGAAATGAAATGCTGAAAGTCCTATCGATATGAATGAAATATTATTTGTTCCTCTGAGAAAGAAATGATATGAGAAATGTTGCAATGATTGATGCAATGAGAAATGATGAGGCTTGGGATCATTGAGACACCAAGTGAACAGGTGGAAATATTAGAAAGATGAGATGATGAACTGTTGCCGTTACTTATCTTATTATTGTATCATGCGACTTCGAACACGATCGGGTCGGACACACATTCGCATGACCATAGACGTACTTGTATACAAGGATTTCCTCGAACGGTACCCGCGGCGGTAGGATCGAGTCGGCCTAGGAGGAATTGGTGCTTTGGTAGCACGGTATTGGGATCCTCATTCGGGCTCGCAACCTGGTGAATGGCACATCCCATACCTTACGAAGTCCTATATGGCACGTCGACATGGTGCACAACCACCAGTGGTCATGTAGTCAGGATGCATGCTAACGAATGTTTTGTGCAGACAGAGTAAGTATATCATATTATCCTGTATTTTATGCAGGTACGAGGGAATTGGCTATCGGTAAGAAATTACTTAAATGTGATACATGCAGTATATGTTGGTTGAAGGGTCTGCTTAATCATATGCTAAACAAGTCAATGATATGATGTTGCCTTTAAATGAGAATCTCCTTAACATGTTAAATTCAGTATGCTAGAAAGATGCCCTGCGATAACCGTTGCTCAAACATAACAAACATGCTAAGTGATGCTTGAAGTGAGAACTGTCATAACATGTTTAAGATGTTAATATTAACGATGCCTCAATGATGCCTTTTCATGATAACACCTAGTATGCCTCAATGATGCCTTTGCATGATAACACCAAGATTGCTAAAATGATATGTCCACATAAATGCTACTAAGAATATGTTTACATGCTTCACTCTGATTATTGCCCATGAACTGTAAACTGATGCTAGGCCCCAAGTAGAAAGATCATCCTAATAAATGTTTGCTTAAATGATCGCTTTAAATGTTGGTTTATGCGAGTGGGTTGGATTTTGCTCGCCAGTACATAGATGATGTGCTGACCCACGTTTTGTGGGCAGGTGCTCGTGCTTGGGATATTCTACACACAAAGAATTGGCTTGATTGGTTCCGCGACATCGAAGATTTGTTGGGCATACAGAAGCTCTCCTTGCACTAGATGATGTCTTCTATTTATAAAGGGCATAATGTATGGAACATTGTAATCAGTTGTACCAGTGAGATTGTAAGCCAAGTTGGTATATCGAGTTGTAATCCTATGTATCCAAGTATCAAATGTAAGCTGTATAGCATTGTTCAGTTGGCTTTCAATGTAAATGAGATGTGTTGTAAGCATTGTACTTCAATACAAGTCTTGTACTCTTCTTCAATTATCAATAAAGAGAATAAAGTTCTATATATCTCTGTGTGACTTCAAGTTATCCTTTTATCTCCACTGCTATAAAGAAGTCATGTATTGCTTTTCAATAGGAAGGATTGTCCTCATTAACTTCAATTTGTCTGCTTCTGCCGCTACGATGTGTTCCTATTTGAAGATTATCGATTATGTACCATCTTTGCCTTGTACAAGTGCAATACCAGACTTGTACGACATCACGCCCAAGCGAGGATGATCGATTCCAAGGGATAATATATGTGGATAAATGACTTTATGAATCGGGGCGTGACAGCGTTAAAGGCAAGTAGTGTATTGAATCGGTCGGTCTTGTTGCACCGGTAGACCTTCCTGTACTAGTTGTCTTATAGCGCCACAAAATCTGCACACATCTGCGTCATTGTCGTCTTTGTAGTACAGCATGCACCCATTGCGACAGAAATCGATTTTCTCGTATCCCATCCAGAGCAATCTCACCATCCTCTTAGACCGGTAGAAGTCTTTAGGCAACTTAGCACCCGCCGGTAAGATCTCTATAATCAACTCCAACACTCGGTTGTAGCATTCTTGCGACATGTTAAAATCTGACTTAATGCTCAACAGTCTTGTAACCACCTCCAATGGTGAATGATCCTCACAACCAGGATACAATGGAGTCCTTGCATTCTCTAGCAACTCCATGAACTGTGCAGCATCGGCATTCGGTGCCTCCTCAGGTGCATCATGAACGAAACTAGGCCCCGCAGTGTCGAAAACCATGTTGACGCACCCGTCGTCGTATGCATAATTATCTGAAACAAAATTAGGTCCCGCATGCATATACGGCTCAACTTAAGGCTCCGGCTCTGATGCTAAAGACACAAGTTCTCCGTGTGCGGTCCACTGATAGTAATTAGGCATAAAATCCCTCGAGTAAAAATGATATGTCACTTCCACTTCTGGATAATATTTCATGTTTTGACATTTTACACACGGACACTTAATTTTGGTGCCGTCCATGTACTGAGGGAACGCCTTAGCAAACTGCAGGAACTGTTCTAGTCCCGCTATGTATTCATCCCGCACACCACACATATCATCAGGACGACAATTGTACATCCATGAACGATTCCGCAAGTAGTAATTCATATCCATTTAGAAATAATTCTGCAAAGATGGACACACATTATCCAACAGGCACAAATTCGTATATTATATCTTATTATAGGACACACATTAGTAGCGGACAATTACTAATAACAATGATATACAATCTAGGTCAAGCTAGGTTGTACTAAGTCAAACAAAGTCAAACAAGGTCAAGCTAAGTCAAACAAAGTCAAACAAGGTCAAACTAGGTCAAGGGTTGACCTATAGTTGACTTTGTCAACTCTTAGTCCAATCTAGGTCAAATGTTGACTCTACTTTGACTTTTAGTCAAAATAGTCAACCTTGGTCAAACAAGGTCAAATCTAAGTCAAATATCCTATTTCTAGTCATTACCTACCAAGGTACCCTTTACCTTATCGCTATTGGTATCCCAATACCAATACCTTATGTTGGTACCCTTTACCTTATCGCTATTGGTATCCAAATACCAATACCGCGGTAACATGTTGGTACATTAAGGGTCTTTGACAAGATGACATGTTACGAAAAGATATATTCTTATGTATAGTTCTCCTACGGATTTTCTTTAACATTACGTAAGAGAACTATAAGGATATATTTGTTCACAACATGTCACCTCCTCAAAGACCCTTAATGTGACAACCATGTCACCCTCTCATATTCCTGCAACTAAAAGGCAAAAGCATGGTATATACATGGTTTAAAGTATCGGCCGATACCGATCCGATATGGCCGATACCGATACGGTTTGGTATGTTCCGATCCGATACCTACCGATACCAAAGATTGACCGATACCGACATTGGAGGCCTTTGTTCCGGTCAATTCGGCAAAACCAATCGGTAAGGGTGACTAATATTTCATATAATTTCAAAACTACTAAGAAATAACGCTGAAATACTTAAAATTATGCCTAAATGTATAAAATATATGTTTTTAAATGTAAATAATTTATTAATAATTATTTGTTTTCTGATACCAAAGTCCGATACTCCGATACGATACCACCGATACTACCGATATCGCCGATACCAATACTCATAGGAATAGTCCGATACCGATTCCGATACCGATATTGTAAACCTTGGGTATATATCGTCAACATTTCAGATTCTTAAAATGAATTTCAAATGGATTTTTGATTGTATATATATGTGTATTTGTGTGTATATACAATGTATACATATATATTTATATATGTATTTGTGTATGTAAGTGTGTGAGTATATATATACATGTATATATGTAGATATGAGTATTTATATATATAGGTATATATGTATGTATTGTGTGTGTGTCATGTGTCCTGTGTCCTGTGTCACAGAGTCGTGTCCGAAATAGGGTTAGGGTCCTGTCCCCTGCCCCCTGCCCCTCCCCCTGCCCCCTCCCCCTATAGGGTATCCTATTACCATAGACTAATCTAGGACACTCTTATAAGATACTAGGATATCTAACTATCCTAGGATACCAAATTCTAGCCAAGATACTAACTTAGGGTACTAACTTAGGGTACTAACTTCTAGCCCATATCTTAATATCCTATTATCTTGATACCCTCAAGATACTAGCATAACCTAACTACCCTAAGATATCTAACTTAGGATACAAACTTATCTAGGATAAATAGGATACTAACTAACCTATCCAAGACACTAACTAACCTATCTAGGATACTAACTTCTAGTATCCTAAGATATTAACTCACCTATCTAACTCAAGGATACTAACATCCTAAACAAGATATTAAATTAGTGCCTAGGATACTATCCTAAATATCTAACTTAGGATACTAACTTATGGATACATATCTAAATTCCTCTCACCTTTCTCACTCTCAAACACACACACACACACACACACACACACACACACACACACACACACACACACAATCTAACACTTATCTCAATATCCCTCTTCACTCACACTCACACTACCATACTACCACACTACCACATCTAAACAAGCCATCAATCACACAACTACCTATATATTTACTATATATATATATATATATATATATATATATATATATATATATATATATATATATATATATATATTTATTTACTATATATATATATATATATATATATATATATATATATATATAGTAAATAAATAAATATATATATATATATATATATATATATATATATATATATATATATATATATATATATATATATATATATATTTATATATAGGCATACATATATAGGTTAAGATATTTACATATACTAGGCTATAACCAAGGGGACACAATATATACATTCAACAATTTATGCATTTATATACTAGAGAGATAGAGAGTGTATAGTGTCAAGTGTGCATATACAAGTGTCATGTGTGTACGTGTCTCCCAAACCAAACTCGTGTCCAAATACTCGACACAATGTGTCCAAAAAAAACCAAACTCAACACATCCAAAACTGGACACGAATCCAATGGACACGAGTCTTTGGGGACACGAATCCAATGGGCACGAGTCTTTGGGGACACGATGTGTGTCCGTATGTTCGTGTGTGTGTGTCCGTGGGAGAGGAGGAGGATGAAGGAGAGGAGTTAGGTTAGGGTTTACCTGAGGAAGAGGAGGAGGAGCTCGGATTGGGGGAGGAGGAACTCGAGGAGGAGGATCTCGAGGAGGAGGAGCTCGCCGGTGGGGGAGGGGGTCGCCGGGGGGAGGGGGTCGCCGGGGGGGGGAGGGCACTGACAGAGGGGGAGGGAGTCGCCGGGGGGGGTGGGTGGGGGGAAATTAAAATTTTTGAGTGTTTTCGAGTGAGTGTGAGGGGGAAAGAAGGCAGCGGCGTGCCCTAAGTAAAATAACTTAGCGACGTCACCGGTTGACGTCGCTAAACGTCGCAAAAATGGTGACATATACTAATAATATGTCGCTGAACGTCGCTATTCAGCGACGTAGTAAACTCCTGTCACAGTACGTCGCTAGGCAGCGACGTTTTGCGACGTATTTATAAAGATGTCGCTAATAGCGACGTCATTTCTTGCCGTCGCTAAATTACGTCGCTATTAGATGATATTTTAGTAGTGACTTGGAATAATCTCCAACTGGAGGCTAATCAGAGAAGGTTCAACTCAATCACCACTAGAGATAGAATATGGCACGATGAACCAGATAAGAAAATCCTCAACTGAGGTACAACAGAATGAAATAACAAAGTTAATAACTACTAGTCTCAACATCTCTAAAATATACAACTCTGAAATCAAGGACAACAACCAAACATGAAAAGAAGAACAGTCTAAGCTATCTATACTATGCAAGGTATCGTTCTCAGCAGCTGCCTGAACCTCCCCAGGGGTCCAGGTCGCGAGCTCCCCAGGGGTCCAGGTCGCGAGTGTCATCTAGGCAAGCTCCAAGGTAAGGGGTGCAGGGTTTCTCATCATCCTCTGTTAAATTTTTAACAGGTCCAGTCAGGACGGGTGCGAGCACAATTCATCTCACGCAGTTCATATCAAGTTAGGAAATATAAAACATGCAATAGAGTAAGATACATGAAACGCTGAAAGAAGAATATATATGAAAAACAGCAGGGATTTGATAATAGAAAATATCTATATATGATAAGTAAGAACTATAAGCAATATGTGATTTAGAGCACAATATGGTTATGTAAACGGTTTAGGATAATGCAATGGTAACTCCATTGTACGTGAGTGCACAATAGACATATACAATAGTTATACAATGTTGTACAATAGGATTTGATTACATAACCAATTCTACTCCCCCTCCCCAATCAATACACAAGGATCCACTCTAGTTATGTTATCTTATACAATAGTGTACAATGTTATACAATAGATGTACAATGTTATACAATAGTTGTACAATGGTCTATCCATTGGACTCATGTGATATGAGAGTACAATAGGCACAACGAGTATACAAGGATAAGGGTATTCAATAAATACAATATGTAAGTGAAACGCACATCACAATATGTATTTAGTGAATACAAGGGGATAACATCTCAAAAGAAGATCCATATAGTACCAATCCGTGATAACAATCGTGTCAGCATCAAGTATAGTAATCTAGAGCAAGAATGTAAATCCAGACAAGTATGAAATGGTCAGAGAATGTACTCGCCTGATATCCTGAGTAGCTGTACTAAATGTACGGTCCGAGATGAGGTACCTGACTCCTAGTTAGAGCAACACAAGTCAAGATGTACACATGAAATGATAATATAATCTATAATGCATCTGTATGTTGTCTAGGTCAAACTAGACTAAAGTCAACACTTGGTCAACTCTAGTCAACCACACTAGTCAAACTAGGTCACCTAGGCCACTCCTAACCCAGCAAGTCTTATTAGGCCTAACCAAGCCTAGTCTAGCAATCACACACCAATCACAAGGCTATACAAGCCAAACACAATCCACACATCAAGGCACATTCACATTTAGCTATTTATCATGGAATTTATATATAGCTATATGTATATAGGATTTTATATATTTACAATCATTATACAATAAGAGAAGTTAGAGAGGGAACTAGCATGTAAGGCTATGTGTGTAAACATAGGGTGTACATGAGAGGGGTATCAAAACACTAGCTATAAGTTACAACACACATGGCATGCATGGCTTACTATAATATACATCTATATATATGCATACCACATCCTATATTCCAGAGTATAGGTAATGTATAATTACCCATAGGCCACACATATTATTACCTAAAGAGGGATATATATGAATATATATATACATAGAATAGTAGGGTAATGGCATGTGTATGTGTGTGTTTGATATGTGTGTGTGTGTATAAATGTCATGGGGTTCATGGGTGTATGTGGACAAGTGTCATGAGGGTTTAAGGGCTGTGAGGGGAGTGATGTGTGTAGTGATAGGTTTTAGGAGATATGGAATATGTAAATTAATGCATATGTGTATGTGTGATATAGAAAAATCTCATGTTGAGTGTGGACTCAGAAATGCAAAATAGTGTGGGGGTATATGGGTGAGTGAACATTCACAGATTTCAGTGTGTGCAAAGTGTATCCATTTCAGATTTAAACAGTGTGCAATTGAGTGTGAAATGTGTGTAGATTATCATAGAAATCAATGTAAGAAAATCAATATGTGTGTGTGTGTTCAATGTGGTATGTAGGGGACAGGAACCAATCTCAGGAATCCTGAGAACAATTTGACAGCTTAACATTTGGATTCAAGCCCAATTTCAAACACAATCAGTGACCAATCTTGACAGCAACTCACCCACATTCTATAAATATTAACATGACAGTCAACATCCAAAATAACAGTTTTAAATGGAGTTAAAACTCAGCCTTAATCTAACAGAAATTTCAGGAAATTCAATATACAGTTTTCATATATCAACTTGATCATGGAAAAATAGGTTGAACTCATTTATGTTTCAGAAATTTAAAACAGTTCACAGGCATTGACAGTTTAATATGTCAACTTGATCATGGAAAAACAGTTCACAGGCATTGACAGTTTAATATGTCCACTTGATCACAAGCAAGTAGTCCAAACCCCATTCGAAATTCCAACCACCAACCACAACCATCATTCAACAACTAAACATGTGATGAATTAGTATGTCAACTTGATCATGGAAAAATAGGTTGAACTCATTTATGTTTCAGAAATTTAAAACAGTTCACAGGCATTGACAGTTTAATAAAGAAAATAAATTTGACAGTTTATATCATCAAAACCCAACACCAAATTCGAGAACTATATCAATCCTCTAAAACAAATTCAACTAACACTTAACAACTAATAACCATATATATAAATAAACATGGAATTAAAGAATCAAACTCAGTTTTGAGTAGGGAATAAAAATAAAAATCGAAAACAAGGTATAAGTATCAGTCACAGTTCACCTATACCAATCAACAGCCCAAAACCTGATTTAAACTTCAAAGACCCACACTAATCAGTAAACACTCTTTAAAAAAGTCTAGTACACATGTGGGTGAATATTCATGGCCTTTAAACAGGAAGAAATCAGTTTTATAAAGGAATTGAACTCACAGAAATCACAAAACTGAATACGTATCAGTAAAAATGGAAAATCACAAATTCGAACTCAAAACTCCTTAATATACAAAATTAAGGGTCAACATAGTGTGTATCACACAACATGTGTCGTGTCCAGAATATGGACAGGAGGTGTCCAAAACTGAAACACGCAAATATCAGCCAACATGCACAGACTGGCCTCGTGCAGCAAGGACACAGTCTCGTGCACAAGACACGTGACACGGCAAGCCACGTGCACGTGTCACTAGGTTCGCCAGGACTAGGGCTAGGTCCTAGGGTGCCTGAAATGTGTCCACATCTCATGTCGTGTCAGATTTAGAGCCGTGCCAGTGGTTAAATTCCACGCGTGCACAGCGCGCGCGCGCGGCCAGTGCGGCCAGTTTGAGTCAGTTTTCTCCGTGCATACTAAACGAGAACCCATGAAACTTTGTAGGTGTCGTGTCAGTCACTAGGAGAATGTGTCCACCGAATTTCATGACCTGAATCGCCGTGTCGTGTCCGCTAGGACACCCGAGCAGCAGGGCAACCGCACGAGCCCCGTGCGGTGTCTCGTGCTGCGTGTTCAAATGCTAAAACAGTGTCCAAATAATACTAAAATCGACTCAGTCGATTAGGGTTGCAATATACACCTATTAGGCTACATGTGCATGTAATTTGTTTTAAAAATTATCGAAATCCATTTCTATGTGATCTTTCGTCGAATACGTGCACCCTAACACTGATTCGTGTTCGATACGGACACGAAATGGACACGACTCGACACAAATCCAATACCTATAACTAGGGGACACCTAGGGCTATGCAAATATGCAAAGAAATCAAAAATCTAATGAGTTTAGATAGGGTTACCTATTGGTTGTTCTTCCTCAAGAAAACTCCTAAAATAAGGATTCCTCCTTGCTAGCCCAATGCTCCAAATTGCTCCAAAGCTGAGGTTTCTCTCCATGGACATGAAATAGAGCTGGATTAGGAACTAATATAAAAGACTAGAGGGGAAAAGGAATTAAAATAAAGAAACTAGGGCTTGAGGAAGATTCATATACCTCCCCTTCTTCAAAATGTTGAAACATAACAAAGAGGCTACAACTAATGGAAGAGGCATTATATAGGGGTGGGATTTCCTATGTTGGATGGCCAAAACTCTTGGGTTAGGGTTTTAGTTAGTTGGGCCATGGGCCTCCCTCTCTTGGTGGGTTTCTACGCTTCCTAATTAAAGGCCTATTCTCAAAACACCTTATTCTAACTAATAAGCCCAAAGCAATTATCTATCCATTTCCAACCATGACTTAAACTAACAAGTCCCACTTAGTCTATAGGTTAAGTCTCACTTCTAGGTTAGGTCCATTCTAGGTTAAAGACTAATAAAAACACCAAGCAATTATTTAATTAATAATAAATTCACATACATTCCAATAAATTCTAATAAATCCTATTAAATTCAAATAAATTCAAAATGACCAAAATACCCTTAAGCTAAAATAATAAATGAATTATCCTAATCACATGGCTAGGCTCTAGGTCAAGCTGTCTCTAGGGTTACATTAGCAAAACACCAAAATCACAAGTCATAATTTTAAATAGTTTTAAAAATGATTAAAAATTACCAAAAATCATATTATCATTTAAATATCATAATTAAATAAATTAAAATACAAAATTTCAAAATTACCCTAATTTCAGAAACTAGGTATTATAAAGTTGAAGGTCATCCTGTCTATTACAAAACTCATGAAGGACGTTTCAAGAGATGGGCATGTCTTGTGCTCCAAAAATCAAAGACACGGAAGAGTACATATATAATCATAATTAAATATACAATATAACCTAATAAATAGAAATACTAAAAAACTAATTTCCAAAAATCAGGGTCCTCACAATCTACCCACCTTAAAAGAATTTCGTCCTCGAAATTAAAATAAGGCTAACTAACAAAGAACCGTGCTAGAGTAACTAGGAATAGTTTAAGGGATATGCTAGGTCATTACAGTATCGCCTAATAAGTTAAGTAATAATCAAGACTAAACAATTTTGATTTGCAACATTTGTAAAGCTATATATGGTTTTCTACAGTCGTTTTTTTGGTACTAGCGGTCTTGCAACGATCATGTTGAAGGTTTGTCCTCCTAACCATTTTATCAAGATAGTTATATAAGTCTCCCTTCACCTAACCAAGTTAAATGATACCTATCAATCTGTCAAATCCTAATTTTACAATTGACAGGATATAATAGTAAATGGGTTGGGTTAGGCTATGTCTAGTTTCATCTCTTAGAGGGTCGATCTCTACACTAAAACTACCACTCTATTCTTGATCAAGTGGCCACCATAAGGGCGTAACCCAGTATGATCATATATGTATGCCGATAATGAGGACGTCTACCCAGCTTTGGTCAAACTACCTCATCAAACACATGATGCCCTATGGCATATGGCATCTCTAATCCTACTTATCTATCAAGCAATCACAATACAACAAGCAAACTAACTTACACTATAACTTAAGAATTTTTTTTGCTAAATCTTATATAGCACGATTATTCGTCACTCCGAAATTGGAAGGGACGAGAAGCAATGATACGAGAAAGCAAGGGAATAGTAATCGAGAGTAAATGCGAAGTTCAAGGGCGGTAGAAAATTTCTAAAAGAATTGTCAAGGCAGTTGTGGATTGAGATTCCTAAGGGTTTAGTCATGTTCGCAGGCCCGCTCGGTACAGTGACGTAACCGAAACGGCTAACTTGACCTGCATGGGCCACCAAAAAAAAATGTAACGCCCCAGTCCCAAAATATGTAGGACTAGGATACGTATACATGCCAGCTACGTATCGAGAGGACTCCAGTCCAGCTCGAATACGTATAAGCTGTCTGGTTTCCTAAAGCAATCTACAAATATCTCAATCCACTGAAGATAAACTCTTGTATAAACCAAGTAAACTAATGCTGGTCAGACATTAGCAAACCGGTTACTACAAGTAACAAGAAAAGATAATATACAATAAAGTGGACCAGACTCTAATACAATTATCTTGAACAAGCTTCTAATGAAAGATAAAGCTTGTAAAACGAGGCTATACAGCAGCAATGTCAAAGTAATATAATATAGGACAAAATCTAATTACGGAAGAGAACGATAAAACATCAACTGAATATACCTGCAGTCTTGGTGTAGCAACATCATCCATCAATGTATCATTTCTTCAGCTAATACCTGGAGGGATCACCAGGTCCTCAGAGGACTAGTAAGACACATAATATACATGCCTACTGTACAGTAAATAACATGCAGAATGAAGTAGAGAAATGTAAAATAGACAATAATCAATAAGACATCTCAATATCGTAACGCCATGGGATGCTCCCGACCTCAAGACAAAAGATAAGTCTCTACTATCGTAATGCCATGGGACACTCCCGGTCCTAGAGATGGGATAACAAGTCGATTAGAAGTCTCTAACACCGTAAGGCCATTGGACGCTCCCAATCTAGAGATGGAATAACAGGTCGACAAAAAGTCTCTAATACCGTAACGCCATTGGATGCTCCCAGTCCTAGAGATATCAGGGCTAATGTCTATTCAATCAATCATGACTACAGGTCAAGTCAAGCTCAAGGGCGAAGGTAGAAGACTAGTCAAAATTGTCACAAGACTCGCGTAGAACAATAACGGCATAAGATGACTCAATAAGGAACATGCACGTAAAATAAGAAAGTAGAAGTAACATAAACATGAATGAAAGATATGAAGTAGAACTGGAAAGAGATAACAATATAGAATATGCATGTAAATACTGTAAAGTTTGAGAAGGTGTACTTGCCTAGTATCGCGCTGTGAATCTGAAACATCACTCCCGCGTCAACGCCGTCGGAACCCGACGCTCCTAGATAATTAATTAACTAAAAAAACCCACTACACATGAACTTACAATATGACTTAATTAGTCAAGATAATGTTTTAAGATTATATTTAATTTCTTGTGGAACCCTTTAGACCCATACAATCACACACAGGCTCCACGAGACACCGAACACAGTTTTTTTGGATTTCCAACTCCCAATTAGTCAGTTATGTTGCTACTTCAATCATATATTTAAAAATCATATAAAAATAATAAGAATATTATTTAAACTAATTTTCTATAGATTTATCTCAGAATTTCCAGAATTTATATTTCTAAAGAATTATACTACTAGTTTTCTATCGGGTCGACAAGTCTACCCAAAATTTGTCTAGAACTTCATTAATTATCTAAAATTATAAAAATTCTCGAAAATACAATTTAAACAGAATTAAAATGCCCTAAATATTAGAATATGAAATTTTGATGCAAGGGTTTCACGGTACTAATGGTTTGGAATCTTCTAGGTCAACAAGTCACCCAAAAATGACTAGTTTTGACCTGTAATTTTTCCGACCAGAATTGAATTGATAAATTCATGAAAAAAATGCTTAAAATCCTAATTTTAATATATTAACCTACATAAAATTTAGTTTTGAAAAATTTCTACAGAAACTTATAGTTCCTTCACAACGTGGTAAGTTTTGGCTCTACCGAAACATGAAAATAGCTATCATAATTCATGAAACTTTTATGGGTGAAAACACTAACCAAGAGACATCAAAAAAATATTTCTACAGAAATAATACCATAATTTCTACATATTTATAGCATAGGTTTGAGATGGAAAAATTAGGAATTCTTTCCAAAAGTCCTTGCTAGTTTGGTTGTGGAGGCTTCTCCTTACCAAAGCTCCCACATTTATTGCTATTCTTGCTTGCTAATGCTCTCTTGATAAGTTTGGAGGAGTTTTCAATGGTTCTAGATGGTTGGATGGAGAAGATAGAGTTTTTAGGGTTGGTTTGGTGGAGTTTCGATGGAAGAAGGAGCCTTTATGGAGGAGGATGAGTTATGTGATGGAGGGGATGATGTAGTAGAGGGGAGAGGATGCTATTTTCGGAATTAATGGTAAAGGAGCTGCTCTTGGGTGATAAATAAGAGTTTTTGGTGTTAGGGTTAGGGTTTTGATAAGGGATGATATATATATGGGCCTATGGGTTGAGTTTATATATGTAGGAGGGTGTTTCCATGCATGGCATGGCCCGCCAATGTAGAGGATTATTTTTGGATGAAAATTACATGAAAATAATCTTTGGTTGGTCATATGTGGGGTCCACATGGATTGGTTTGATTATTTGATGAGTTGGCTAATTGATTGATATAGGATTTAAATAAAAGGTTTCTAATATGGAACTAGTTAGATTTCTAATATAAATACAATCTAAATCTGAATTAAATATATAATATATATATCTATTAATATATATTAATTCCCAACATGCCTAAATAGGTTTGGGTTGGAGTTTGGATCAAATATAAACTAATGCCAACTAGGATTACACGTAAACACTTTCTATAAATAGAAACTTTCCAAAATTGAAAATATATAAATATTTATAAAATATATATCAACATGAAGGTATTTGAGAGTACTAAATGTCGATTTAGATTGGATTTGGTTCGGGTCAAGTCGGGGCTAAATTGGTACAACCGGGTCTCCTAGAAAGTCAATAATCTAATAATTAAATAAATAAATCATCGGTGGAGGTTAAGTCGCAACTTGGCCTGGTTATCCTAGTTAGAACACACCTATGGCTCGGCCTTCCCTACCATGGGTAATAGACTAGTCAAAGTACACGACTACACTATTCGTACTAAAATTCCTAGTCGATATCTATCTCAAACTTAACCATAACTAAGGCCATATATATATAATATTAGATTATTATAAATATAATCATATACACAAAATTGTATTTAAATCTAATTGACTGTATAATATCCCAAAATAAATCCATAATAATTATACTGTCATGGCAACCTAACATGGCTTCCTACCAGGTGGGGTTGGCTAGGTTAGGGTCCAAATATATTTTCTAATTTAATCGAACTCTAAGAGTCAACCAATAAGTCTCTTGTGCCATTCGCAATTAAATAGCACATGGAGACTCGATTGAGTGGCACACTCTTAGCATGTGCGTCGTAGGCTCAAAATGAGTCAAAACCATAATTGGGTCGAATAGTTTTGATTTATGTCGAGTCCCGAACTCACGTGGGAAGTTAGGTCTGGAATTATGGTAAATAATCTAATTGCCTAAATTTGACCCGAAGTTGCACAAAGTCAAAAGAATGCTAGGAAACAAGTTTGGATGAGACATAATATATCAAGTTGAAGGTCATCCTGTCTATTACAAAACTCATGCAGGACGTTTCAAGAGATGGGCATGGCTTGTGCTCCAAAAATCAAAGACACGGAAGAGTACATGTATAATCATAATTAAATATACAATATAACCTAATAATTAGAAATGCTAAAAAAAATAATTTCCAAAAATCAGGATCCTCACACTTTCTCCTCTGACGAGAAAGTGACAACTCAATACAATGTTGCGTCGGTCGGCACGACGCAGAAGACTTTGGTCGTAAAAGTCGACCAAACTGCCTACGAAGCCATGATTGGCGCTGGGGGTGCCAATCGCTTATCTACTACTGTTGTCTCTAAAGACAGGAAGACTCGCACCATCTGGACTCCAAAGTTCTCCAGTGCACCAATCATAGCTCCTATGCAAAGCAAAGGGAAGTGTTCTGTGGTCATTTCCTATTCTTCACCAGTTCTGAACTTAGTAGGGATGCGCCAAGCACTGCCTCTGCACCAATCAAGGGACAACACCATATGGCTATCTCTCATTCCTCCCAACATGCACCAACCACTATCTCGATGCTAAACAAAGGAAAGCGTCCTGTGGCTACTCTTTACTCCTCTCCAGTTTAAAATTTGGTGGAAAATTTACTTATCGCTGCCCCTACATAGAACAAAAGAAAGCACCCTATGGCCTCTTCATATCGTTTCCCAATCATATACTTGGTGGAAAATACTTCTGATTGCACCTCTGTGCCTATTAATACAAGAACACTTCAGAGTAGAAACTCTACTTCTCTCGGCAGAGACGATCGAATCGATGTCAAGAAAATAGACTCTACTCGAAGCCCACTTCCTGCTGCCCTTCTGTGCCACGTCAAATGCGTCAAAACAGTATGTGCAAAAAAATAGGGCATCTTTTCCACTCCTCATCATACTGGCCAGCGTCAATCAAGCCAAAGCCAGGATCTTCCTACCTTGCGCATATCAAGATCAAAGCAGGGAAAACTGATGGTGTCTCAGACAGACAAGCAAGTGCGCATGATTCTGACATGCGCACTCACCTCGACCAATGTAGAACAGCACCAACTTCTTCAAGTCATATCATGCATCAGGCACAATCTGCGCCACCTACCAAGTTGCACACATTGAAGACTTCTAAGATAAAGAATCCTCTCACCTATGCCAATGAACTCAGCAATTCTCTGTACACATAAGGGACACAACAAGAACAGGAACCATGTTCCTAACATAATCAAGGAACAAGTGCCTCCGACTTCTCCTTACCCTATCACTGTAACCGATCTCTGCGATCTTCTTGTACAAAAGCGAAAGATTATAGGACCATCTCATACACCTATAGCTCTACATCAGGAGTATCACTGTAATTGGCACCATGAGATAGTAATCAAATGTTGTTGTCAATCAGCAAAATGGTCTGTCTTTGACCGCTTGAATTACACTCGGACTCCTGAAATGATTATGGTGGACGAAGATGAACTGCTGTATGCTTCGGTCAACATGATGTCCTACAGTATTGGGGGTGGAATTCCAAGATGTAACACATCCCGCAATCCTAGTCAGCAGTACCTTGATCGAATTCGTGACTTCGACGAAGGAGTTTACCAAAACACAAGATCAAGAGGTTGAGACTTCCTCGGTCAAAGGAATCTTCCCACTCCTCATCTTGGGGATGTAATCGATCAAAAGAATCTTTCCGATTTCAACCGAGACTTACTTGGTCAAAGAAATCTTCCTACTACTCATTTTGGGGGTAGTTCACTGCATAAATTTGATGCTGATAGTAAGGACTCTGATTGGACTATCTTATCCACTAGTTTATCATCGGTAGCTAGAGAAGTGACTGCCTAGGTTACTAATAAAGAACAAGATGCTTCCAGCTTCGCGAATCAGGAGCAGTGGATCGCTACTTTAGAGGCCAACTTAAAAATCACGACTGAAATGGTTACAAGTATGCATGCCGTGATCGTAGCACAATATACTGTTCTACCGGTTGTGAATCCAATTCCAACTCAAGAACACATAACAACATATGCATCTGCCAATACTGGCCTGAGGATACAATCTTCTCTCAATGCTACCATACCAGCTCAGGCTACTCCAAGTCAGTCTGGTGCTGGGGGTGGTGCTTATCATACAGTTCCACCCCCTAATACATCGAACCAGTCTACGGCTCCTTAAGCATCAGGGGATCCTCTCGAGGCAGTCAAGCTTCTGCAAAATTAGTTCGAAGCTTTTAAGCAGAAGGATGGTCTACAGAAGCTAGGGATGAAACAACCCTATCTTGTAGAGTGGAAAGAAGTTCCATTTCCACCCAAGTATAAGCTGCCAACCATAATGCTATTTGATGGCAGCACATCTTCTAGTCAATATCTCAACCATTTCGAGGTGATGACTGACTAGTTCCAACAAAATGATGCTCTACTCACTATAGTATTCATTGGGTGCTTGGCAGGCATAGCCTATGACTGGTATCGTAGCTTGCCAGATGGCTGTATAACATCTTTTGTAGCACTGAAAAAATGTTCCTGGAATGGTTCTATGAGAGAACAAATGACATGACCATGTCGGCCCTTATCAAGATCAAACAAAGGCCTAATGAAACTGCTAAATGTTTTATAGAGCATTTTTGTCGAGAGGCACTCAAGATGCCTCTTGGTACTCCAGATGCATTGACTATAGATACATACAAATCAAACTTATTAGCCTATGGTCAGCATGTGGACCGGACCCACATAATTCTAAGATTGTGCGTCCTTCATATAAGTACCAGGGCAGCTGAAGACAGTGCTGATAAATTCAAGTAGCTGGGCATTCAGATGCCTAACCTGGACAAGGATGAGTATTCTACTACCACCAGCAGTGGTCGTCAGAACAACCGCAAAGGCAAAGAAACCTTAGCCATTAATGTAGGTCAACCAACACCTACGTCGACGGCACCTCCACAGAGAGCACCACGTCCCAAAGAAGAATATTCCTTTGACGAGGATGAAATTCTGAACATATTTGATTGTCTAATTAAGAGCAACAAACTTTAACTACCTGAAGCTAAACAGCCAAATGAAGTAGATAAAACTGACAATCTTAAATATTGTATGTATCACAGGTTCTTGGGACATCCAACCAGGGTGTGCTGCATACTTAAAGGGAAGATCCAAGAGCTGATCAATGCCAAGGCTATCACTCTTCAGCAAGATGAGAAGACGGTGACTGCCAATGTCATCTTTCTGTAATTCGGTGACTTTTCTGCTCAACTGGTACATGATGGAGTCGTCCCCATTCCAAAGACTACCCTAAAGATCGTCAACCTTCCACCAGCAAGAAGTGATGGCTTGGTTCCTCTATCAACCCACAAAGGGGAAATTATGTGGATTCATCCCGGCTTGGTCGCTGACTTTGAATCAAAGACACCTACTTCTTCTAACAAGACAAGAAAGACAGCCAAATACAAGTCGTGCCATATGACATCATTGGGTGATCAACTTCCACCTTTGGATTCTATATTCGTTTCAGCAGCGGCTTCACCTTCTTCTTCCAAGACGGAGGTACTAAAGCCGAAAATCAAGTACCAGCAAGAATTCCATCCGTACAGACAGCAGTCCCGTAAACTGACGACAAATATGGGATACGATCTACAGAAAGTCCCTGGCTAGAATGACGAGAAAGGGTCTCCTATACCTCTTTTTTTGCGTCTTCAACATATAATCAATCCCGTGTTGGCCTGGGATTCTGGATAGATCATTCATCTCTCCAAAAGACGTCTTCCAAAAAAAGACTCGGATGAAGAACTGTAACATGGTTTCTTTTGTACCAGTTCTGGAAGAAGAAGCTATGACCGGTACAAGATCTGGGAGGCTCTATCTCAGAGGCTATCCAGAAGGACAAGAGAATGTTGTTACTTTTCCTCCTGTCCCTGATACCCCTCTGACATCTTCTTCTTCTGTCCCCAATGTTCCTTCGACATCATCACCCCAAACGGAACCTGTTTCTCCCAAACCGACAATAGCTGACAAAGGCAAACAACAGGATCACTTTGACAAAAGCTTAAAGAAAACTCCACTTTAAGTACTTGTAAAGCCTTATAATTTTGACATATTGGCTCAACTTGCTAATACTCCGGTAAGATTATCGGTTTCGAACTCCTGCGTCTCTCGAGGGAAACTCGAGAAACATTAAGTGAGGCTTTGTTGCAAGATGACGCTTGTCTGGCCCATCTTAAGAAACCAAACGAGAAACCAGTGGCATGCTCTCAATGTCGTAGTGTGGTGGAACTGATTCCCAATATCACCTTTACTCAGGATGATATGCTTCTGGAGGACAATCGACATGACCGACCTCTCTAATATACGGGTTATGTCGATACTATAGTGCCCCGACCCACAAGATGCCTTATGATGGATGGTTGGTTCGATGAAGCCTTGTTGGACTTAGGATTATGCGAAGGATCGCTTGGAAGGCTATGCGATCGTGGCAGAAATTATCTTATAAATGTGAGTAGTATTGAACCCTTGGAAGATCATTTAGCTTCACGCTTAATAAAAGGATATATATGCTATATTGCTCGTTGAGTTGTTGAATAACACCTTGCATGAAAGTCAGAAAGATAATGAAAGATAACTAATCACATGATCCGAAAGCTATTGCGTATCATTTTATGAATTGTGGGCTTGCGTATTGTTACTGTGAAGGACATGACAAGTGAAGAAATGTCCCAAATACTTTGGCAGTGAGTATGTCGAGCCTTAGCTTGATGAATGTATGCTAAACAGATGCTAAGTCCCAGGAATTGGGCGGTAAGTACATTGAGTTTTGGTTGGAAAGATGTATGGTATCAAAGACGTGAGGAAGCGCTTGTGTAACAATATTCTATTATCCCGTCGCCGATGTAGAATGTTGATTTCACCAAGACCCTAGAATGAGAATGATGGCAATACGAATGAGAATGGTGGATGAAGTACTTAGTTTTCCTTATCATGCATTATATGTTTCTTCATAGATAAGTTGCATATATTTGCATGGCCATGGACAACTTGTCGACATGGTAGTTCCTTGAACGGTAAACCGAGGCCATGGACCTGGTTCATCCAAGGGGGAACAAGGATTGGTGCCGACGTACTGGCATCGATATACTGAAAGACGGCCTAAGATGGCATGTCACCAGTGACCTTCATATAGATAGGTCCAGTGCTAACGATGTTTTACGCAGGAAGAGTAAGTTATTACTCAATTACAGGAAAGAATGTCGATTGTTGGCAAGAATCACCTGAATAGAGATAATTATGATAATATGATATTATTTCTAACAATGTCCTGAGTAAGTATTATAAATGTACAGGAATGGATGTACGATCGTAGGTAAGAATCACCAAAGGGTGATATCATATTGCTTTATATTATGCTGGCTATAAATAAATGCATGCTTTACTTCTGTCGGATATGAACTGCTAATTGACCCTAAGGCAATGGAAAAAACTACCTTTAATAATGTTATATAACATGATTACTTAGTATTGTCTTCTTAGGTGAGTTGGGCCAGCACCGCTTGCCAGTACATTGATGATGTACTGACCCACGTTGTGGGCAATATTTCAGGTGCTTGCGTATGGAGGAAATTGTTTGATCGGTGCTTGGCATCAATGATTCAGATGGGTGCGCAGAAGCTCTTCTTATAAGACGATGTCTTCTGCTATACCGAACATAATGTATGGAAAGTGTAACTCAGTTGTACCAGTAAGATTGTAAGCAAAGTCAGCATGTTCGGTTGTAAAGCCTAAATGGCAAGTATATATTTAATTGGCTATTCAAGAGTCCTGTAAACTGTTGTAAACTTTGTATTCTGCTGCAAGTCTTGTAATCGATTTCAAATATCAATAAAGAGATACATTTATTCATATCTTGTTGTGACTTTAATTTATCTGCTTGATTTTACTGTGCTGTCGTTGTTTTCTGAGAAATACCAAGAACTGTATTGGTTTTGTCTTGTACAAGTGCAATCTAGACTTGTACGGCATCATGCCCAGTTGCTAGATTTTGATCCTCCGGGATCGGGGCATGACAGATACAATGAAGGTCGATCGCATTCTAGTCGACCCGAGATCTGCACTCAGCATTATGCCAAAAACATTGTTGGATGCACTTAAAATCCCAGTCCATAACCTCTCAAAAACGATCACGACTATTCTGGGGTTCAATTCTGGAAGAAGTGAACTGCTGGAAAAGATTTGCCTCAAAGTCTAAATTGGCAATCTCCGTATGAAGTTCACCTTCTATGTGGTTGACAATCACGTCTCTTACAACGTATTGTTAGGAAGGCCGTGGTTCCATGAACATAACATCGTGCCATCTACTCTACATCAATATTTCAAATATGTTAATGACAACAGAAAAGTATGGAAGGAAGTGGCTGATATTAATCCCTTCTGAGGCATCGAGGCATATTATACAGACTCCAGGATGTATAAAGAAGAGTTCATGAAAGTCGTACTGGCTATGGACACCGAAGAAAACCAAAAAGAGAGTCCGGACGAGGTCTTGTTGATTCCAGTCAAGGGACGCACTTCTCGTCTCTCGTCTTCTCAGAAGCTGACCATAAATCTCTCTCCTTCTACCAAGCATCCTCCGGCTGAAAAGATGGTGCCTAGGGAGCTCACCTCTTCTGAGCCTCTTGTTATCGACCTTCGTCGTAACAAACCTCCTTCTTCTCCTCCACTTGTTATTAATATTAGCAAGCCATCGGCTAAGGTTAAAAATACTGTTGTAAATGATGATATAAATATAATAAAGTAGCTTCTCCTTTGTAGTATACTGATGTCAATTATTACACATGATGTTATTTAGAAATCTTGGATAACTTTGAACCTCTTACCTTAGGAGCAGTTCAATCTTTCCAAGATGAAGTATCACTCAAATCAAGTACAAGACTCATTATTTCTAGTTCTCTCCCGGAAGAAGGATGAACATCCTATCCTCTTCAACAATGGGTTAAATCAATAGGCTACAACTGATAGCGACTCTGAAAATGATGATAGTGGGCGACTTCAACTACATCGTTACAGTCTATAATCTAAGAACATCATCCAAAAGATGGGCTATAATTTCAAATTTGGCCGCAATGGTGGTAGGGGAAGACGAACTCCTATTCGTATATATGTTCCAAAAGGAAAGTCACTACAATGTTACAATAAAACAAAGCATGGGTTAGGCTATAGTTCGCCAATCTCAACCCCGAATGTTTTTGAGTCTGACAGAGAAGAACGATCTAACTCTTTTGACTCTACATCATGGGATTCAGACACCAACATAAGGCACGTTCATCGAGTGACTCTATCTTCCAATATGGTGACCGCTGAGTTCTCGGAGGGACGATGATGACTTCATCGAAACTCCTAAAACTGAGCCTTGGACACAAATAATGGATACTCAATAGGAACTCTGCTTCGAACGACGTGAACCACCCATTGAGGATCAATTGGTCCAGATCAACGTCGGAGATGAAGCTTCCCCAAGGCCAATCTTCATCAACAAAAGTCTTCTGGAAGCAGATAAACAAGAACTGATCCAGCTCATTCGAGATATATTGACGTATTCGCCTGGAGCTATAAAGATATGCCAGGATTAGATCCTCAGATTGCTACATACAAGCTCAACATTCTGCCAAATGCTAAGCCAGTCAAACAACAATAATGTCGATTCCGACCTGATATGATGGACGTCATAGAAGCTGAAGTCAAAAAGTTAATTGCTTACAGCTTTGTCAGAGAGGAACAACATCCAGACTGGGTAGCTAATGTCGTCCCAATTATAAAAAAATAGGGAAGATCCGAGTCTGCATCGACTTTAGAGACCTTAATGAAGCTTGTTCCAAAGATGATTTCCCTCTTTCGATCACTGATATCATGATCGACAACACTTGCAGGTTCGAACGAATGTCTTTCATGGATAGATTCTCCGGATATAATCAGATCAAGATGAATTTCGAAGATAAAAAACATATATCTTTCCGTATTCCTCTAGGAGTCTACGGCTACACAGTCATGCCATTTGGTCTCAAGAATGCTAGTGTAACCTATCAGTGGGCCGTGAGCACCATCTTTCGTGAACATTTACGAAAGACAGTTGAATGCTATATTGACGATATTGCTGTCAAAATTCGTCTAAAGGAAGATCACATCCAAGATTTAAGAACTATCTTCAATCTAATGCGCCAACATCTACTCTAGGCGAATCCCACCAAGTCATTTATTGGAGTCGCTAGTGGCAAATTCTTTGGATTCGTTATTACCTCTAAGGGAATACACGTTGACCTCGAGAAAGTCAAAGCCATTCAAAAGATGCATCCTCCACACAACCTAAAAGAGCTACGAGGATTCCAGGGTCGACTTACGTACATCAGGAGATTCATCTGAAATCTCTTTGGACGCTATAGATCGTTCACTCAACTAATAAAGAAAGTTGTATCTTTCGTTTGGACTGACGAATGCCAGCAAGCATTTGAAGACATAAAAAGATACCTGATGAACCCTCCAGTCTTGGTTCCTCCGATCACAGGAATACCCTTCCTGACGTATGTTCGAGCAATGGAGCACTCTCTGGGTGCCCTATGTAGAAGCTAAAAATTGCTACAAAGAATATATTGCGCTGGATAAATGGCGTCCAGAAGTTAAATAACACTTAGAATCAAATAATGCACAGGAATAAATGGCACTCAGAAGAATGGCACTATATACCACATGGTAAGCTTCCTCGAGAAGCTGAAACAGTTATCATAATGACTGACAAATGCGCCAGTCGAGAAAAATCCGTTCGAATCCCAAGCGCATGGTGCTTAAGAAGATTATGCCAGATTTTGCCATAATGACTGACATGTGCCTCGCATTATTTATTGTTTGGCGTGAGGCAGTCAACTCCTACAGATTTAATCTATTAAGCAAAGGGCGCTAATCATTAAATTGTGCCAAATGCCATTTGTGGGTTGGCGCCAATTGACCAAATCATCCAGAAGTATGAAGATGACGTGGCACACATGCCACTAATCTAGAAGAATGTGTACGTAATACTGCCCACGACCAAGTGCATCTCGATCACAGAATGCCATGTGTCTCAAGCAGCTAAACTAACCGCTTGCGCCAATGGATGATGGTGCGCCAATTGCAAGTGTGCGCCAATCAGGATAACTGTTTGACAGTTATCTCTAAACTCTATGAATAGAGCTCTAAATCATTTCTCAAGCATCACTAATGATCATAATCTCGTGAGCAAATTGCTGCAGCACTCTCCAAAGGCTTTCTTCTTCGACATTGTATCGTCCAACCATCAGAATTTATGCATCTGACCACAACGTCCTGGCCTTTTGAAATTTGGGGCATGGATGTCATTAGTCCTATCAATCTGCTACTATCTCGAGGACATCGGTTTATCATAGCCATAATCGATTACTTCTCAAAATGGGTAGAATCCATACCCTTAGCAGAAGTCAAGACAAGCAGTGTCATCAACTTCATCAAACATCATGTAATCTATCGATTCGATATTCCTTGATGAATCATCCATGACAATGGACCACAATTCGTCAGTCAGAAGTTTACTTAATTTTGTGATGGCACTCGAATCAACATTGTTGCTTCTATAGCATATAATCTTGCAGCTAACAGTTTGGCTGAAGCATTCAACAAAACAATCATTAAGCTTCTCAAGAAATTTGTTTCTACCAATAAATTGAATAGGTACAAAAAGCTTGGAGAATGTTTATGGGCCTACCGTACTACCGTACGTACCCTGACTGGCTGCACACCTTTCTCATTGGTGTACGAATGCGAGGCTGTCCTACCATTGGAAATTCAAATTCTGTCACTGAGAATAGCTATTGCCAATGAACTCACAATAGAAAACAATAATCGTCTTCGACTTCAGGAGCTTGAAGCACTCGACGAGAAGCGGCTACTAGCTCAACAATACATCAAGTTATATCAAGCTCGTATCTCAAAAGCCTTCAACTGTAAAGTCAAGGTAGAGCATTTTAAATAGGTGAGTTGGTCCTTATTGTCAGACGTCCTATGACTATGATGCACATGAGCAAGGGCAAGTTCGAACCAAAATGGGAAGGTCCCTACATTGTAAGCAAAGTTTTCTCAAATAAAGCTTATCAACTAACCGGGATGGACGACCTTATTGCTATGATGCCTATCAACGACAAATTCCTGAAGAAATACCATGTTTGAAAGTGTGTACTATGTATATACCCCAAATCTTCAAAAATCCCCAGTGGAGTTTACCTATAACATCTACTTCATCTTAACAAACATCATCTTTTGAAACCCAGCTGTTTTAAGAGATATCCTATTCTTGAGTTCCATTTGACCCAAGGATAATCAACAGATGTACGAATTCATGTCCACATTACCTCTGAATTCTACTATACATCAACGACTGTCACGTCTATGTTACCTCTAATAATGTTGTTTCAGAAATGACAATATATCAAAATTATATTCTGTTATGTTCATATTACCTCTGAACAAATATAATAAGTATTGTTATTTTCAAGAGATATGTACGTCCAGTACCTCTGAACATATTTCTTAATCCTATCTATTACTTGTGTCTTAAATAGATATATAATAAGTGATAGGGCCACAAAAAGATCATTAGTTTTCATTCAATGACATGCAAACACAAAAATTATTACATTAATCAAAAAGTGTTCAAAAGAAAAAAGTCATTACATTTAGATAATTTTACTTTGAAGGCTGGGTGCTAAGATCAGTAATCAGCTTCTTCAAAGACTCATCTCGCTCCACCCTGGTAGAAATCACTCTTGTCCTGGCTAGGTCTCTACTGAACTCTGGCTGTAAAGTTTGTAGTAATATGAACGTCAACGTTCTATCTCTGCACCCTGAACTTGGACAAATTTATTTCGTTGCCTGATCAGATCATCTAAATGGCTCGAGGTAACTTGAGATAATTCAAGCGCTTCTTCCTAACTCTTCCTAGCCGCCGTGATCGACGAACAAAGTTTGGCTATACTTGATTTCAGCTCTTGAAGGTGAGCCTGACCCTCAGTTGCTTCTTTTTTTGCTGTCTGCTGCTTTTGTCTTGTAAAGCTCGAGGGAAGAAGTAATCTCGGCAATACTTGATTTTAGCTCTCCAGATCGTATTGTGAAGGCAACTATAGAATTGTTCAGGGATACTATTTGTTCTTCATATTCATGAGCTATAGCTTCACATTCTGTATCTACCAGTTTCTGTATATTGCCTCTTGTTAGATCTTGATAAGATTTGATAGGTTCTTCAAGCTCATTCAAGATATGCTCCAGGAAGTTGACTCCTTCAAAATCATCGATGCCGCGTATGGCTTCAACTGTAAAAGAAGAAGTTCTTCTTACTAAATAGTAAGGATGCTGCTTCTCCATGGACATTTGTACCAGAGTGCTTAAGGAAGTGAAAAAGGCACTCGTATATGTTTCGACGATGCTATTGGTCACTGTCGATACACCAGGCGTCGCCACTTCAACATGAGCTCCTCCTTCTGCAGAAGATGGATGAGTAGTAGCTTATATACCAGAAGATTGTGATACAAGTATTCTTGAAGAGCTTCCCTCCATAGCATGAGTTCCAACATCCAGAGGAGCCATAGTGGAGCTGAGGTTGAAAGCTGTAGAAGTCATCGGGGCTTTAGTGATTGTCCCCACATGCTTAGCTTTAATTCAAAATCAAAATATCATTCAACATCAAATATGAGAGCAAATAAAGACATGGTCAGAAATTCACGAGGGATGGTATCTCATTATGTAACGAGCCTTCCCATGGTGGTCTCAGACACAGCCGCTTGGATGCTTCCTGCCTCGGAGCCTCCTGACATAAAACGGTTGCTTTCAGCCCCCAACTCAGCTTGGACACTTGGGGCTGCTATCTTTGCTCCCTCCGTTTCGAAGACATGTTCAGTTGGGGTTTAAATCCCCTTCACATTCACATCGAGGTTTTTATTACCCCTAATGTTTTCAAGACCTTTAGCAAGGCCTTCATCATCATCTTCATCATCTGGGCTTTTGTCGCCCTCAATATCAACATCAGAATTTTCATCACCTTGTGGTTCATTGAGATTCTGATTGTCATCTTTAGAGCTCTGGTGGCCCTCACCTTCAACAGGGTGTTCTTCACCCTCAGCAATAATTTGGCCATCCTTGGCCATCAAGTTTTCATCCTCTTGGATCGCTGTTTCATCTTCAGAAGCAGCATCAACGGGATCTTCAATAAACTCATTACCGAAATCACATCCGTCTAGTGCTTCTATTATCTCTTCATCTTCTCGAGAGAGTGCTGAAGTTTGAACAGTAGAAGGAGCTGGGACATCCGGAACAATGTTCTCTGAGGTCAACGTTTCTTCAAGAATAATGACCCTTGGAACATCATCAGTAAAAGGCGGCAATGTCGCACCTGCTGCGACAAGTGTAGACATAGGAATGGTGAACCCTATGACTACTGGTTCTAAGACAGTAACTGCAGGAGTGTCCGCTGCAGCAGCTGGAGCTGAATCACTGGTCGTTGGGGCCTCTACAAATAGAAAAAATATATATCAATACCAATGTCCAATGGTTTAACATCTAATAATTCTCGTTAGACTGAAAGGGTAAGAATATCACCTTGTTGAGACAGTGGATCCTGCGATGGTAGTGATGGTTCTGGTGGTCCAGGAGACTGCCCCAACAATGATGGAGTAGGTGAGGATATAGTTTTCTGCTGCACAATTTTAGATGTTACTAATTTTCTCCTCACCTTGTGCTTAAGCGGTATTGGAGGTAATCCCTCGGTTTCACCAGGTTCATCCTGCACAGCCAGCCCTCTACTAGTCCCTTCAGTAGGAATTCTACTTTCTTTTGGGATTGAAGAAGGGGTTGCTTCAGTTCCCCAGAAGAAAGTTCTGCTTCCATTTGTCGCATATGAGATCGCATCCTTGTCGTGGGCTATTTAGTAATAATAACTGCTTCTTTCTTTTTCTTTCCCCAAACCTTCGGGGGAGAAGGAGGTTCGGTTGGGGCAAATTGGATAGATGATTCCCTAGCTTTCTGTCTTTTGCTGTAAAACCCCCTAAAATTTTAATATTATTGTACTTAGCATATTATTACAGTATTTTAAATTTTGGATTTTATTTTAGTATTTGAAATTTTTGTGAATATTAGTAACATGTTAAGTCCTACATTATATACGTGCGTAGATAAATTGTAACAACTTTTGTACTAATATTCCAGGAAAATACTTTTTTATTAACTCTGCTTGTTAGGAATTTTTATATTGAACTTTAAAATATCTTTATATAAATTTAGAAAGCCTCGTTTATTAATTAATGTTTTTATAGGAAAAGTAGCAAATAATTGCTACATAGTATCAAGGTAGTGATAACAATTAGAATATTTTGGAAAGAATTTTTGTTTTTGATATTTAGAATTTTTTTCAAATAATTTATATAAGAGTAAATAGTGATATATATGTATAATTATTTAATTATAGAAGAATAAGAAAGGGAAATAAATAAAGAAAAGAAAAGCAAAGAAAAAGGAGTTAAAGAAAAGAAAAATAATAATAATAAACTTCAATCTCTCGCGAGGATCTCGCGAGTAGCCAAATGGAAAAAACCCACGACCCCTCATTCCATCCCAACCGAGCTTACAGAGCGGGGAAACTACATGCATACAAAAAAGAAAAAAAGAAAAAAAAGGAAGGGTTAGACTTTTAAAAACTATAATCAAGTCTTCCCTCTCCAAATCCCCAGCAGAATCTCTACAATCTAAACCAAATCTTAGTTTAAAAACCTGAATCCAAACATTAGATTAAATCTAATCAAATCCCTATATATACACGCATATAACCGAACTCACGAGTTCTCTTCCTAACCAAAAGAAACCTTGCGTCGTGACCAAACCTGCATGTCCCCGACGTCCCCAGGCCTTGGGTGAACCCACTGTGCTGTCTGCCCACCGCGGACGGCCGTCGTACCGTCGGGAAGGCGTACAACCTGACGGAGAGCAGAGGGATTACTCTGTTTTCAGACTGTATCAAACTTCTAGGTACCCAACTTTGCACTCAAATTTCTCCCTTACTTCTTAATCGATTTTCAATCCGTAATGTTGTACGAAGAGTATAGATAACCACCTGCAAGACCCTTTAAATAGAAAGATTGGTTATGACCTAAACTTCTGGTGAAAATTCTCTAAAAATAGAGAAAAACCACAAAAACAGAGAACCACAAACTGTTTCAAAACTCCATATTGGAAGACAATTTTTGGCCGAACCTTCGACTGTTTCAAAAATTGGCTTGAACACATTCACAAACAACATATACCAGATGGAAACCCAATTTACAGATCCTAATTCCAATAAGTAGAAGCTAAGTTATTTGATTTCAAAAATTCGAGAAAAACTTCTTTTTGAACTGTAAAAATTTAGAAATTTTCCCCTATACGACGTGTGCCCCGACAAACCGGGCGACGTGGTCGCACACTATACGCATCGAAAGGCGCGTATAGATGTTGCCGATGTGTGGGAACTGACAGAACTCGATTTTGTTGCGTGTGCGCGACGAAATCAGTACGTATCCGTCAAGATACCCCCGTATCGACCTTTTGCAAACTTGATCATAACTTCGGGCACGTTCGTCGAATCGAGACGAAACTTACGCCAGCAGGACTGTATCATTTTTTTGGTCATGTATGCCAAGTTTGGTCTGATTCTGAGAAGGTCGACCAGAACGCCTATTTGGCGGGCCCGCGACCCGCTCCAACGGGCAAAATTGTGCACAGTCCACTGGAATCCAACTTTGGACATACGGTTGGGTTCATATCCTCAAATCGGACCCGTAGACATATATTTTGACGACTTTAGAGACCGTAGGTTCTGGCACGCATTTCGGTGCAAAATAGGTCCAACATCGTACATCGTTTTGACCCGAAATTATGATTTTGTTCCTGTTCCAGAATTAAACTTTTGGACAGGCATTTCCTAGACATAACTTATATTTTGAACACGTTCGTGGTGTCTATTTCAGCATCCGATGATGTATGCAGGATTTGGCTATCATCGCTTCACTATTCAGACGGTTCAAGCTATTGGACGTCGCCCTTTTGCACACAACCTTAGGCAAGATACCTTACCATATTTACTGCTTATATTTAGTCTACATTTTTATTATTGCATATCACTGTTTACTTATTTCCAGTTCTTGTAGCTGAATAATTATTACAGTTCCTGATTTATTGTCTACTCAGTGATATTAGCTTTACTTTACTTATTATCCTTTGATTGCATATGGACCTAGAGTTAAAGGACTACCATTTTTAGTATACAACTAAACCTTGACATAGTTGTACCACGAGGTATATGTGAGATGAGTAGAATGTAGAGGTACTTGCGTGATGGCTGATCACCTGTGCGCATGCGTTAGGGCTAACTGCTAATTGAGGCATGTTAGGAGGCGTGGCAGTTTGTAGTGGTGTAGGAGTCATGGATGTGACTCTACTAGGCATTGGGTGGAAAGAACAGTTCCTCAACGTATGGGCCACGTATGCACTTTCCTATTATTGTCGGTTATCTCCGCTGGAGATACGGTCCTGGATCCTGATACCTGATTTCCTCCTAGCCTCTGACGTTCGATGAATGTTATGCTTTGAGGTCCCTGGTATCCTGATGGACCATACCTGAGTTCCTGCTCCTGTTGCCAGAGCGCCCATGGGTTGAAGGTTTGTTCTTACTGCATAAACACATTAGAATGGTCAGGTAACCCTCGTCAATGTCATATCACCCTGTCCCATTAGTAGCTTGGGACAATGTCGTATCGCGGTATAGTGTACTACCCCTTGTCCCTGTTTAGTTGTAGGGGTAGTCTACTATTTCGATGATGAGGTATTCAATCTTGTTACGATTGGGACTATTTACTTTACTTGTGATTTATGACATAGTATATATATTTTGTTATGTGACATGTTCTTTATGTATCTTGTTACGTCCCTCTGAGGATCTGGTTATCTCTTCAGGTGTGTGCTTTGTGACTTTTCGCAGGTTTTCTAGCCAAGGCGGTGATCTTCTCCAGTCCTTCGAAGATGATTGCCCTTGGTTCGTCTTGTCATTTTCATTTATCCTTTCCTTGTATTTCTTTTTTTAAAAATAGTTGGTAGTGGATTTGTCTCCGCCAAACTACATGTATAAGTGACAAATTATTGAGTTGATTCATATTACTATTCTTTTGATTTTTTTGGATGAGATTTAGTTATCATGGATTTACTGCATTTCACAGCTCACGTACGAGGTTTTCATATATTGGAGTATATTTCGTATGTGTACAGCTGGCATGGATACGTACTTAGTCCTAAGTATTTTGGGACTGGGGCGTTACATTTGCTAGCCCCTTTTGCAGGAGATTTCTCTTTCCGCTTCTTAAGGGAGATATGCAGTGGATCATTCACTTCATCAAGAAAGCCGACAAGTGTAGCTTCTAAAGGCTCATCAGCAGGAGCATTGTCATTCGCTTCTCTGAATTCCAGATTAGTTGTGGCCCCTATCCGTGATCGTCTGATACTGATAAAACTATCAGACAAAGAAAAACCTTCGAAGAAGGTATTGGCCGAAGTATAAAAATTCGCTTTTGTGCATAACACACACGGACCCACTTCCGTAGTAGCAGACGGCATTGCGAATGTAGCCTTAGTGCCCCTTGCACTATAATACCTCCATCCTCTGGCACCATCGATCAAGTAGCTAGAAGCTTTTATGAAGGTGGTTGTGTTCCCAACGTACATTTGATCGTAGCCGAATTGATGAGCAAATCGGCTAGGCAGATATGGCTCCAGGAAGCACTCACCCCCGAAACGGTATACTAGGTGAGAGGTTCTGATCATCTTCGACCACATGAAAGCAGCCGGAGGTGGACGAGTAGCCATAGGTTCTAAGTCCATAAGTAGGAAAGGAAGATTCTCACATCTAGGAGGAGAAGGAACGCAGTAGAATCTCCATTCAAACCCATATTCAATGCCTTTCTACAATCAATAAGGGTGTTCACTTTCCATCGAGACGTAGGATAATGTTTAATGAAATCCCCTCCTCTAACACCTAGAGCCGGATCCATTAAAATTAGATGGTGCAGCAGTAACCAGCCAAACAAATAAGTATACGACATCTCAGTACGAGGAAACTCGTCTCGAGTGCCGGGATCCACCATCTTGGTATTTGTAAAGGAACGAAGACCTGCATTCAACCGGAAAGTCATCGTAGTAAGAATATCCACTTTGTGCCCAAAAGATTTTATTGCATAAAGATGGGTGGACCCCTACAGACAAGGACACAAGAAAAGGGAATAAAAAGTTGACACGCTTAAATATTATTCCTTTTTCTTGTCTTCATCGGTCTGGCGAAGGGCGACGTCCAATTCTTGCATATTGTGGATCCCCGAGCGACGCATCAGATTAAGTAATCCTTCTGAATTGCCGCACTCTTCAGAGGACGGCCCACCACTCGAGCGATTGAAGACTGTTGGGTTTAAACCGAAACAGTCTAGAAAGTTCACCGCCCTCAATGATGGGTCAGCCTCCACTAAATAAGTCGAAGGCGTGACGTCGGGTTTTGCTTCAGGAGACTCGATTTTAGTGACAGCATTGGTCTCCATCTTCTTCTTCTTAGATGCCATCAAAATTACAGAAGTGAAGAATAAAGTACAAAGATCAACCCCTACATTTATATCACCAAACTGACTCTTCATATTTCTCATAGGAAACTGAAAATCATCAATGAAACTCGGGAAGACGAAGAGGAGATTGAGTGTTTTCGAGAAAGAGATTTAATTGTGTTGACCGGGCGTTGACTGGCGCAACTTGACTCAGTCAAAACTTTTATAAGTTCAAAGTATTTCAAAACTTTGAAATGTTTTTAAGTTTTGAAAACTTTGAAGGGGGTCTTGTAGGGCCTAAAATTAAGTTGCGCCATGTTTTTACTACTCAGAAATCAAGTTGTGCCCCAAAAATCAAGCTGTGCCACTAATAATGGAGCTTAAAGATCAAACTGCGCCATTGATCAGGTTGCGCCATATATCAGACTGTGCCCAGTCATATTGCGCCAAAGTCTACGTGGCGTCTGACATTTAATGGTCATCATTACCTGACAACACTGACAACTGACAGCACAATAAACTAGGAAAATCTCTTCGAATCCCTCGAATTGTATCGCTCGAGGAGAGTTGGTTGACAGCTGTCCTGCACGTCTTATGAGTTGCGCCTAGGCACAATCTGAACGACTGTTTCTCAAAAGCTGCCACATGTCCAGGCGCAGTCTAATCAAGCGCATTTTAACTTGTTGACTGAAGCTCGCGCAACCTGATAAAGTTGAGACAATTTTCATTTCCAAAGTAGGATGACGTGGCGCACATGCCACTAATCTCTCAAGATGTGTCTACTATCCTGTACATGACCATGCGTATCTTAATCACATGATGCCACGCGTCTAAATACAGTTAGTACACGACTGATAACTGAATGAAAGCTGGCGCAACATGAGGTTGGTGCAGCCCAATATGGCGCAACCCAGCCTCGTACACATCAGAATAACTGCAAAAATAGTTCCAGAACTCTATAAATAGAGTTTCTAATCATTGTTAAAGGGGGACAGAGAGATCAAGAACTCTTGCAAAATTGTTGATGCATTCTCCAGAGGCTCTAGTCTTCAAGTTCACATAGTCCAAGGGATAAAGTGATCGTCTTCTGATCAGATTCCTACAATTGTACTTATCCAGAATTCAAATTGTACTCTTGTACTCTTTTCAAAAGTTTGTAATAGAACAAATTTTTTGTTTTTGCAAACACCGCATACCACCCACAAACCGATGGCCAGACAAAAAGGGTGAATCAGATCCTAGAAGATATGTTACGTCTGTATGCAATAGATTTAAAGACTAGTTGGGACCCGCATTTGTCACTTGCGGAGTTTGCGTACAATAACAATTATCAATCAAGCATCCAAATGGCTCCTTACGAGGCACTTTTCTGGAGCAAGTACCGATATCTGATCTGCTGGGACGTAGGTAGGGAGCGACAGGTGCTCGGACCAGAACTGGTGGAACAGGCCGTTGAGAAGGTCCGTATGATTCGAGATAGGCTTCGTATTGCTCAAAGTCGACAGAAAAGTTATGTAGATACTCGTTAGCGACCGTTAGAGTTCTTGGCCGGGGACCACGTGTTTCTAAAGGTGACGTCGATACGGGGCGTCATGCGATTCGGAATAAAGGGCAAACTAAGTCCGAGATTTGTAGGCCCCTTCGAGATTCTCGAAAGAGTGTCAGTAGTTGCTTACCAAATAGTGCTACCTCCTACCCTGGCTGAAGTGCACGACATCTTCTTCGTCTTCCAACTCCAGAAGTACATGTATGACCCAAGTCATGTTGTTAGCTTCGATCAGTTGGAGCTGCGTGCCGATCTATCATACTCGGAGGAGCCCGTACAAATTTTGGACCGTAAGAAAAAGATTCTGCAGAGCCGATCAATGTCCTTGGTTCGCGTACTCTGGCGCAACCATTCGGTTGAGGAGTCGACATGGGAAGTAGAGGCGGAAATAAAGGAGAAGTACCCTTCACTTTTCATCGACGAATGTCAGACCCTTGTTCATAATTTTTGGGACAAGACTTTTTCTTAGTGGTATATTATGTAGTACCCCGCTCTCGTTGGGGCAAAGCACTATGTAATAGGCTTATGAAAAGTCAGACATGGTTGGGAACTTAGATGGCTAGTCTGACTCAGTGACGAGTTTGGTATACGAAAACCATGGCATCAATAAAATCGATTTGGACGAATGATATGAGTAACGTTCCAACTAATGGATTGGCTACTGCTGGAATAAGTCCTAGATGCAGTGGGTAGTGTCTTGGCGAATGAAGTCTAAAGAGAGCGACGCAACCGGTCTGCTATAGGTTTTGTTGATTTTCTTGCCTTTTTGAATGATTTGTTGCTTGGGTTTGATAAGTATAATTTTGCGTCGATTTCTGAATGCGTCTTTGGGAATTTCGAAAGAAGGATTGAAGGAGGGATTCTAATTCGATGCTCATGCCATTGCAGGAGTTCGTGTAACTGACGCTTGACCGTCACGAAGCAATCTCCTACTCTCGGTGCAATCTCTTCAGGTGGGTGGTTCTTCGGCCCCTTCTTTTCTACTCCTTCCCGCCAACAAATTCTTAAAGTCCAACATTCAAATCGATGCTGCTAACTGGATGTATGCTTTGCTACTAAGGTCAAGAACTTGGGATATTTATATAAATTTAGAGAAATTAACTCTGAATTTATAAGTTTCACACCAAAAGGAGAAAAGATAAAGTTCTAGAAAAGAGATATAATTAATTTATGTTCTGCAAAACATAATGAAGAAACATTGGTTGCGGTATAGTACGCCTCGGAGAATTTGGTGCCCACGGGACAGTAAATTAGAACGTACAGCTTCGGAGAAAAGAACTCTTGAGTAGAAATGATTATGTTGTTTAATACTGTCCGTGCTATACAATTTACTTCATACATGTTAAACTATTTATACATTCGCATGGTCATGGACGACTTGTGCACAAGGTAAGCTTTCCTCGAAACGGTACCCGGGGCGCTGGGATCGAATCGTCTTTAGAGGAAATTATGGAATCGTATTTCAACGCAAGGCATTGCGAGACCTCCAGTTAGGCTCACAACCTGGACTGGTAGGGCACGTCACAATGCTACATAATCGTCCTTCATGGTGTCGATATCACAAATGACCGCATAGAAGATAGATTGCATGCTCACCTATTGTCTTGTGCAGGTGGTAAGTATTATATATATTTTGTGCAGGAAAGGAGCACGGCCATGGTAAGATAAGTTGAGATTGGTTATGTTGTTTACTGTTTAAAATGTGCCTTCGATATGAACTGTAAATCATATAGTTCTAAATAGAAAATTCACTTTGTATGCTAGAATCCTTAATAAGTAGTGTCAGTTTAGACGAGTGGGTTCGTCCCATCCACTAGCAAGTGTGCTAACCCCCAACTCCCCAGGTGACGAGCGTGCTGCGGGAGCTCAAGACTAGACTGAAGCTGAAGAACATGAGGCGGCTCGAAGCTCTCCTATGGAACGATAAGGATTATTTCATGGCAGCTTGTCGAGAGTTTTTCTTTTGTGTTTTCAAAGATGTTGCCACAATGGCATATGAAATATAAAAAAGACCTTGCACATACTTTGTAAGTTTTATGAATGAAAAGCTAAATTTCTTCCTATTCTGCGTCTTCAACTCTCTGTACTGTTTAATTTCAACTCGTCGTCTCAAAAGAATTTTCAAGTGCACGTTCTTATCTTGTACAAGTCCAATAAAGACTTGTACGGCATCACGCCCAGGCTTTAATGAACGATTTATCTCGAGTCAAGATGAGGACGATTGATTTGGCGAGTATTTGTCACGCCCCGAGTCGATAAACCGTTCGTCCCCAGTGTTATTTTGTCGAATCGATCGTCCTCGCTAGGGCGTGATGAGTCTGGAATTGCACTCATACAAGCCAAGAACATTACATTTATTTTTTTATATTGAAATACCAAGTTGAAACTTCACAAATTACATCAGAATATAAGACGCAGTATAGAAAGATAGAAATATGCTTTTCATTCATAGCTTGTAACGAAGTACAAGGCGTAATTACATTGGATGCCAGTGCGGCTACATTGATTGAAAACACAGAAACATACTCAACAAGCTGCCTGAACTAACACTTGTCATTCCATACATTTGCCCTTTTATACATAAGCCTTCGATTGAATTGGCTTCAAAATACTTAAGTATAGGAGGAGCTTCAAAATACCTCTCCGTACTTCAGCTTCAGTTTAGAGCTCCCGCCGCACCTGGGGAATTGGGAGAGGGGGTTAGCACAACTTGCTAAGTGGACGAGACGAACCCACTCGTCTAAACTGACTCTGATTGTTAAGGTAGGCATGCTTTAGAGTTTTCTTTCTATTTAGAACTAAATAAATTCAGTTCATATCGATAGCCATCTTTGAAGTAATAAAGCATACAGTGAAACATAATAATTTATCATAATTCTTACCACGGCCGTGCTCGTCCCTGCATAAAACACAGATAATATTTACTACCTGCATAAGACAATAGGTGAGCATGATCTATCTTATATATGCGGTCATTGATGCTATGCACCACGAGGGACTTTTATATGGTATTACGACGTGCCTGTCAGCTTGGGTTGTAAGCCCTCCTGCAGGTTCTGCAATGCCTCGCGCCGAAGCACAAATTTGTTTATTCCTCCTAGGTCGATTTGGTTTCGATGCCCCGGATACCACATCGAGGAAAGTTCAACTGTGCACAAGCTGTCCATGATCATGCCAATGCGTGAACTGTTTATTATGTGCAGACAGATTTTTATAGTGCGGACAGTACTGAGCGACATTATCATTTCTCCCAACTCATACAAACGATTTATTTTCCCCAAATTTGTACTTCCGATTTAGCGTCCCGTAGGCACCAAATTGTCCGAGGCATCATAATCTACGATCGACATTTCATATTATTTTACAGCACATAAAATAGTCTATCTTTTTATTAGAACCTTAAACTTTCTCGTTTATGTGCGAAACTTATATTTTTAGAGTAAATTACTCTAAATCGATACATTTTTCCTGAGTTCTTAACCTTAGTGGATTGGCATACATTTAACTTGGCATCGTCGATTTGAATGAATTCGAGGCAAAGGAATTTCGTTTTGCGGGATAGAGTAGAAAAGAATGGGCCGAATAACCCACCAAGTACTTTGCTCGTGCCGACCGTCGAAGCGCTTCACAACGTTCAAGCTTTAGTTACGCGAGCTCCTGCAATGGCACCAACACTTAGTTAGAATTCCTTCTTTTTTCTTTATTTCAAAATTCGTAGATTGTATTCAGAAAATGACACGAAAGCATTTTCATCAAAACTACGCGGCAAAAGCTCCAAGAAAACCATACAACGGTCCAGTCCTGTCGAAGGGACTCTTATATAGAGCTCACTCGCCGAGATGCAGCCTGCTGCATCAAGAACTTATTCCAACAGAAGTCGTTCCATTAGTTGCATCGATTTTTGTAACATCCGTCCAAATCGATTTGAACGATGCCGCAAGGTGTTATCGTTTACCATGCTCAGCGATCGAGTCAGATGGCCATCTAAGTTCCCGACCGATCTGACTCGGTGCAAGCATATTATGAAGTCCGTCGCCTATCGAAAGCGGGGCACTACATAATATACCACTAAGAAAAAGTTTCGTCCCGAAACTTAAGAACAAGGGTCTGACCTTAATTTAGGCAAACAACGAAGGGTACTTCTCCTTCATCTCTGTCTCCATTTTCCACGTCGACTCTTCAACTGAATGGTTTCGCCAAAGCACACGGACCAAGGACATCGACCGACTTTGTAATACCTTCTCCTTATGGTCCAAAATTTGAATAGGCTCCACCGAGTAAGACAAGTCAGTACGTAGCTCCAACTGATCTAAGCTAACCACATGACTTGGATCGTGCACGTATTTTCGAAGTTGTGAAACATGGAAAACATCGTGCACATCAGCCAAGGCAGGAGGTAGTGCGATCCGATAAGCTACCGTTGTAACTTATTCGATTATCTCGAAGGGGCCTACAAATCTCGGACTTAACTTGCCTTTAACGCCGAACCGCATCACGCCACGCATAGGCGTTACCTTCAAAAACACATGGTCGCCGACCAAAAATTCTAGCGGTCGTCGACGAAGATCTGCACAGCTCTTTTGTCGACTTTACGCGATACGGAGTCTATCACGGATCAAGCGAACCTGTTCGACTGCCTGCTCCACCAGTTCTGGTCCAAGCACTTGTCGCTCTCCGACTTTGTCCCAGCATATTGGAGAACAACACTTCCTTCTGTAAAGCGCTTCATATAGAACCATCTGAATGCTCGACTGAAAACTGTTGTTATATGCAAACTTCGCAAGCGGCAAATGCGTATCCCAACTAGTCTTTAAATCGATCGCACACAGACGCAACATATCCTCTAAGATTTGATTTACCCTATCTGTCTAACCGTCTGTTTGGGGGTGGTACGCAAAACTAAAATTTAGTTTGGTCCCCATCGTCGCTTGCAGGTTCGTCAAAAATGCGATAGGAATCGCCCGTCTCTGTCCGAAATTATTGAGGCCGATACCCGTGCAGTCGAACAATGTTGTCGATATAGATTTGTGATAACCGATCGACGTTCCATCCTACTTTAATTGCGATGAAGTGCGCCGACTTGGTCAATCTATCAACAATGACCCAAATCGTACTATTCCCTCACGGTGTCTTCAGAAATCCCACAATGAAATCCATCGAGATGTTGTCCCACTTCCATTCGGGAAGGGAGAGATTCTGCAGCTCTCCGTCTGGCCTTTGGTGTTCTGCCTTCACTTGCTGACACGCTATGCACTGCGACACGAAAGTAGCCACGTCTTTTTTCATGTCGTGCCACCAAAAGTTTGTGCCCAAGTCCTTATACATCTTGGTACTTCCAGGATTTAATAAGTACTTCGCATAATGTGCCTCCGTCAGAATTTTTTTTCTGATTTCGACAGTTTTCGGAATGCAGAGCCTTCCTTTTAGTCGCATTGTCCCGTCTCTGTCTTTCGCAAAGTCAGTCGCCCTTCCTGTTGAAATCAGCTCGCATATCTTCTTCAGGAATGAATCATCTTTATGTGCGATCTTTATATTGCTAAGCAGGCTCGACCCTAGCTTCAACTGAGCTAGGTGCAGGTGTCGACACTCAATTCCGAGTTCGATACCCATCGCTTCAAGGTCTCGCCGTATCCCATTATTTATGGCCAATGATCCCATAAACATTCTGCTAAACGCGTCGGCTACAACGTTTCCCTTGCTCGGCGTATACTCGATCGTTAGCTCGTAATCTTTTATGAGTTTGAGCCAACGTCGCTGCCGTAAGTTGAGTTCTCGTTACGTAAACAAGTATTTCAGGCTTTTATGATCTGTGTAGATTCTGCAAGCCACACCATAGAGGTAGTGCCGCCAGAGCTTCAATGCAAACACGATCGCCGCCATTTATAGGTTGTACGTCGGATAGTTTTTCTCATACTGCTTCAACTGCCGTAAAGCGTAAGAGATGTCTTTATCTCTCTGCATGAGTACGCACCCGAGGCCAGTTTTTGATGCGTCGCTGAATATCTGAAAGCCTTCTGGACCATCTGGAAGTGTAAGGATTAGAGCTGAGACGAGCCGTTGCTTCAACTCTTGAAAGCTGGATTCACAGTCGTCACCCTATTCAAATACTACTCCTTTTTGGATGAGACGAGTCAGAGGCGACGCTAATTTTGAAAAGCTCCGCACGAATCTTTGGAAGTAGCCTGCTAAGCCCAGGAAACTCCAAATATCGCTAGCCGAGGTAGGTCGTTTCCAATCTACCACCGCTTCAATCTTCTTTGGGTCCACCGTGACACCTTCGGCAGATATTACATGTCCGGGAAATGTTACACTACTCATCCAGAACTCATATTTACTCTGCTTGGCATATAATTTGTTTTCACGCAGAGTCTGTAATATCGTCTTCAAGTGTTATGCATGCTCTTCTCGATTCTTTGAGTAGATAAGGATATCGTCGATGAATAGGACTACAAATTTATCGATTTGGGGTCGAAAGACTCGGTTCATCAGATCCATGAAAGCGGCTGGGGCATTCGTCAAACCGAACGGCATGACTAGGAATTCATAATAACCATATCGAGTGCGAAAGGCAGACTTCGATACGTCGTCGGACTTGATCTTCAACTGATGATAGCCTGAGCGAAGATCGATTTTTGAAAATATTGATGCACGTTGTAGTTGGTCAAACAAGTCGTCGATTCGTGGCAAGGGATACTTGTTCCGCACGGTCGCCTTGTTAAGCTCACGATAGTTGATGCATAGCCACATCGATCCATCCTTCTTTTTCACAAATAGTACGGGAGCTCCCCACGGAGAGATGCTAGGGCAAATAAATCTACGGCCTAGCAATTCTTGCACTTGTACCTTCAGTTCTGATGGAGCCATTCGGTAAAGCGCCTTTGATATTGGCCGTGAATCCGAAAAGGTGTCGATGCTGAATTCTATTTCTCGATCCGGCGGCATCCCGGGCATCTCATCAGGAAAAACGTCAGAGAAATCTGCCACGACATCAGTCTGCATTGTGTTTGTATTATCCTTCCACGTGTCTCGAACTGATGCCAAGTATCTCGCACAGCAAGAATGCAACATACACCTCGCCGAGATTGCCGATACCATCATTGTCGACTTCGAGACCGTACCGCACGAATACGAGAACTTTGTCTCGGTAGGAAGACGAAACACTACTATCTTCTCCGCGCACTCGATTGTTGCATGACAAGCGCCCAACCAATCTGTGCCCAGGATTATGTCGTACTCTTTGAGGTCTAGTACAATGGCTTCCAAGGATAGACTTCTTCTCTCGATGCAAATGTGGCCATTCCTACAAATAAAGTTTGCAGGCATATCAACTCCCGATAGAGTGCTAATGCTAATGTCCATATCTAGTGATTGCATGGTTATTTATTTTCTTTCGCATAATCAGCAGATATATGACTATATATTGCACCCGAATCGAATAGAACCTGAGCATGTATATTTTTGTAGAGTAATATCACTGTTACAACAGTATCGGACGCGAATGCCTCGTCCCGAGTTAATGTATAAACTCGGCCTTCAGCTCCATGGCGTTGATTCTACGGGTTCACGGGCACCGCATTTGCGCCTTGTAGTATACTTTTTGGACCGTGAGGTATACTTTTCTATCCTTCTCATCAGTTGCATTTCGCCTTTAATTTCGAGGACGAAATTATTTTAAGGAGGGTAGATTTGTCACTACCACTTTTCTAGCTTGGGGGTATTTTGGTCATTTTTTTCAAATTTTGGGAATTTAGTTGAATTATTATGTAATATTATGATTTATTATAATTAATATGATTTTTGGTGATTTTTGGTGATTTTTAGGAGAATTGTTTTTGGGCCTATAGTGGACTTTGACTTGTGTTGACTAGAAGACTAACCTAGTTACTAATCTAGGTTATGGCCACTTAGCTAGGTTAAGTAACCTTGGTTTGACCTAATGTAATGAGGTTTAAGTCATTGGAACTAGGTAGGGGTGATTTGGAGTTGTGTAGGCTAATATAGCTTATGACTTGATAAGTCATGATTAATGACTTAGGCTTAATAGCCCATAGGCCCACACCATGAACCAACCCTAACCCTAATCAGCCCATGGCAGCCACTAATGACCCATCACATCCTATTTAATGCCTCCCAAAGTTAGGGCTAGCCTCTTCCTTAGGAAATTATTGCAAGAGAAGAAAGAGGTGAGCTCCCATCTTTAGAAATTCTTAATAAATCCATTTCTCATCCTTTTTAATCCAAACAAGTTGCAATAGTTTCTAATTATTATTTTCTTGCTGGTGGAATTGTTGTTCTCAGTTTTCCAACAATTTAGAAGGGTTTCACCATCAAGAGGAGCATCTCTCTTTAGAGTTTTCAAGGGGTTTTGACACTTTGAGGTAACTTCTTGTTCTCACCATAGAATCCAGAAATTATTGCATCAATAGGGAGCCCTAGACCTACCCAAACTATAGGAATAGGAATCCCTAGATTTTTGGGTCATTTCGTGTCCTAACAGGACACGTATCAGTGCCCTACTCTAGTGTTTGTGTTAATTCTTCACAGGGACTTGTTGTGTTATTTTTATAATGTTTTTGATTGGAAAGTTGCTATTCTATGTTGCTTACACATTTCTTGTGCACTGGGGTGAATTCGTGCTCGTGTCGTGTCGCTACGACACTCGTGCACGCGCACTTGGACTCGCGCGCGCGCGGCTACAGGAGTCCCCTGCATCTCGGGGTCCTTTCTGGACACGACACGATTCGTCTTGACACGAATTTTTGGGAGAAGGTTGGGGCATGTACTGTCACCATGCTCCCCAATTTTCACTGGGTTTCATGCATTGGTTAGGGAGTATTTCGTCGTGCACTGGGTTTGCACAGTGCTGTGCACTATCATTTTTGGCCACTGACACGCGAGTGTAACTCAGACACGGGGACACGTAGACACAATACAGGGTGACACGTGGTTAGCCTGACACCTGGCGAACCTAGGTTGGTGACCACGTGCCTTGATTTGGTCTGTGCTGTGTGCACGACACGCGTGCACACGTGCACGACACAGTGCACTAAAACAGTGCCTGTGTGCCCATTTCGTGTCCTGTTTCATTTGGACACGTTTGTGTCCTTTTGTTTGGACATAAACACCACACCTAGCATGTATGCATCCTATATTTGTATTACCAACCCTTTATTTTGAATCTTAACAATTTTTCATTGATTAAATTCCCATTTTCAGTTTTGTGATACTAAGTGTTAAATTCCTGTTCCAGTTTTTTAGAAAAATGAATTTTGACATCATTTTTCACCTAGTGATTACTGTTTAAATGTTGATTTTAGTCCTGGATTGTGTTCTCTTATAGCTAACCTAGCTATGTGTTGATTTTTGGCTATTTTGGAGTTCTTTTTGCTTTCATGGGTTGGAATGGGAAAACTGAACTATGGTTCAGTTTTGAGTTGAATGTAGAGGCTGATACTTGAACTGAGTTTCAAATAGGGGGGGGGGGGGCTGTGTTGGTGAGCTTGTAGGCTGAATTCATTCCTTCATTTTCCTGTTAGTTGCTACTGCTGTTTATTTTCCCTATCACATTATGGTATTGCACTTGAGCACACCTCACTGTTTCATGCATACATGAACACACACTTCTCTTGAACCTGTCACAGCTTTGACATACACCCCTCTTCCTATGTTCATTGTCAATATAAATCCTGCACTCTTGATAGCCTGTACACCCTTTCACACACAAGTCTGTAGTTCCTGCACACTCTTACTGGCTACTGTCATGTAGTTCCTGCATTTACTAGCATAGCCATATTCACACACTGCCTTCCTGTCATACACACATGTTCCCTTCCTTACACATGCTTGCACTGCTCTAGCACAGTACTTCCTCTCACTGTTTTTTTAGTTCCTGCATATTGTCATTTATTCCTGAAACATAAATTGTATTTCCTGCACACTTGTTTCCCTGTACACTGTTTCCTGCACATTATTTAGTTCATATGCACACACTGTTATGGAAATTCCTGAGCACACATACCCACACTAGCTTATCTCTTCATAATTTATGAGCCTATACATGTATATATCTCTATGTATAATCTTCCTTGTTAGTTATAGTGTAGTTGCATTAGCCTAGATTGTATAAATGTGTGTGAGTGCATATATATATATTTTGATATCTATATTTCCTTGTAGCTAGTGGTGTAGGGTTACTCTTAGTATTAGATTGATAGTGTACATTGTGATGCTAAGGTATAGTAAATTGTTAAGAGTCTAGAATTAGCTAGACTATCTTATGATGTGACTAGTATAGGCAGGCTTAGCCTTGATAGGATTGGTGCTAGCTAGTATAGATGGAAATGGCTTAGTTTAGACTCAACTAGACTTGGTTGACCTAGTTTGACTTCCAGGGTTGACCAGAGTTGACCACGAGTTGACTTTGGCCTAGATTGACTTAGAATCATATAGAATGCATAGTAGGACTCCATTTTGATATTCTGGACTTGTTGTGACTTGTGCTGTTCTGATTAGGAGCCAGACACCACTCCTTGGACAGTACGTTTCATACCGGATACTCAGTCACAGGCGAGTACATTCTCTGATCATTTCATATCCTGCTTAGAATTATTTCCTGCAGTAGATTACTTTACTTGTACTGTCACGTTGGTCACACGGATTGGTACTATATGGATCCCTTCTCGAGATGTTATCCTTAGGGAGCATCCGGTACTACATGTTCTGTGCGTTTCACTTACATGACGTATCATATGCTTCATTGGTTCTTGATCACTTACGACATATACTCTTATGATCGTAGAGTCTTCCTAGAATCCTTATCCCATTTATGGGACTACTATGTATCACCTTCGGGGTCTATCACCTTCGGGGTTCATCACCTTCGGGGTCTGTCACCCTCGGGGTCTGTTACATTGCATCATATAACATAACCTGGCTGGATCCTTGTGTATTGATTGGGGGTACGGGGGAGTATAAATGGACATGTGAATAATACACCAGTAGTGTAGTATCAGAATCATTCCGTAGTGTAGCATCAGAATCATCCCAGGCCATTTACATGTTCATATTGTACTCTGATTCACTAGTCACTGCTAGTTCTCTATGTATAGTAGATATTTCTATTACAGTTCTCTCTCTGTTTACATACTGCACTTCTTCAGTACTCGTATCTTACTTTACTGCATGTCTTTATTTTCTAACCTGCTATGATCTGTTGAGATGTACTGTGCTCGCTCCTGTCCTGACTGGACCTGTTGAAAATATTACAGAGGACGAAGAGGAGGCTGGCCTGGACACCTACTACGGGGCAGCCCTAGATGACACCTGTGAGCTGGACCCTCAGGAGGATCCAGCAGTAGCTGAGGACTTTCCCCCGACTGCCTAGACTAGATAGTTAGGCTACTATCTTCTGTAGTTGGATCATGTTCTAGTTAGACTCTTTTGTGGGGATCAGTTTGTATATATTCTTTCATCTGAGACTTGTATTGTGGATTGCTGGGATTATCTTAGACTACTGTTTTATCTATTTCATTTCCTTGAGTTCTGTTCATATCGTGCTATATCTTCCTTAGTTGTGATTGAGTTTCTATTGCTTTGTCACCCCCATTCGGGGAGTATAAACTGTTTAGATATTACATTGTTAGATGTTGTGACCTAGGACAGCGTTCTACCGCCGACACTGCGGCGTAGGCTGGACGTACCCACGTCTCGTGCCCTTACTCTAGGGTGCGGGTCGTGACAGTTAATGTATAAACTCGGCCTTCAGCTCCATGGCGTTGATTCTGCGGGTTCACGGGTACCGCATTTGCGCCTTGTAGTATAGGCGCTTTATATTGATTCGGGACGTTCCTTGGTGGGTGGTGTTGATTCGGAACATTTCTCGGACATTGCGGCTTTGAATGGCCCCTCTCGCCACACCTGTAAAATGTTCTGTAGAAACAATCGCTCGGGCGATGCCCATGCTTGCCGCAGATATTGTAATGTAATCCTGGATACGGATGCCGATTCTCGGATGTTTTTAGATGCTTGTGTACTCCAGATACTCCAGCATCATTAGGATGCTTGTTAAAATTGTTACGGACGACAGGCACGGCCCTTTGCGACATACGTCTAAAGTTCTGCTCGTTGTTAAGTATGGCTTCGTAGGTTTCACGATAAGTTCGGCATCGTTGATTCATGATGTCCCTACGCAATTCGTCGTTAAGGCCTTGTTGAAAACGCTCGCACCATTCTTCTTTGTTGGGTAGGAAGGCGTCGGCAAATTTTACAAGTTTTGAGAAGCTTGCATCATAATCTTCAACAGTCATATTCCCTTGCCTCAACATCATGAACTCATCCCCCTTCTGTCGACGGATGGCGCGAGGAATGTACTGCTCAAGAAAGGCTGTCTTGAACATTTTCCAGGAAATCTTGGTGTTGGGATTGGTTTCACAGATTTTCTTTTTCTTCGCCGCCCACCAGTCCTATGCTCTCAGTTGTAGCTGTAGCACCGCACAGGTCACCCTCTGAGACCCTTCGATGCAGAGAAGATCAAACAAGTCCTCCATTTCTGTGAGCCATCCCACTATCACATCGGGCTCTGCTCGGCCATTGAACTTCGGCGGGTTCATCTTGCAGAACTCCTTTGCTTTGAACAGGGAATAAGAGTTTATCATTTGTGGTTGGACTTCTTTCTCGACTTCATCTTGAATATCTTGCCTCTCTTCGGATACCACGACCGTTGCTTTGGTATTGCCACCCATCTTGCTTACAATCTGCGTTAGGTCGACCATTTGCTTTTGTAGTGCATCAAATTGGGCTTTGATTAGCATCTGAAGCTGTTGCTGCTGCAGCTCCATCAACTGTAGCATTTTTTTTCATCGTCGTCTCGCTAGGGCCAGTACTCTTTGAGCTCGACGTACTATTCATGATTTAGGTTGCTGTGCCGGGATTGTTCTTATTTTTCTTAGTCATTCCTACAAAACAGCGTAAACCCGTTAGTATTTTCAAAAATATCTACGGACTTACCTGTATTAAACTTTTATTTCACGCAGCATGTCGACAGGCATTCAATCGAGCAATTGCAACGAATATTCCAATAATGAAACATCTTTCGAAAATCTGAGGAAATATAACTGTGCTCTGATACCAATTTGTCACACCCCGAGTCGACAAACCGTTCATCTCCGGTGTTATTTTGCCGAATCGATCGTTCTCGCTAAGGCGTGATGCCGTACGAGTTTGGAATTTCACTCGTACAAGGCAAGAAAGTTACGTTAATTTTTTTTATATTGAAACACCAAGTTGAAACTTCACAAATCACATCAGAATATGAGATGCAGTATAGAAAGATAGAAATATGCTTTTCATTCATAGCTTACAACGAAGTGTAAGTCGTAATTATATTAGATGCCGTTGTGGCTACATTGATTGAAAACAACATAAACATACTCAACAAGCTGCCTGAACTAACACTTGTCGTTCCATACATTCGCCCCTTTATACATAAGCCTTCGATTGAATTGGCTTCAAAAAACTTCAGCATATGTCACGCCCCAGAACCAGAATACTGGTGAGCGGGGGCGTACATAGCCAGCTACGTATATTGAAATAGAATATATCTCAACTATACGGTCACGGCCGTCTAGATATGAGGGTTTACTACAAGCCAACGGTCTCTTAAGGTCAAGCTTATTGTCTCAATCTCAAGCAAGTAATATAGTTACAAGATGTTTGACCACCAAATATACAATAAAAGGCGTCCCAAATATTACATATCAGCTGATCATGAAGCTAGTCGTACAAAATGCGAGGACTAGCAAGAATTAAGTCATACATGATCAACCCTAGGATCTGTTAATCGTGTTTACAGCCCGTAGGCAGACAGTAAGTAAATGTGCATCGAGCTAATAGGTGCTCGTCGGCTAAACGCCTCAAAAGAATAATTTTACAATAGAGTGAGCAAAACAAAAATAGAAAACCCACTCGTAGCCCGGGTTCCTTCTAGTCGCCACCATCGGGCTGGAGGTTCGGTAGATCCTCGGGAGCTGCTCCGAAATCTGGCCACACAAAACCAGCTGGGTCAAACCCCAGAAAGAGCAAGTGCCACAAAGGAGGCCACGAAATAAGAACAAAAGCCAGCATATCAATCATAAGAAATAGAAGAAAGTACAAGTAATAAAGAGCTCATCAGGGCAATAAACGACTAGGGACGTGGAACCATTCCGGAAGCCAGGTTACAACCCTTAAACCAAACAAGGACCGGGGTTGTAACCCTTCGCCTGAATAGCACTAGTCTCTATCCATTTATTGTTGAAGATAAGTAAAGCAATCATGTACAAGAGTACCAGGTACAGGGCTAGACAAGACTTAGACAAGGCTGGACACCATACATTCACAAGCGGCCAAGCAATTACTACGGCTTACTACTTTAACTAACTAGGGTTATCACAAGCCTAATTACTAGCAAGATGCAAGTGAGAAATTCCCAGTCCCAAGTCCTGCAGACCATCCAGTTATCCTTTCGCGGGTTGAGAGTATGGTTGGGTACATCGCCCCGGAGACGATATACCCTTAGGTGACTTAGAGGTGCAACACATGACAGTGCGCTGAAAATGTGCTCTACTCGTCGGCAAGCTACAAGTCCAATTAAGAGCGCCCAGATAACAAGATTGCCTGTGATTGGAAATTCTCCATGAACTATAGTTTGATCTATTCATTAGCCTAATCCATATTTAGTGTGAATCCCTGACCGTGGGAACCAGGGAGTCACGTCCTAGACATGATGTAAGACAAGACAAGTGGATTGCACAAGCAAGCAAGCAGGAACACCCACGGTGTCAAGTTGATTATACGAGTCAAGTTAGCCGTCGCAACAGCATTAAGTCAAGTCAAGTTACAAGTTACATGTCAAGTAAAAGTCAAGTCAGGTACAAGTCAAGTACAAGTCAAGAGTGCGCCGCCACGGGCCACTATCAAGCTATTCAGTTATCCAAGATTAATCATGAATCATAAGTTACAAGTTAAGAGCGCACCCTATCGGGTCACTATCAAGAAGATCAGAAGTACCAAGATCATAAATCACAGGAGTTATAAAAACCGTACTAATCATAGCAAATACTGAAAATCGTGTCAGGTCATGTTGGGTCAAGATAGTCATGCTTGTGAAACAAGATCTCAAAACCCAAACCACAAAAGAGAAGCCAAGTTCAAGAAATAAACCAAACCGTCATGGACAAGTGGAATGCGTAGGGGAGGATGGCGCAGGGGCCAAATGCGCCAGGAAATAGATGGTGCAGGGGTCAAGTGCGCGGGGGATCAAGTGCGCATGGTCAGAGGGGTGCAGGGGGCCAAGGGCGCAGGGGCGCAGGGGATGGATGGCGCATGGGATGGATGGCGCTGGGCCAAAGTGCGCCGGAGATGGATGGCGCATGGGACCAAGTGCGCGGGGGCTGATACCGCATGGGACCAAGTGCGCGGGGGCTGATGGCGCATGGAACCAAGTACGCGGGGGCTGATGGCACATGGAACAAGTGCGCGGGGGCTGATGGCGCATGGAGCCAAGTGCGCGGGGGCTGATGGCGCATGGAGCATTTGCGCGGAAGCTGATGGTGCATGGAGCTGAGCGCGGTTCGCCAAGGGCGAGCTGTGCCGTCGGCACTGCGCTAAAGAGCGCTGGCCGAGAGGGGGATGAGCAGTTCAGCACTGCGCTAAAGAGCGCAGGCTGAAGTCTTCTTCTCCAGGCCGAGAGGAAGCATCAAGAACACCAAAATTCAATTCTTCATATCTTGGTCAAATCAAAGCCAAATCTAGATTTTCAAAGTTCTAACTTGACTAAAATTTAATTCTCTTCCACATGGAGGCATCAAAACAAGCTAAAATCGAAGTCTAATAGATCAAAACCAAGGATTTCCAAAAATGATTAAAACCTAGATCTAGAAAAATGGAAGCTCCAAATCACAAAATGCCAAGTTCTAATATTGTTCTCCATGGCCTAATCTAGCTAATGGACAAATAAAATAGGGTTCTCATGTGGTGGCAAGGTGCACTTACCTATGGTGTTGGTGGAGGAAGGAGGAAGAAGAAGATGGAGAAATTAATAGAAATTATGGAGGAGAGAGAAAGGTAGGTGGAGTTTTAATGAGGGTGGGTTGTGTTGTGTTGAGGGTTGAGCATAGGCTAAGGTCTTCCATGCATATTAAACCAAACCAAACCAATCCTATTCCACAAAATAAAACCAAGCTATGCTAAAACCCATTTTACGAGAAATCCAAAAATCCGCAAGTCAAGCTATTTACAAGTACAGGCCAAAATTCGAGAAAATAAAATACAGGTCCGAAATACGTATAAGCCTGATAAAATACGTATTCCGAAATATGGGCATTACAGCTCTACCCACCTTAAAAGAATTCCGTCCTCGGAATTTAATTAAGAGGCTAGAGAGACGAGAACAAGCTATATTAATCACATGCAAGCTATAACCAGGCAGGCAATCAGACAATCGTACATACAAGCAAGGGATGGAAGAGCATAAGGCATAAGGAAGATATTATACCTTACGAGTCAAACAGGTAGGGATATCGCGATCGGATATCATCCCCATGCTCCCACGTTGACTCACCGAGAGAGTGATGACCCCAAGCAACACGGACTAAGCTAATAGTCTTGTTCTTGAGTATCTTCTCCCTCCGGTCCAATATAGACACGGGCCTCTCCTCATACGAAAGGTTGGTACCAACAACTAATTCCGAATGGTCTAGGATGTGGCTCGGGTCCGGGATATACCGTCGTAATTGGGACACATGGAATACATCATGCACCTCGCTTAGCGACGGCGGAAGAGCAAGACGATATGATACATCTCCTACTCGCTCCAGGATATCGAACGGCCCTATATACCTAGGACTAAGCTTTCCCCGCACGCCAAAGCGAATGATGCCGCGGTTAGACGAGATCCTAAGGAATACATGGTCGCCGATAGCAAACTCTAAGGGACGCCGATGGGCACCGGCCCAATGTCGCTAGCGATCTTGGGCCACTCGAAGGCGATCTCTGATTTTTCTGACTACCTCAACGGTCTGGGCAATCATTTCTGGTCCGAGCATCTGTCTCTATTCAACATCATCCCACGCTAGCGGGGATCTGCACTTCCTACCATACAGAGCCTTGAACGGAGCCATCTGAATACTAGCCTGGAAACTATTGTTGTACAAGAACTCTATCAGGTGCAGGTGATCCTCCCACGAACCACTGGAGTCAAGGGTACAAGACCTCAACATGTCCTCAAGAGTCTGGATGGTGCGCTCTGACTGGCCATCTGTCTGTGGATGATATGCTGAACTGAACTGGAGGTGAGTTCCCAAACTCTCTTTCAAGCTACGCCAAAAGTGTGATGTAAACCTTGAATCCCTGTCCGAGGTAATACTGACTGGCACACCGTGAAGCTGACAATCTGCCTGAGATACATTTCTGCCAACTGAGCCGTTGACTGCCCAACTCTGAATGGGAGAAAATGAGCCACCTTCGTGAGCCTGTCAACTATAACCCAAATAGCATCTCGACCAGCTGGGGATCTAGGCAATCCAGTCACAAAATCCATGGTCATATGCTCCCACTTCTATTCTGGAATTGGCAAGGGCTGAAGAAGTCCAGCGGGCCTCTGATGTTCAGCTTTAACCTGCTGGCAAACCAAACACCGAAAGACAAACCGGGCTATCTCCCTCTTCGTGCCATTCCACCAGAAGTGCTGACGGATATCACGGTACATCTTCGTGCCACCAGGATGAATAGAATATTGTGAACTGCGAGCCTCTGCCATAACTTCCTGTCTGATATCTCCACTGGGTACACAAAGACGAGTGCCGTGTCGAAGTGTACCATCTTCATGGATATATAACTCTGGCCTCCTTCCTGTCTCACACTCTGCTCTGAGTCGCTGAAGCTTGGAATCTGTAGACTGCGCCATCCGGATCCTCTCAACTATGCTGGACTGAACCTGTAGACTGGCCATCAATGCCACAATGGTAGGAAGAACCACTTCAATTCCCATCTTCTGAAAATCTGCCAATAACTCTGGTTGCGCCGTTAAGAAGTAAACTCCGGCTCTCCAGCTCAACGCATCTGCTACAACGTTGGCCTTCCCTGGATGATACTGCAAATTTATATCATAGTCCACCAGTAGCTTAAGCCATCTTCTCTGCCGCATATTAAGGTCCTTCTGGGTGAAAACATACTTCAGGATCTTGTGATCAGTAAATATCTCCACTCTATCTCCATACAAGTAGTGCCTCCACAACTTAAGTGCAAACACTACTGCTGCCAGTTCCAAGTCGTGGGTCGGGTAATTCTTCTCATGATCACGAAGTTGACATGATGCATAAGATATTACCTTCCCATGCTGCATCAAGACACACCCCAATCCTCTGCCTGAAGCGTCGTAATAAACTATGAATCCTCCGGTCCCATCTGGAAGTGTGAGAATGGGAGCTGTTATCAAACCTCGCTTCAACTTCTCAAATAATTCCTGACACTCTGCTGTCCAAGCAAATCGCACATCCTTACGGGTCAACTGGGTCATCGGCGCTAAAATTCTTGCAAAATCTGACACGAATCGCCGGTAGTAACCGGCCAATCCAAGGAAGCTGCGAACTTCTGCCGCTGAACTAGGTACTGGCCATGACTCGATAGCCACAATCTTCTAGGGATCCACTTCCACTCCTCTTCGAGTAATGATGTGACCCAAGTACGAAATGCGATCGAGCCAGAACTCGCATTTACTGAACTTGGCGTACAACTGATGCTCCCTAAGCGTCTGAAGGACGATTCTGAGATGGTGCTCATGCTCTGCTTCACTCTTGCTGTAGACCAGGATATTATCTAGGAATACGATCACGAACTGATCCAAGTAAGGCATGAAAATACGATTCATGAGGTCCATGAATACGGCTGGCGCATTGGTCGCTCCAAAGGGCATAACAAGGAACTCCCAATGTCCATATCTAGATCGAAAAACTGTCTTCGGGATGTCCTGCTCTCTGACTCTGATCTGGTGGTATCCTGATCGCAAGTCTATCTTCGAGAACACTGAAGCCCCTTTGAGTTGATCAAACAAGTCATCTATCCTCGGGAGAGGGTATCTGTTCTTGATTGTCACTGAGTTCAAGGTACGATAATCTACACATAAACTGGACGTACCATCCTTCTTTTTTCACAAGAAGCATCGGGGCTCCCCAAGGCGATCCACTTGCACGAATGAATCCCTTGGTCCTGAGTTCTTCAATCATCTTGTACAAAATCTCCAGCTCTGAAGGCGCCATTCTGTAGACTCGCTCTGATATTGGTGCTGTTCCGGGGATCAAGTCTATGGTGAACTCAATCTTCCGCTCTGGCGGCATCCCTGGAAGTTCCTCTAGGAAAACATCTGGAAACTCTTCAACTATCCGAGGCAACTGCACTGCTGCTACTGCAATCCGCAATACTGGAGAAGACGGCTCCACCGCGCCTCTGGAAAATAAAAACTTTGGCTCGCCTACTGAAAACAACCCTACCAACATGGCAGTCTATCCTAGCATACTGGTTCCTCAACCAATCCATGCCTAGGACTACATCATAGTCTGCCATAGGGAATTCTATAAATCTAGCGGGGAACTCTCTACCGCTAACTACGATCCGACACGAGGAAAACACTCGATCTACTCCCATAAGACCATTACCAGTAAGTATATTGAGCCTCACTGATAATGACTCGGGCTCCAATCCTATCCAGGTCGCGAATCGTGTAGACATGAATGAATACGATACACCAGAATCAAATAATACCAATGCTGGAGAGGAGTTGACGAGAATAGTACCTGCCACAACCTCACCTGGTGCAACTTCTTCTTCCATAGCCATCATCATAGCCTGACCTCTGGCTGCGGGTCCCCTCTGCTGGAAACCTCTCTGCCTGCTCTGCACTGGAGCCTGGGTATACTGCTGCTGGAATGCCTGGGCCTGAGGCAATAATGGCCTCGGGTACTGCTGCTGCATAGGTGCTGGTCCCCTAATCGATGGACTGGTTAGGTTAGAAGAGGACGAACTACCCCTATTAGGGCAGGCTCCTATCTTGTGATCTGCCGCTCCACAAGCTAGGCACAATCCTTGCGCCCTACGACAATCTGCCACCACATGGCCTGGCTTCCTGTAATGTGAGCATCCCATTGTGGAAGTCTGCTTCTGCTTCTGCTGCTGCAGGTACGTCAGGGTCGAATGCTGAACCGACGTCACTGAGGCCGCCCGCCTCGGAGTTCCAATGGTCAAACCCCTAGCTGCCGGGGCTGGAGCTGATGATTGGTGCATTTGACTGTGGGACCGCTTCTACCTCCGGTCCTATCCACGATCCTCTGGGAGGTGTACTCATGCCTCTTAGCTACTCTCAATACTGCATCGAACGTTTGGTGCTCGAACTGCTCAACTGCCAACAAGATCTCCAAATGCAGCCCCTGCTGGAACCGCTGGGCCCTATCAAACTCAGTCGCCACGAAGGTGGGGGCAAACCTACTGAGTCTAGAAAACTCAGTTGCATAACCATCGACCGTTCTACCTCCTTGCTTCAAGTTGGTAAATCTCGTCTGCAGGTCGTACCGAGCCACAGCATCAAAATACTTCGTCTGGAATCTCTCTCTAAATACCGCCCAAGCAATGGGTGCCACTAATCCCATGGCTTGTGCTGTCCTCCAACTGCGAGCTAAATCCAGCAACTGTAGGCGTACCACCGCCACCTTCTCATTCTCAGGTATCCTAGCAGCTTCCAGAACCACCTCGGTATCCTGAAGCCAAGCGTCCGCGGCAATCGCATCTTCACTGCCGTCGAAGAAGGGAGGGTTCAAGCGCTTGAAGCTGTTGGCCGCGCTGTTCCCTGGATAACCGCCTCTGTTCAAAGCATCTGCCACTATCTGGTGCAAGGCATCTCCGCGACGATCCTGGGAAGCTATCAAGTTCCTTATGAGACCTACCAAGGTGCCATCATCCGGCTCGGCAGGCTGGACGGGCCGAACTGGGGGTTCTCCTCCAGTAGGTATAACTCTGGAGGCAACTCCGAAATGCTGGGCTTGATCTCCATGTTGTTGCTGGTCCACGGGAGTTGCTTCACCTTGCTGATCGGCGGGGTCAGGTACGGTGCTGCTGAAGAAGACGACACAGAAAAACAATGAGGAAGGACCAGGACAGATCAACGATACAAGCATGTGATCAGGTCAAGATTCCAGAGATTCAGAGGATATAAACGAAGATCAAGGATGAGTACTGATTGAGACATCTATTCGGTAAACCCTCACATTTCTTGATTGACAAGACCTGCATGGGCCACCACTAAAACCATGTCACGCCCCAGAACCAGAATACTGGAGAGCGGGGGCGTACATAGCCAGCTACGTATATTGAAATAGAATACATCTCAACTATACGGTCACGGCTGTCTAGATATGAGGGTTTAAGCCAATGGTCTCTTAAGGTCAAGCTTATTGTCTCAATCTCAAGCAAGTAATATAGTTACAAGATGATTGAACACCAAATATACAATAAAAGGCGTCCCAAATATTACATATTAGCTGATCATGAAGCTAGTCGTACAAAATACGAGGACTAGCAAAAACGTAAGATCATTAAGTCATACATGATCAACCCTAGGATCTGTTAATCATGTTTACAGCCCGTAGGCAGACAGTAAGTAAATGTGCATCGAGCTAACAGGTGCTCGTCGGCTAAACGCCTCAAAAGAATAATTTTACAATAGAGTGAGCAAAACAAAAATAGAAAATCCACTCATAGCCCGGGTTCCTTCTAGTCGCCACCATCGGGCTGGAGGTTCGGTAGATCCTTGGGAGCTGCTCCAAAATCTGGCCACACAAAACCAGCTGGGTCAAACCCCAGAAAGAGCAAGTGCCACAAAGGAGGCCACGAAATAAGAACAAAAGCCAGCATATCAATCATAAGAATAGAAGAAAGTACAAGTAATAAAGAGCTCATCAGGGCAATAAACGACTAGGGACGTGGAACCATTCCGAGAGCCAGGTTACAACCCTTAAACCAAACAAGGACCGGGGTTGTAATCCTTCGCCTGAATAGCACTAGTCTCTATCCATTTATTGTTAAAGATAAGTAAAGCAATCATGTACAAGAGTACCAGGTACAAGGCTAGACAAAACTTAGACAAGGCTGGACACCATACATTCACAAGCGGCCAAGCAATTACTACGGCTTACTACTTTAACTAACTAGGGTTATCACAAGCCTAATTACTAGCAAGATGCAAGTGAGAAATTCCTAGTCCCAAGCCCTGCAGACCATCCAGTTATCCTTCCGCGGGTTGAGAGTATGGTTGGGTACATCGCCCCGGAGACGATATACCCTTAGGTGACTTAGAGGTGCAACACATGACAGTGCGCTGGAAATGTGCTCTACTCGTCGGCAAGCTACAAGTCCAATTAAGAGCGCCCAGATAACAAGATTGCCTGTGACTGGAAATTTTCCATGAACTATAGTTTGATCTAGTCATTAGCCTAATCCATATTTAGTGCGAATCCCTGACCATGGGAACCAGGGAGTCACGTCCTAGACATGATGCAAGACAAGACAAGTGGATTGCACAAGCACACAAGCAGGAACACCCACGGTGTCAAGTTGATTATACGAATCAAGTTAGCCGTCGCAACAGCATCAAGTCAAGTCAAGTTATAAGTTACATGTCAAGTAAAAGTCAAGTCAGGTACAAGTCAAGAGTGCGCCGCCACGGGCCACTGTCAAGCTATTCAGTTATCCAAGATTAATCATGAATCATAAGTTACAAGTTAAGAGCGCACCCCATCGGGTCACTATCAAGAAGATTAGAAGTACCAAGATCATAAATCACAGGAGTCATGAAAATCGTACTAATCATAGCAAATACTGAAAATCGTGTCAGGTCGTGTTGGGTCAAGATAGTCGTGCTTGTGAAACAAGATCTCAAAACCCAAACCACAAAAGAGAAGCCAAGTTCAAGAAATAAACCAAACCGTCATGGACAAGTGGAATGCGCAGGGGAGGATGGCGCAGGGGCCAAATGCGCCAGGGAATAGATGGTGTAGGGGTCAAGTGCACGGGGGATCAAGTACGCAGGGTCAGAGGGGCACAGGGGGCCAAGGGCGCAGGGGATGGATGGCGTATGGGATGGATGGCACTGGGCCCAAGTGCGCCAGAGATGGATGGCACATGGGACCAAGTACGCGGGGGCTGATGGCGCATGGGACCAAGTGTGCAGGGGCCGATGGCGCATGGAACCAAGTGCGCGGGGGCTGATGGCGCATGGAGCAAGTACGCGGGGACTGATGGCGCACGGAGCCAAGTGCGCGGGGGCTGATGGCGCATGTAGCAAGTGCGCGGGGGCTGCTGGCGCATGGAACTGAGCGCGGTTCGCCAAGGGTGAGCTGCGCGGTCGGCACCGCGCTAAAGAGCGCTGGCCGAGAGGGAGATGCACAGTTAAGCACTGCGCTAAAGAGCGTAGGCTGAAGTCTTCTTCTCCAGGCCAAGTGGAAGCATCAAGAACACCAAAATTCAATTCTTCATATCTTGGTCAAATCAAAGCCAAATCTAGATTTTCAAAGTTCTAACTTGAGTAAAATTTAATTCTCTTCCACATGGAGGCATCAAAACAAGCTAAAATCGAAGTCTAATAGATTAAAACCAAGGATTTCCGAAAATGATTAAAACTTAGATCTAGAAAAATGGAAGCTCCAAATCACAAAATGCCAAGTTCTAATGTTGTTCTCCATGGCCTAATCTAGCTAATGGACAAATAAAATAGGGTTCTCATGTGGTAGCAAGGTGCACTTGCCTATGGTGTTGGTGGAGGAAGGAGGAAGAAGAAGATGGAGAAATTAATGAAAATTATCGAGGAGAGAGAAAGGTAGGTAGAGTTTTAATGAGGGTGGGTTGTGTTGTGTTGAGGGTTGAACATAGGCTAAGGTGTTCCATGCATATTAAACCAAACCAAACCAATCCTATTCCACAAAATAAAACCAAGCCATGCCAAAACCCATTTTACGAGAAATCCAAAAATCTGCAAGTCAAGCTATTTACAAGTACAGGCCAAAATCCGAGAAAATAAAATACAGGTCCGAAATACGTATAAGCCTGATAAAATATGTATTCTGAAATACGGGCATTACAGTATAGGAAGAGCTTCAAAATGCCTCTCCGTACTTCAGCTTCAGTTTAGAGCTCCCGCCGTACCTGGGGAATTGGGGGAGGGGGTTAGCACAACTTGCTAAGTGGACGAGACGAACCCACTCGTCTAAATCGACTCTGATTATTATGGTAGGCATGCTTTAAAGTTTTCTTTCTATTTAGAACTAAATAAATTCAGTTCATATCGATAGCCATCTTTGAAGTAGTAAAGCATACAGTAAAACATAATGATTTATCACAATTTTTACCACGGCCGTGCTCGTTCCTACATAAAACACAGATAATATTTACTACCTGCATAAGACAATAGGTGAGCATGATCTATCTTATATGTGCGATCGTTGATGCTATACACTACGAGGGTCTTTTATATGGCATTACGACGTGCCTGTCAGCTTGGGTTGCAAGCCCTGCTGCAGGTCCCGCAATGCCTCGTGCCGAAGCACGAATTTGTTTATTCCTCCTAGGTCGATTCGGTTTCAATGTCCCGAATACCGCATCGAAGAAAGTTCAACTTGTGCACAAGCTGTCCATGACCATGTCAATGCGTGAACTGTTTAATATGTGCAGACAGATTTGTATAGCGCGGACAGTACTGAGCGACATTATCATTTCTTCCAACTCATGCAACAATTTATTTTTCCTAAAGTCGTACTCCCGATTTAGTACCCCGTAGGCACCAAATTGTCCAATGCATCATAACCCACGATCGACATTTCATATTATTTTACAGCACGTGAAATAGTCTATCTTTTTACTAGAACCTTAAACTTTTTCGTTTATGTGCAAAATTTATATTTTCAGAGTAAATTACTATAAATCGATACATTTTTTTTGAGTTCTTGACCTTAGTGAATTGGCGTACATTTTACTTGGCATCGTCGATTTGAATAAATTCGAGGCAAAGGAATTTCGTTTTGCGGGACAGAGTAGAAAAGAATGGGCCGAATCACCTACCAAGTACTTTGATCGTGCCGACCGTCGAAGCGCTTCGCAATGTTCAAGCTTTAGTTACACGAGTTCCTGCAATGGCACCAACACTTAGTTAGAATTCTTTCTTATTCCTTCGCTTTGAAATTCGTAGATTGTATTCAGAAAACGACGCGAAAGCACTTACATCAAAACCAAGCGACAAAAGCTCCAAGAAAACCATACAGCGGTCCGATACCATCGATGGGACTCTTATATGGAGCTCACTCGCCGAGATGCAGCCCGCTGCATCTAGGACTTATTCCAACAGAAGTCGTTCCATTAGTTGGATCGATTCTCGTAACATCCGTCCAAATCGATTTGACCGATGCCGCAAGGTGTTATCGTTTACCAAGCTCAGCGATCGAGTCAGATGGCCATCTAAGTTTCCGACCGACTGACTCGGCACAAGCATATTATGAAGTCCGTCGCCTATCGAAAGCGGGGCACTACAGTAGGGACGTGACATTCAAGGTTATAAGGGATCAAAATATATGAAACTTCGTAATTCAACAACTTTTGGGCATAGATGATTCTTGGGCTTGATTGGCTCGAACAACCTCCAAATTTGACAGATTGTTCTAGTTCCGCATAGGGATTTATCTATCTGTTTCCAATTAGCTTCCTCCAAATTTGTCCCAAATGAGGCCATTTCCAACCATGCTCCTTAAATACCTAATTGAGGGGATTTCCTCAGAAATCATCTCAAACCCACCCTCAAATTGAGAGAATTTTTTCAATTTTTTTGAGGGATGGTGTTTGATCCTCAAATTTGAGGAAAGAGAAAAAATCTTCAAATTTGAGGATCCACTATTCATGACTATTTTATCCATCAAAATGTAACTAATTACTAATATCCTACATATGTTAAATACTAAACTTAATTAAACTTACCATTTTCTTAATTTATAATTCTAAATAATATAATAATTATACCTTTAAAAAGTTCTTGTTGAGATCTTCCAATTGAATCTAATATTGAATATATTTGTTATTAGTATTTTTTGTTTATTAGATTCATTTAATTAATAAAATAACAATTAAATAATTTGGCATAAATTAATAGAATAATATCAAACTGTCTAAAATTAAAATACATTGAGAAAACATAAACAAGTACATCAACATTTAAAATAACACAACCAATAACAACATTTAAATTAAAAAGTCTAAACGTTAAAACAACATTGAAATTAAAAAGTCTAAACGTTAAAACAACATTGAACTTAAAGAAGAAGCTTAAAGCATTATAAGAATCCTCGAATAGTGTGTTATTGAGAATACAATGCTGAACAATGTATCTTGAATAGTGGATGTAGACATGATTCGCCACAAATACAAGAATCCAATGCTTCTCGAATAGTGTGTTGCAGAGAATCCATTGCTGAAGCAATGTATATTGAATAATGAGTGGCAGTATGCAACCATTTTCTAGAAAACAGTGAGTTGAGATTGTATAAATATTATAAAATGATATTAAATAATATAAACAATATAAAATAATATAATATTATCTCGGTAAGTAATATTAGTAATGTAACATTAATGTATATGATTATAATAAATAATTGTGAAGAAAGAAATTTATGTAGAAATAAATAATGGTTGTTTATTATTTGAGGATTGATGGATTGGAGATGTAAAAATTTGAAGATAGCATCATATAGAATTTTTTTAAATTTTATTTTGAGTCCTTAAATTGAGAAATTTTTTTGAGGATGGATTGGAGATGGGTACGGTCTCTTCGGCCTAAAATTAGATTTTTCCAAATATGTCCCTAAGACACCAGTGGTTCCCAACACAGAGTGGCTTAGGGGTGAGCATTATTCGGTTTTGGACCGAAAATCGAACTGAACCGAACCGAATAAGGAATTCGGTTCGGTTTTAAAAAAAATCGGTTCGGTTTCGGTTTTGAAAATACTAAATTTTCTTATTCGGTTTTGGTTTCGGTTTTGGAATTCGGTTTCGGTCCAAAACCGAAAACCGAATAAGAAAATTTAGTTTATATATATATATATATATATATATATATATATATATATATATATATATATATATATATATATATATATATATATATATGTGTGTGTGTGTGTGTGTGTGTGTGTGTGTGTTTTTTTAATTATAGGTATATACTAAATATATATAAGTATATGTTATAGGTATATACTGAATATATCTAGGTATATTTAGTTATTATATATATTAACAAAAAAACACAAAAAAATTCCAAAAACCGAATAAACCGAAAATCGAACCGATTTAATTAGGTTCGATTCGGTTCGGTTATTGACCAATTCGGTTCGGTTTCGGTCCAATTCGATTTTTGCTTATTCGGTTCGGTTGGAACCGAATAAACCGAATGCTCACCCCTAGGCCTCGTTTGGTTGGCGGAATCTCCCGGTTGGGAAAGGAAAGTGATTACTTTCCTATGTTTGGGCGTCCAAGGAATTGAGGAGGAAAGGAAAGTGATTCCCAATGGATGGGAAATTAGGGAGGAAAGTGATTCCATCCATCCAAGGAAGGAATCACTTTCCCACATTGAAGTATTCACTTTCCTTTCCAAATTCCTTGGCATTGCCAAACATCGAAAAGAAAAATCAATAGGAATTAAAGTTTTCCAAAGAAAAGAAAATGACAAGGAATTGATTTTCTTTCCCTTCCATTCCGCGAACCAAACGAGGCCCTAGAGTGGCTTATATAGCAACGTCCAGCTTAAAAAAAGAACATCTCACCAAACAAAAAAAAAAAAAACATAAATAGTAAATATTCCAATGACCAATTCGCAGAAACTCTCCCACCACAAAAACTATACACTTTCCCGATCCCTCCCCAACCCGCCCTTTTTCCCTCGGGAGCTCCTCCTCCCTCCACGTAAACCCTAACTAACCCTAGAAATCACGACCAACCATCCATGGGGGATCCACGAATCTTCCCCGGATCCGACCGCCATCAGAACCAGCCGCCCCGCCGGCTCTACAATCCCTACCAGGACCTCCAGCTCCCCCACCGCGCCGCCTACCCCCTCCCCACCACCCCGGAGTTCCTCTTCCAGGAGGAGTCCCTTGCCCAGCGCCGCTCCTGGGGAGAGAACCTCACCTACTACACCGGCATCGGCTACCTCACCGGCGCCACCGCCGGCGCCTCCATCGGCCTCCGCACCGGCCTCTCCGCCGCCGAGCCCGGCGACACCCTCAAGCTCCGCGTCAATCGCCTTCTCAACTCCTGCGGCGCGGAGGGCCGCCGCTTCGGCAACCGCGTCGGCGTCATCGGCCTCCTCTACGCGGGGCTCGAGAGCGGCATGGTCGCCGCCAGGGACACCAACGACTGGGCCAACAGCGTCGCCGCGGGGCTCGGGACCGGCGCGCTGTTCCGCGCCGCCAGCGGGCCCCGGTCCGCCGCCGTTGCCGGGGCCATCGGCGGCCTCGCGGTCGGAGCTGCGGTCGCCGGAAAGCAGCTGGTCAAGAGATACGTTCCCATCTGATCTTTCTATTTATTTATTTATTTATTTATGTAATGTTAGTGGAGCGGACACCCGGAGGGCCGGCAAGTTTCGAGCCCCCAATCGTGTGCGCATGTGGGATTTAAAAAAAAATTGTTTGTTTGGTCGGTTATTGACCTGTGCTATGCAACTGTCGGATGGGTGGAATAATGTTGTGCAAACGATTCAATTGATTATAAACTTGAATTTACTGGCTCAGTAAGTGTTAGGGTTTGATGATAAAGTTGATGCCTTTTGGTAATTTGAGAACTAAAGCTCATGTATTTAGCTCATAGATTGTCAGTATATGCTTGTTAAAATGTGTTCTTATAGGAATCGGTGAGAAGTGACTTGAGTTTCGTGATTCGATAGGTAATTTGTGTATTTTGTCACTTTCTTCTTTAAAATGTCATACTTTTAGCTTTGTATGAAACCCGGTTGATTAGGGTTTGATGGTAAAGTTGATGCCTTTTGGTACTTTGAAGAGTAAAGTTTATGTCTTTAGCTCATGGGTTGCTAGTATATGTTCATGAGTAGGTTTTATGTCATGAATGCAATATGGAGTAACTTGGGTAACTTGTGAATTTTATCACTTTTCTTATCTAGAGGTCATATTTTAGTTTTGCTTAAAAGCCAATTGATTAGAACTTGAATTGCTGGCTTGATATCTCATTGTGTTAGGGTTTGATGGTAAAGTTGGTGTCTTTTGGTACTAAAAAATGGACATCTTCATGTTCTGTTAAATTGTATTCTTGCTTGAATGTGATGAAGAACGTCAGGGTTTTCTCATCCTGGAAACCAATCACATAACTGTTTGTATTAGCCATTACGATTTGATGGTTAATTTGCGCATTCTTGTTATATTTCTTGTATAAAGCTCACTTTTTAGCTTTGAATTGCTCTTTTCTGTGCTTGTTTTTCATATAGTTGTGTTTAAAGAACATATTTTTAGCTTTGTCCAAAGGTCAATTGATTATAACGTTGAATTGGTCGAATAACTCAATATTGCGGTAGAATTGGATGGTAAAGTTGATGATTTGGTTCTCCAAGTTCACAGCTTTATGTTTGTTAAATTGGATTCTTGCTTAAATGTGATGTAGAATGACCGACTTTCCTGGTATCAATTCTGACTATTTATATTAGGATTTGATGTCTAATTTGTACATTTTGGTGAGATTTCTTGGTTAAAGCTCACATGTTTAGCTTTGATTCAATGTGCTTGTTTTATGGTTGGATGATAAGGTTTTGTTTAAAGGTTTATCTTTATTCATAGTCTTATTAGCCAGGTTCAAATTATCGGCTGATACGTAGCGGTATCGGCCGTATCGGATCGGATTTGCATGTACCCGATCCGATACTCAAAAAAAATTCGGTATCAGCCGGTACACAGTAAAAGTTTGTGGTATCGGTTCGTATCGGCCCATACGTAACCGATACGGTCAATTTGGACCGATACATACACCTTAAATAAGATTTTTGACAAAAACAAAATATTCTTCGAATCCTATCAAATCTGCATAAAATCCAACAAAAAGGAAGAAAAAATAATTGAAGGTCGCAAGAAATCTCGATAATTTACACACAAAAAATCTATAAATAAGATCAAAATGTTGTAGTAGAGCAATTACCTCTTCTCTGTAGAAAAAATTCCTCTCCAAACTCCAGTTTCATATTTGTTCGGAGATCCGGAAAACACGGGAGGGGGAAGAAACGAGATCCAGATCGAAGGAGTGGAGGCGCTGGCGTTTCTCTCCCCCCAGTTTTGTATTTGTTCGGCTAGGGTTTGGTTTTCTCTCTCCTCTCCAAAATCCAAATTTTTTTTAGGGCTTCATGACTTGGGCCTAGTGCTGGGGTTTGGTTTTTAATAAAAAAAATAAAGTAAAAACAGTTGCACAAAAGATTTGGCGACTTCAGTCACTAACTTGGTCTCGGTGGGTGTGGTTTTTGATATAAAAGAAACTAAAAAGAAAAAAAAAAACAGAAACACAAAAAAGAGAGGCTCCACTTGGTCCCAGTCGGTGGGTTTGGTCCCATTTCTTGAATTGATTCTTGAATAGATAAAAAAGGAGAATATTGTCACCTTGTTTAGTCTTCTCTCTCTTCATATCTAGAATTTTCTTTAAAATAATAACAAGACAACAATCACAACACTCTTTAAATTTGCCTTTTACTCTACCGAAAAAGCTGAAGAGGCTTCACTCTGCCCAACAAAAGTAGAAACTTTATATATATATATATATATATATATATATATATATATATATATATATATATATATGAGACGAAGCTGCAGTTTAGTTCAATTGAACTAAATTACTAAAATTTATATACTATTTATTATTGTAGATATATAAGGAGGGATCTATATTCCCTCATTTTTGCATCCCATCCATCCCCGGAATAGCAGCCGTTGATTTGAATACTTTTATGACAAGTTAGGGTTTAAACATGACAACAAGATATACATGATTATGCTCGCGAGTATTCACTGTTCTCTCTTTAGGATTATGTTTAATAGATTTGATGGATCCAAACCCGGATTGAATATTGGTCTGGGTTTGTGAAAAGTCGAGTAAACTTGAGCCTGGGCCTCTGATCCTAGCTCTCGTCAAATATGTCACCACATATACTACTGACTTCAAGGTTATAAGGGATCAAAATATATGAAACTTCGTAATTCTGCAACTTTTTGGCATAGATGATTCTTGGGTTTGATTTGGCTCGAACAACCTCGAAATTTGACCGATTGTTCTAGTTCCGCATAGGGATTTATCCCTATGTTTCCAATTAGCTTCCTCCAAATTTGTGCCAAATAAGGCCATCTCCAACCATGCTCCTCAAATACCTAATTGATGGGATTTCCTCACCAACCCACCCTCAAATTCAGAGAACTTTCTCAAAAAATTTGAGAGAATGGTGTTTGATCCTCATATTTGAGGAAAGAGAGAAAATCTTCAAATTTGAGGATCTTCAAATTTGTCGACATTGTTGATACCGAAAAATCCGATATTCCGATCAGATACCGCCGCTCATACAAAATGCCCTTTTTTAGATGTCAAATTGTATTGTCACCTGACCCCTACCCTATATATATATATATATATATATATATATATATAAACTATTGCCGATACTATCGATACCAAAAAATCCGATACTCCGATCCGATACCGCCGCTCATACAAAATGTCCTATAGCGATACCGATACTTTGAACCTTGCTTAATAGTTAACTTTCATTGGCGGCTTAATGGATTTATGGTAATTTTGTGCCTTTGGTATTTAAAGTTCACATTTTATGTCATTAATTGTAATCTAGAATAGCTGGATTTTCTTGATTGCAGTTTCATAAGTGTCTGTATTGGGGTTTGATAGTTAGTTTGGGTATTTCTTGGATAAAGATCACATTTTAACTTCCGAGTGTGCTCTATCTTCTGCTTAAGGCTTGATAATAAATTTCTGTTAAAGGTCACACTTTTAGTTTTGTTTTTTGATTATAAAATTTGAATCGGTTGCTTAATAACTGTTATGTTAGGTTGATGATAATATTAATGGCATCATGTCTAAAGCCATAGATCGTTACTTTCTTCCACACGTTAATCCCGATTTTATTATGACATGGGGTCTAATTTGTGCATTTATTACTTTATTGTTTGAAGCTTGCATCTTTTTTAGCTTTGACTTTGTTCTTTCACTGTGTTTGTGGGCATCCGCTATATCAGCTTTGAACTGGTGGCTTAAATGGGGGTTTGCTCATAAAGTTGATGCCTTCTGTCCCTCCTTCCCACCCCCAATATCTCCAGCTCTTTATTTAGGTCTTAGATTGTTAGTTTCTCCGTTCTTGATGACAACTTGACACCTTTTGCCAACTAAATTTTGCGTATTTAGTTTTGAGTTTGCATTTTGTGCTTGTAGTGTACCACAACGTTGATTTTCCGTGTTGGCGATAATAATGTGTAGAAATCATATAGAAGCGTGATCTACTAATTTGTGATGAAACAAGCCACCTCATGGATGTTGATTTCTTCAGAAATCTTTTGTCAGAACATAAGTAGGATTTATGTAGGATATTCCTGTAAGGTCAAGCTATCTTGATGTTTACCACAAATACTGGATGGTTTTGTCGCATGTTTATTCGTCTAATACTTCCTAGATATGAACAAGTTCATAAATGTACATATGTATTTAAGCTCTGCCATTTATAGGATTTTCATTTTCATTTGAAGAAAAAGATGGTTGTCAATTGTCTATGACCTCTCAACTTCTTTAGAGGAAACTCTTGTGTTCACGACTGATTAAAAAAGCTGCTGTATTAGATCGATATGGGCGAGGAGGAAATATGAAAATGTTGTTTGTGTAGTCTGAAAGAGAGAAATCTTTATTCTTGATACTAATATGGCCAATGAAGATAGTTTAATGAACTAATACCAAGTTTTATCGAAAATAATCAAATATGATGAGCAGAATGGTTTGTTATTCCTATACTTAACATTCTCCATTTCCAGTTCTTCTTCCTTCCTGTCATGATGCCAGCAAAACAAGACAATGAGATAAAAATATGTTCTCCAATGCAAAAGTTTGAGAAGACAATAAAATTACTTCTTTTTTTTAACTTCCAAGACAACTTTTTCACTTCTTCTTATATATATATATATATATATATATATATATATATATATATATATAATTGATGATGTGGACATAAAGTCATTGTAAAGTCAAACCCTATTGTCTTGTTTTGATTGTTGTATATGCAATCGATTTGAATGAGTAAAATGATGGACTAGTAATCGAAGAGAGTATAAAAAAGACGAGTATAATATGATACAAGGCACCAGAGACGAGATAAAATTTGGCATGGAAATGAACAAATAACCAGTGTTCTAAATGGCGGTCGAGGCGGCCGCCTAGGCGCGATGTGGCCACTCTCCGCACCGTTTTTGCGGTTGACAGTAGAGTAGGATGCCAACGGAGGTTTGGCGGCGTAGGCAGACGTCTAGGCGGAGCAATACTTGACAAGATGTTTTGGCAAAACAGTTTTGCAAGCATTATGGACATATGGTTCACTTTTACAAGACTGAAACTTGGTAAATCTTTATTCTACAACTAAGTTATGTATAAAATACACTTAAAATATGCATATTATGCAAAAAGACAGTGGTAAAAATAGTATATAAAAAAAAATTAAACTGTATCAAGCGCTTAGACGGACCCTCCCCGCCGCACACCCACCTACCGCCGTTTAGAACCTTGCAAATAACCTAGAGCAAGCAAAATAGCATGGGTTAGAGAGGCAAGTCTAAGTTCATAGGTACATTGGACCTTTGTAGAACTTGGTGAGTTAATGAACTATATTGGAGCATGAAGATGAATTCAAGAGAGATCCATTGCCTTAAGGTACATTGAGGTCAATAAATGTAGAATCAACTAGAGTATTTATGAGACTCATGTCTTTGTTAACAATAGCATCCAACATTTTTCATTGTTGTTTATCCTGATAGGATTACAGAAGAAGATATGGATATGGCAAAACGGAAGCAACATCGAATTTGGGTTCCTAGTGTGTTTGCAAGTGCCCCATGTCGTGTCCAGTATGTGTGTCGGACACAGATATGACTTCAAATTTTGAGTACCTGTTCTTCCTAGATGCTAGTAAGCATGGAAGAAAAATACGGAAAGACTTGGGAACAAAATAGACTACTCTTTATGACAAACATAATTAAATCCTAATGTAAGTAGCTATGAAACCCTCCAAGCTACATTCGAAGCATGGATTGTTGAAGAAGATATTGAGTTTATTATGAAGCGGAAAAGACTTATATCATCAAATTTTGTTCTCTGTTCCTGTTGGTAAAATATTAGTGGGGCTGCTGTTTCATTCTGAGGAAACCGTACATTTTCTTCAACTCAATACCATACATGCAAAGGATATCTTATGTTAAAGAATTGAACCATAAAGATAGAAAAATGTATTTTTTCTGTAAATCAAGTGGAATCCTCATAGAAACCCAAATCATGTAGAGATGATTACATCTTTATCCCGAACGCAACAGAGGGGGGTAAACTTCCCATTTCGGTACTGTTGATAAGTTGTTTGAATTTCGCTTCATGTCCTTGCCATAATCTTCTTCGTACGGTCGCTTCTGCTTTTCTTACCGATCTCATGAATTAGATCTTGAAAATAATCAACTCGAGCTCATCATAAGCTTTGATTTTGACCTATTCCTATTTTCTTCCAAAAGCGTTGTCCTATCAAACGACAATGTCAGAGAAGAATCATACTATTTCTATCCTTATGCTTTTCTTACTCTCTCTCTCTCTCTCTCTCTCTCTCTCTCACACACACACACACACACACACACACACACACACACACACACACACACACACACTCTTTTTCTAAAGAACCCAGTTTACCTGTTTATTGAAGGCAACCTGGAGCACATTCAAATACAACTACATGACCTGAAACACACACACACACTCTTTTTCTAAAGAACCCAGTTTACCTGTTTATTGAAGGCAACCTGGAGCACATTCAAATACAACTACATGACCTGAATCTAACTCCTTACCTGATGCCATGATGGCTCCCTTTTGTTTGGTACTATCATTCCATATCCATTTATGATCATTACCTGCATTTTTTACAACCATTTGGGATTGTTGATTCCCATAATTATACAATATCTTCTTTCATTTACTTGTAAACTATGAAGATAATAAAACATTTCTGAAAATACTTGTTGGTATTTTTGCCTTTAGACTAGAAAATATAGTCCCACATCGGCTACACCAAATGATAAGTATCTCAATATAATACATTGCTTGTGTTGAGGTGTGCACATGAGGTGTAATGGGGCACAAGTGTGTGCCATGTTGGAGTATTTTTCTAAAAGAAAAAAAGATTAATTCTTACAATGATGTAAGTTGATTTTCGTTGATCGGACTCGGACTCAGACTCCCGGATGCCTCGTGCACGCACGGTCGTGTGTTCGGGGGGTAGGCGTGAGCTAGCACTCGACTATGTTGATTGTGGAATGATGTAAAACATCAAACTCTATTTTAGAGTATTGGTATTTTAGTCCCACATCGGATAGAAGAGATGGTGAAGTCTCACTCCACTATATAGATAGAGCCCCCTGACCTCCTTTCTAAGATGCACCAAAGAAGAGAGTTAAAGGAGTCCGTAAAGACCAGGAAGTCTGTTCAAGTCTCAAATATTGACTGACGAGCGTTCCAGAAATTATATAGACAAATCTTGCTTTGAGCAACGGTGATCTAATCACCCCAGCAAAGCTGCCTTTCTCTTTCTTCTTTCTTTCTCTTCTTTTCTGATCTAATCAGAAATCTTTTGTGGGCTTTCGTCGCTGCTGCTAGCAACTCGATTTGTACCTTCCTAAAAGAAGCTCTACATTCGACATTCGTTTGTTGTTGTAACGAAATCTTTTTTAGATTTTCGTTACCCAGAATCCTTCAAGGATCTCTGTAGTGCACCTTCTTTGAAGTGTTGCTACGAAAGGATCTCTGTAGTGCACCTTCTTTGAAGTGTTGCTACGAAACGTTGTTGCTATTTTAACAACTGTTTCGATTTTCTGTTTTCTATCGAAAATTAAGTCTCGGGAATAACAATACTTGCACATTTAGCTACATTAAGTTATATAATTATGGATTTGCGAACAGCCTAAGGGCGCACTTGTTAAGCCCTCATTAGTTCTTCCTTTTTTTTGTTGGTAGTGAGCACTCTTATTAATTCTGTATTTTTATATTATTTGCATGCGTCTTTAAAAAGTACGCATTAAGCTAGTTTTGGTAACAAGCTTGCAAATGTTCCATTCGAAGCAATGCCAGTCATGAATGTATTCCGTTTACAAATTTAATATTATAATTGGATTTTTTAGGTTTTTTCTAAGGGCACTACATTTGTTACTTGGGGGACACCCAAGGAGGTGGAGATTTTGCTGGAGGACACCCACAATTTGCTTGGGGACAGTCCAAAAATTAGGACAGAGGAAGGAGGACGAGCAGCAATAGCAGGGGTGACATGGGCGCGGGAGCGGGGAGGGGGGAGAGCGGAGGAGGGGAGGGGGCGAGGTGGGCGGAGGCGAGGTGGTGGCGGGCGACGCAGGGGTGGCATGGGCGCGGGGGCGAGGTGGGCGGAGGCGAGGTGGTGGCGGGACTCGACGGCCTCCTTCGCGAGGAGGCGCCGCTCCCTGCAGCGAGGTGGTGGCGGGACTGGACGGCCTCCTTCGCGAGGCGGCGCCGCTCCCTTTCTTTCTTCTTCAATCTTTCTTTTCTTTCTTTCTCGGTGGCTTTTTGTTTGAGTGTTTTCGTCCACGGGGACTGCAGCTAGGTCGACGTGTTGGCACATTTTATTTTGATTATTAACAGCATCTTCGTAGTTTAGTTTTCTATGTCTTCAGATTCAAATATTCTCAGAAGCTCTACTACATAAAGTTCTTCCGTTCAAGTGCAACCATCCTTTGTATCGAATACTGAAGCAGTTACCGGCGCTTCTTGCATAAGACGGTGTCCTCCTGCTTAGAGTCTTCGTGTCTGTACAAAGTCTAGGTATATCTGTAAACACCTAAGGACGGATGACAAGTAAAAGAACAAGTCAAAAATCAATTACTTACAGAGCGGCATACCGGCGGCATGCTTCGGCATACCGGCGGTATACCGTTTTTATAGTCCAGAAAGTTGCTGTGACAAATTGTCGGCATACCGACAGCATGCTCCGGCATACCGGCGGTATACCGCTTTTAGCGATCCAAAAGTTGCTGTGACAAATTGTCGGCATACCGACGGCATGCTCCGGCATACCGGCGGTATACCGTTTTTAGCAACCCAAAACTTGCTGTGACAAAACGTCGGTATACCGACAGTATGCCGCGGCATACCGACGGTATACCGGGTTTCATAAATTTGATTTTTGAATTGCTCTGACTAGCATTAATGGCCGCATTTAATGCTCTCAAACGGTCATTAATATGACCGTTACTATTTGACCGGAATACCGACGGTACGCCGCTGCATACCGACGGCATGCCGGTCTGGCTGTATCCAGAGCATTAAATGCCACCCACTCTTGCTTTCTCTATAAAAGAAAGCTCTCTCTCTCTTGAGCTTTCCACCAACTCTTGCCATAAATTTTCCAACAACCAAGAGCTCCACCATTAATACTCTTCCAAGCTTTTAATTGTCATCCTCTCCCAAAGTGATAGAGTATTTAAGAGTGGTAAATTTTGATCTTCAAGTGTTAGAAGATCAACAAGTTTCTCTTCTCATTTGTTTGAAGTTGGCGAGCCTTCGTAAGAAAACTCGTGTGTTGAAGTTGGCGAGTCTTCGGATCCAAACTCGTGTTGAAGTTGGCGAGTTCTGTCACGACCCGCACCCGCTATAAGGGCACGTGGCATGACAACGCCCAGCCGTCACCGAAAAAATGGCGTGGAATGCTGTAGATTTTCTAGTCTAACAACAGTTTATATATATATCAAAAATCTGTCGAGAATATGGTCAATTCCGAACGGAGGACAAGCAGTGTAGGCCTGTCATTGGTAGACCGAAAATCCGTATCCGATCCGTATTCGAACCGAAAATATCCGAAATTTCGGATACGGATACGGATTCGGATATCATATCGGATATTTATCGGATATCGGATACGGATACGGTAAGTGTCATATCCGAACCAATAATATCCGAACCAATAATATTTAAATTATTTAATAAATTTTAAATATATTGGGCCATCAGGAATTCAGAATTCAGCCGAAAATCTATTGTTTCTGTTGTTTCTTGGCAAAATATGTTGTTTCAATATAGAAATTTTTTGTTTCTTACAAAATATGTCGTTTCAATGTGAAAATATGTCGTTTCTTGACAAAATCTATTGGTTCTGATTTTTTTCTTCTCTTTTTTTATATTTTTTTTAGTAATCTTATTGGTTGGGATATTATCCGATATCTATTAAAATTATCGGTAACGGATACGGTAGCCAAAACTTCTATCCGATAGGATATCGGATAGTTATCGGATATATCCGATAGTTAATGGTTCGGATATGGTAATGCCAATATCCGACCAATAAGCTACCATTGACAGGCCTAAAGCAGTGAATATATATATGAGTGCTCAATCACAACTCTAAGATGATAAAGTAAAGACTGAAAGATAAAGACAACAAGACGATAAAATATAACCTGTCAAGTCCAAACATAAATAATATACAAGTCCAGTCTCTAATACAGTCCAAATGTAGTACAGTCAAAAAGTAACTGGAGACATTGTCCAGTACAAAAGACCTACTCTATCTAAGCAAGTGGTAAAGTCTCGTCAGGCGGAGCTAAGCCCTGCGGGACCAAGTCTAGGCCCACTACGTCATCCGGACCGTAGTAGGTACTGCAATCTCCCTCATCGACATCTGTAATATTTTGTCAACAATCCAGTCAGGATGGAACGAGTACATATATCTCATAACAGATCTCAAGATAGAATAAGAGCTATAAGACTGTAAATAGAGCATATACAATGAATCATGGAGTGTACATGTATGTATCATGGCATGGTAAGCTGTAGAGCTAGAGCTAGAACAAGAAAGTAGAACTGAATCATGGTATGTACACAAGTCAAGGTAAACTATATCCAATGTGTGTGAGTAGTAGTTTCAACTTGTGATCGGCTTGGGTACCTGTCGAGAACTGGCCTGGCAAGTTATAAGTGCGGTATATGACTCACACTGTTCAAGAATGCAAGGGGATATGACCACAGGCATAAGCTACTACTCCCCCTACCCCAACTGGTAGAATGGATCCAAACATGACACGTCACTGCACGGGATTCTAATGAGAAGGTAGCGAACCTTCTCTAGAATCAGTGACCATATATTGAGCAAGAGCTACAAGGGAGCTTGCAC
>JANAVB010032819.1:1965076-2133081 GCA_029216955.1 Iris pallida | reverse complement strand
TATATGATATATATGTTGGTATATAAATATTATTTGGTTATAGTATTATACTATATAGATATATATGTGTGTATATAGATATTATCTGATATACGTATTTGATATATATAAATATTTAAATATATGTATATATATATATATATCTAATTATAGATATATATCTATATTATATATATTATATATATATATATATATATGTATTCAGTATGTGTAATATATTTATGTATAAGTATTTATGTAAATAGGAAAAAGAAAAGAAAACAACCAAAGGCATAGGAGCCCAGCCAGCCTAAGATAGCCCCGGCCCATCACAAGGCCCAGCGGAGCCTTAAATTCCCCACCAAAGAATTCTCCAGCGCTAATACCCAGCCAACCGAGCTGCTCCCCAAGCAGACCATGACCCATAGTGTTCTTCCTGTTTCATATTCTTATTGTGGATTGAGATATAGATTTGTTTGCCATGATTTGGCAGTAACCATAGCCTTGACAGCATTTTTGTATTCGAGTCGGGCTGGAGTCCGTTCGATACGTAGCTAGCTTGCTCACGAGCTCGCGTCCGAAAAACGGGTACGGGTCGTGACAAGTTTTTTGGTGGCCCATGAAGGTCAGAGCATATCGTATCGTTATGTAACTCTACTGGTACGAGCCTGCGTAACTGACTAAACCCTTAAAAATCTCAATCCACACTGCTTTGAAAATTCTCCTAGAAATTCTCTACGTCCTTGAAAACTCTATACTTGCTCTCGATTATACTTCCTTGCTTTTCGTACCATTGGCTCTCGTCCCTTTTATTTCGAGTGACGAATGATCGTGCTATCTAGGATTCATAAGAAATTCTTAAATTATAGTATAATATTGCTTGATTATTTAAATATTTGGTTGTTTATAGATATGAGGGATTATAGATGCCATATGCCTAGATATCTGCCGGTAGAATTGTTAGCAACTAGTTAGAAGACCATAAGACTTTAGTGACCGTACTTTGAGGAGTAGTGTGACCAAAGGTGGGTAGAAGTGCTCGAAGTTTCGTAGTTACGAAATGACTAGAGAAGGTTATAAATATTTTTTGAGGAATTAATTTGTGGATGATTAAGGACTTTGAATTTTTTATGAAATAGTTATGAATTAGAATTTCGAGGACGAAATTATTTTTAAGGTGGGTAGATTTGTAGCTCCCCTTCCCAATTTTTTAAATATTTTATTATTATTTTATTTTATTTAAATGATGATTTTTAGAATGTTAGAACTAATTATTTAGTAAATTATTACGGTAGATGATTTTAGCCATGGTTGAGTTTTGAAGTACCAGAGGACTAGGAATCATGGCACGGATAGTGCAGTGGCGTGCTTTGACTAGTGTTTAGCCATGATAGGAGAATGCCGAGCCATAGGAGTGACCTAACTAGGAAAACCAGGCCAAGTTATAGCATGACCATTATAAATAAGTTTAATTAATTATTATTAGATTTATTGACTTTGCAGGAACCCATGTTGAACCAAGTTAGTCCTGAACTGGGCCGAACCAAATCCAAGCCCATGAGGACATGTAGAAGGACCAAAGTCGGCCATGTAGACATTTTATGTATGTACAAATATTTTCTTATTTTATTTTTAGGACTTGACAAATATTTCCTAAGTATTTAATAATTTATTAAATGTTGTTTTAGAATAGTTGTACGAATTTCTGGAAGTCAAATAAATGGTGTGTTTGATGAGTGGACCAAAATATAATATTAGTTTAATTTCAGTATTATTAGGATTATTATTATTATTGTTATTATTGTGGTAATTAAATATATAAATTATTTATTATTATTAGTTATTATTATTTAATTTCGTTACCAAAGGTATATATATATATATATATATATATATATATATATATATATATATATATATATATATATATATATATATATATATATATGTATATATATATATGTGTGTATATAAATATTATTGGTTTTACGTATATGTATATACATATATTATATATGTGTGTATATAAATATTATTTGGTTAAACATATATGTATATACATAGATATATATGTTTGTATATAAATATTATTTGGTTATATGTATATATACATATATAGATATATGTTTGTATATAAATATTATTTGGTTATATGTAATATAGATATTATCTGATTATACGTATATGTATATATATAGGTATTTAAATATATGTATGTATATATATTTAAATATATGTATGTATATATATATATATATATATATATATATATATATATATATATATATATATGTATATATATATATATATATATATAAAATAAAAATAAAAATTATATATATATATATATATATATATATATATATATATATATATATATAGGTATTCATGTTTGTGTAAATATATTTATGTGTATATATATAGGTATTCATGTATGTGTAAATATATTTATGTATAAGTATTTATGTAAATAGGAAAAAGAAAAGAAAACAAACCCAAAGGGCATAGGAGCCCAGCCCAGCCTAAGATAGCCCAGGCCATAACAAGGCCCAGCCGAGACCTTAAATTCTCCACCAAAGAATTCCCTAGCAGCTAATACCTAGCCAACCGAGCTGCTCCCCGAGCAGACCACGACCCATAGTGTTCATTCATTTTTCATATTCTTATTGTGGATTGAGATATAGATTTGTTTGTCATGATTTGGTAGTATACCGTAGCCTTGATAGCGTTTACGTATTCGAGTCAGGCTGGATTCCGTTAGCTGGCTTGCTCACAAGCTCGCGTCCGAAAAGCGGGTGCGGGTCGTGACACACAAATCTGTTACATTTGATAGAAAGGATAGAGAATGCATTGGTCTCAGACAACTTGTATACAAGGTATCGTCTCTCGAATGGATTCTTGGGGTGCCTTGAACCACTTGGCCATGGAGAGATTGGGGCACCCTAAGGTAAAAGAGACCTCGCAATCAGTGGGTTTTGAGTCCTTAGCGACGAGCGGAACCTAAGAGTCACAGCGGCTAATCACGAATAATGACCTCGTAGACCATCATGTGGATAGGCCAATGCATGACCCCAATGTTGAATGTCAATATTTGTAAGAACGATACATAAGTTATTTTTTATACAAACTGTGCTAACATGTCTTGTGCAGGGATGACTGTCGGCGATGGGTAAGATTATGCAAATGATTTCTACTGTTTATTGAGCCTACCATAGTTATAGTTGTTAGATAGGGTGCATGCTTAATTAGTTGGTAATGATTGGTTGATTAAATATTATTAATTAGTTTTCTTTATATTGCTAGTCATTATCTCTCCACGATATAGCTTATGAATTATTGTTAGAATTCTTTTAGGAGTTATGTATTTATATTATGCTATTAGAGACGTTTGATTTTTGAGGACAAAAATCTTTTAAGGGGGTAGTTTGTAGCATTTGGTTTTCTAGTATTAAAATTTTATTTTGGATAATTTTTTCATTTATATTTACATTTTATTACTATTAAGTATAGAGTGGTTAGAATTATTGTTAAATGGAGATTTTATTTTGGGATCACACGGGGGCATACCTAAGCCTATAGCTTAAGTATAATAAAACTAGGACATATATGGTCTCCAGGATCCCCAGGCAGTCTCTAGTGTATTATTTTATTATTGTAGATTTTTTTGGAATTTTTGAGAATTTTTGGATAATTAAAACCTATAGAATTTATTTTTCCATAGGCTTTTACGATTTACTGTATGATAACACGAATTGATTTTGAGGCAAAACTTTTTATCTAGGCTTTAGACACCTAGAAATAGTTTCTAGAAATTTCTAGGACTTTTTTGGAGTTTTCTGGGATTTATTTGGAGTTATAATAAATTTTTAATAATTTTCTGTAATTAAATAATTAATTATACAGTCAGCAGTCCAGTCAACGACCCCTGGCCAACCTGTTGGCGCTCAAATGAGACAGCTACCGCCTCTCTCTCTCTCTGTATATATATATATATATATATATATATATATATATATATTATTTCTATATTTCTATATATATTACTAATTCATGAAAAACTATAAATTCCAGCCGCCTTTTTGAGAGAGAGTTCTAGTAGAAATCTTGACTTCGCAGAGGGAATATATATATATATATATATATATATATATAAAAAAAAATATATATATATATATATATATATATATATATATATATATATATATATATATGTTATTAATTCACGAAAACCTAGAAATTTTAGCCGTCTTTTTGAGAGAGAGTTCTAGTAGAGATCTTGACTTCGCGGAGCGATTGCCGTCGATCTAGATGTCCGTTTCATGCGCCATTTTTTGTTAGAAGCGTGTTGAGGTTAGGTTTTCGAATATCTACTTTATTTTTTGTTCGAATTTCTGGATAATTAATTGAGTGTCGGTTGTCCAAAAATTGATGTGTCGCACGCTTTTCGAGATTCCAAGGGATCCCGAACTCCGATTCACGATTCGTTTGAAATTTTGGAAAGCTGACACCGATCTCTAGAACATATAATTTTTCCAAAAATTTAGAGTTTCATCTAGTATTTTATTTTATTCATAGAATTCAGTTTTGGTCAACGATTCATCGATTTGGTCACGGTTAGCCATAATGGCGATAACTTTTGACCAAATCGTGATTTTATGGCATGGTGGATTTCAGTGCACTCGTGGCACTAAAATCTACTATGTTGCACACTCAAACTTTTGAATTCATAATATTTGACTAGTTAGTCAATAGTATGTCTCGGTTTGCGTGCCACGGGTCCCGAATTTGGATCCGTGACTTTCCTTGGCCAACTATTTGTGTTTAGATTCTATTTTCAGATTAAATAGGTTTTTAGTTGGTTTATTCCAGAATTAAAATAATATTAATTATGTTAACCCATTAGCTACTTTCTAAGGTTTTTAGAGTGGGAATTGTATATCTAACTTGTGGTTGTTTGTGCGATGGGGTTCGTGGGATGATGGTATGATTTGATAGCTTCTAGATCAGAGTTCATCTTGTCTTCAACTTGTGAAATTAATCTGTCCAGGAGTTCAGGCAAGTACTTGTTGACACGTTCATGTGCATTTACTTTATATTGTTATATTTCACTTATACATGATATTTCCGTGTCTTGACTGTTACACACATGAGAGTTGAGTGATTGACTGTTGTTCATATTTCTTTATCGTTATCGAGACCGTGTTTTTCAGGATAGAGAGGTTTGGATATTGGAGGGGTACAATTACTAGGCACGTGGACAAAGCCCAGATTGTATTGTTGGCAACTCTTCCAGTTACGGGGGCGGGCCTTATAACCTCATCGTTTGCCCAAGCCGTCTATGTGTAGGAACGTTATACTTCTCACGACACGTACACTACGAGTGATTATGTGAGTCTCTTTACTTTTCATGCTTGTTACTTTCCTTATTAGTTTCTTCCAACCCATGATTTCTTGTTCATATTGTTCATTATTTCCACTGATCATTATTTTCCATGTTTGGTGTTTTATTGCTTTATATTGTACTTGTATCATGTTGGTTTAGACTTGTACTTGTTCCAATCCTGACTGGATAACTATTTTTTAGCTTTAGACGACAAGATCTGTCCCGAGGTCTACGGTGAGTATGTTGGCTACACAGACGTCACTGGCGTACCCGGTTCCAGTACTGATGCGAATTAGCATATTTCCTTCCTTATGGATTCGCATTAGTTAGTTGTTATAGTTATAGAGTTTAGTTTGTTTTATTTACTGCTATCTGGGTTTGTTCTCGAGACTTTATGAGTTATAGTGGATTATTTGATAATTATGATGTTGAGACTATTGGATATCTTTGGTGATTATTGCTGGCTTAGTTGTAGATGATATATGTGCGTGTTGTGCTTGTTGTGGACCATTCTTATCATAGACAACGTACTACCGCCGATGCTACGGCGTGTGCTGGACTTGGCCACGAACTCGTATCCCAAAATTGGGAGTGGGTCGTGACACTAGCGGGAAATCGAGATACCACCGCAGTGACCAAACCGACGGGAACACCTGAGATTGTGCTCGTAGATGGTGACGAAGCCCAGCCGGCGCACATGCAGTCTTTCTTTAAGCCAAAGGACTTCTTGGATGTGAAACCTCCGAAAGTTGAGGGCAGGACATCACCAAATAAGGTGGTGGACTGGATTGATAAAATGGAGAGTCTGTTCACATTCGTAGGAGTTTCGAGTAGCAAGAAGGTAGTTTGTGCCGCTTTGCTACTACAGTTGCAGGCAAAAGATTGGTAGAAAGTGAAAAGGTCGGCACTGCTCGCGACCGCTAGGGGTGAAAAGATTTCTTGGGCCTCGTTCAAGAAGGTGTTCTTGGAACAATATCTGCCTGCTGCCATCTATCAAAAGATGGAGAACGAATTCATGGCACTATAGAAGGGGAACATGTCTGTAGAGGACTATGAATCTGAATTTGCTAAGCTGGCAATGTTTGCTATTGTAATGATTCCAAATAAGGATGTTTGCATGAATCGGTTCATTCAAGGCCTGAATGATAACATTCATGAGAGTGTTCTAAACCGGAAGTGTGATTCATATAGCAAGGCCTTCAAGGCGGCAGTTCAGGTAGAGCAATTTTAGCTGAAGTGTGCGCCAGTAAAAGCTCAGACTGGGAGCAATCACTCTAGGAAAAGGTACTTTGATGGTGAAAAAAAGGTCGATGGGGAACTCCAAAATAAAATGGTGTGTACCTACTACGGTCGAAGGGGGCATGTGAAAGATGACTGTCGTTATGCAAAGGGAGTACAATACGGACACTGCAGCATTCGGGGGCACACTAAAGAGGAGTGTCATTCCGCTAACAAGGCTTGCTTCAGTTGTGGTCAACAAGGCCACGTGCTCAGGAATTGTCCGAAAAGAAACCAAAATGATACTGAAGAGCGTGGGCCACTGAGAGACCCGCCGCAGATTCGAGACAATTCGCATAACCAGTAGCTGCGGACTAATGCTCGTGTCTTCAATCTATCCACCTTACTCGATCCTGAATGCAGTACTGGAGGAGGTGAGCTTGTTTCTTAAGTTTTGAGGACAAAACTTTTTCTCAGTAGGATATTATGTAGTGCCCCGCTCCATGCGGTCCACTATGCAATACCCACGGCTTGCTGACTCAGTCTTAAACTGAGTATTTGGGGAAACCTTTGTCGGTATCGATTGATCACGGATGAAATATAATAAACCTTTCCAATTGATGGATCGGCTTCTATTGAAACAAATCCAAGAGTTTTGTTGGATGCTTTTTTTTGTTGCTTGGTTTTGATGAATACGTTTTCGTGTTGGTTTTCGATACGTGGTTTTTATAGTTCGCTTTCATCGCATTTTGCATTCATTCTGAATCTTGAGAGGAAGAGACCGAGGTATGCTAATCAGATGTTGGTGCCAATGCAGGAGGACATATAGGCGGCGCATGATCATTGCGTGAAGTCCCTTATTCTCTCGAATAAGATTTAATCTCGGTGAGTTGCTTCAACCGGGCTGTTTGCAAAAAATAAAAGCTTGATTACAAACTAAGAAAAGAGTACAAGAGTACAATTGATTTTTAGAAAAGTACAACTGTAGGAATCTGAGCAGAAGACGATCACTTTATCCCTTGGACGATGTGATATCGAAGACACGAGCCTCTGAAGGATGCAACAAGACTTTGTCAGTAGATTATGATCATTAGTGATGCTTTAGAACTGATTTAAAACTCTATTTATAGAGTTTTGAAATAACTGTTTTCTCAGTTACGCGCACTTCAGGTTGCGCGCCTTCTATCCAGTTGCGCGAACGGTTTTTTGAACTGCTGGGGACGCATGACATCGTTTGAGTGAGATACGCGTGGTTGTGGGCAGTGTAGTGGACACGTTCTTCGAGATTAGTGGCATGTGCGCCACATCATCCAGCTTCTGAATAAAAGTTGATCAGGTGGCGCTAACTAGCCAGGTTGCGTGCGGGCACAACTCAACAACTGGCACCTTTGACTAAGTCTTTTGTACTATTTTAATTAATTTACGCGCCACTTGACACCTTGTGCGGGCCAGTTGTTAGCATTAATTACATGCTGACAAAATCTTCTCGAGTGTCGCGTTGCGCGAGATTCGAATGGATTTTCTTCGACTAACGAGCTGTCAAAGCTGTCAGTAATGATGACAGCCATTACAGCTTCTTAAGAATACTTGCCATGTGAAGCTCGCGTACCCTGGCATAGGCGCAACCTGATACTGGCGTAACCTAATAATCAGGCGCAACCTAATGATTTGGCGCCACTTGATGATGGTGCACTTTAATGAGTGGTGCCCCTTGATTTTTAACTTCTACAAGACTGTAACGCCCTAGTCCCAAAATATGTAGAACTAGGAACGTAATCATGCAAGCTGCATACATATGAAGTATAATCCAATATATGGAACCATCGTATGTATACATAAGCTGTAAAGTATAGAAAGCTACGACACTAATCTCATCCACAAATAAAGAAGAAAGAATTTATAATAACTTATGAATTATTGTTTACACAAGTCGTTGGGTGGAGACAAATCCATTACCAATAAAGAGAGAAATCCAAAATTAAGGAACTTGTCGAGCGATGCGAAGACGATTCAAGTACAATCATCCTCGATGGAAGAGAGCAAGTCATGGCCTTGGTTAGAGCACCTACAAAACATCACAAAAGTGTACCTGAAGAAATCACCAGGTCCTCAGAGGGACGTAACAAGACATATAATATCATGCCATAAACAGAATATAGTTAGCTCAACATAAAATTGCATATGTCTAAACAGATAAAGGTCCTTAACCATTCTAGGTGAAAATGCACTTTGAAGACAACGTTCCACACAGTGGCCTTCCGAAACTAGAAACATGGCGCATTAGCATTTCATCCAAGGCACTAGTGGCACCTAGAGAAAGTAAATAAGTGCACGACACACTATCTATCGAGTGAGTCATTAACGGCAGCTAGAGAAAAATAAATGCACGTCCCACTAGCACTCAACTGAGTCACTAAGGGCATCTAGAGGAAAGTAAACGAGTGAAAGCCCCTACACTTAATAGCTGTCTTCTCCCTCCCCATGCACTACATGCGCTGTATCCACATCACGATATTTCTAATAACCGCTTAGTCTTCTAGACATCCATAACTATTAGCGGTCATATCCTAACACACGACCTGTATGTACCGATGATCAGACAGCATGCCAGTCTGTATCTATATGCGACTCGTGACTTCGTGGCGCACAAGTGCTGACGCCAATGAATGCGGCACACACAAAGGGTGGTCCCTTAACTCTAGGCGAAATGCATAAAGAAAACTAAAGTATAATAATTTGCATCTACATACAATTTTGAAAGAACAATTTTTATATTTGCTAAAAATAAATAATAAGTAAAAACATGCATGATATTGAGCAAGTAAATAAACAGTAAGGGCAAGGTGTCTTGCCTAGAGGTTGTGTGCAGAAAGGCGACGTCCGATGACTCAAATAGCCAGAATAGTGAAGCAATGAAAGACAACTTTTACGAACGACTTCAGATGCTGAAATAAATATCATGAACAAATTTTGTATAAAAGAAATACCTAGGAAATGCCTGTCCAAAAGTCCAATTCTGGAACAGGGGCAAAATCGTACTTTCGGGTCAAAACGATGTCCGTCGTTGGACCCGATTTGTACTGAAATGCGTGCCAGTATCTAAGGTCTCTAAAGTTGTCAAAGTACATGTCTACGGATCCGGTTTCGAGACGAACCCATCGGTATGTCCAATTTTGGATTCCGATGAGCCGTGCACAAAATCGTCCGTTGAATTGGATCGTGGGGCCTGCAAAACGGCGATCCGGTCAACGGTCTCAGAATCGGACCAAACTTGGCTCACAGGACCAGAAAATTATTTCGCGTCCAATGGCGCAAGTTTTGTCGCGATTTGACGAGTGTGCAAAAAGTAATTGGAAAATTTAGAAAAGGGCCGATACGACGTTCTTCAACGGATACGGGTCAAATTCGTCGCGCACACGCGACCAATTTGAATTTCGTCAAAGCCCACACGTCCAAAAAGTCGATACGTACCTTTCGATGCTCTCGGTTTGTGACGAAGTCGTCCGGTTTGTCGGGACGGACCTCGTATCGAGGTTTTTCAAAGTTTTTAAAAGCTGATTTTTCGAGAATTTGGAATTTAAATTAAACAGAAATTATATGGTTAAAAATAAAACTGTTTGAAGGGATTCAAAAATGGTTAGGTTGTCTACAAATTCCTTCAGGAGGTAACTAGGATTCTTTTGGGATGAGCCAAAATCGGCCTCCAAAGTTGAGGGTTTGGGACCGTTTCATTCTGTTGCAAATTCCTGAAATCGGATTTTCTCGGGATTTTTAACTCGATTGTTGTCACTAGATTAAAGCGTTTGATCAAAACTATCCGAAGGTAATGGAAGATGGTCAGGGTGGGAACGTACCAGGGAAAATGGATCAAAAAACGATCCTACGGAGGTCGAGAATTTTTGACGCGCTGTCGGCTCTGCGTTGCTGCTGCCCTGCTGTTACTTCAACTGCTTCTGGTGCGCGTGCTGCGACGTCGGCCGACGGTGGTCCGGCCTGTGGCAAGGTGGCACGCGGTGGTCGAGAGGTTACCAGCAGTTGCTTGAGATGTAGAGTCGTGGCCGATCGAGTGAAGTCGATGGAATGGTTTTGATTTTTTGGGAAAAAACATTTATATATATTAAATTTTTTAATTTGATTCATGGTCAAATTAAATCTATTTTTAGATTTAGATTGTGATTCAAATCGGAAGAGAATCCGATTTAGATTGGATTACAAGAAGATTCGAAATAATTTGGATAAGGATTGAAGAGTTTGAATTTTTGAATCGTAAGAGAGTTAAGTCTCTGTTGCAAAACAGAGCTCGGCTTGGCCATGCTCAAGGGAAAGGGATGAACTGTAGCAACTTTTGTTTTATTATTTTTTTTGTTTACTTTTAAAAAAGACTTTATAACTCTTATTTATGTATTGGAATAAGCAAGATACCATACAATATATAAATATCTAATATGATATCTAATATATGAATAGCAAATATAAATTTGTATAACAAAAATCCCTAATATCTAATATACACCTATATATACCTCCTAGCATAAAAATATTAGAATAATTTAGAAAATATATTACAAATATTTTTATCTACCAAGGAGTATTTATGTATTTATTACATATGAATATTTTTTATATATTTAATCATAAAATACTTGGAGAATCCCTAACCCTAATATTATATATATAAATAAATATTTTGTAATTATTTATAAAAAAATTATATATATATATATTTTATGTAAAAAGATCTATTATTATTACAACAAGAATAAATGAATCAAGTTACACATCATTTTAGAATATTAAAAAAATTCAATTCAAGCCAAAATAAAATAAAAATAAAACCCAAAAATTAGGGGGTTTTACAAAGATCCCCTTCAAAGTTTTCAAAGTTTGAAAGATTCCAAAATTTTGAAATACTTTGAATTAGAGGAAGTTAATACGGGTTGCGCCAGTCAACTGTTCAAACAAATTCTAAATTTTAAGCGCCAATTGCGCAACAGTTTCGAAAAGACTTTTTAGGCTATAAATAGCCATCCAAAGAGAACTTTTAACTTTTTTATTGAAAGTTAATTCTCTTAAACTCTTTCATCTTTTCTTCCAGACTCTCGAAGCTCCTTCGACGATCATCAATGGCCCTAAATAAGTCTGCTGCCGTCAAGGGAAAGGCCATTGCTGGGCCTTCATCTCATGCACCACCGGTGAGAGCGCCTCAATACGTGCCACCGTCATCACGAACTGAAAGAGCCAACCCGACACTCGAAGGTGATTGAAGGTCAACTACATTGACCGACTCTTTTTAGGGTTTTGGTTAATTCGCACGTCTCATAACGAGCGCTACCTCTGTTTAGAGTGTAGGCATACTTCATAACTTGTTCCTTCTCTTTTTAGAGTTTGGTTGCTATTCACACACTGTTCGTCTTTACGAACTGTGTTGCAAAATTTTTAAATTTGTGCTGTCTGACTTTGTGCAAATGCGCAAATTAAAAGTAACACAACTTGAAATCATACGCAATACAGATGTCGTACAACGCAGATATTGCACAACCAGATGTCGTGCAATACTGAAGTTGCGCAACACAGATGTTGCGCAACCAGATCTCGTACAACAAAGATGTTGCACAACATAGATGTCGCATAACACAAAAGTCGTGCAATACAGATGTCGCACAATCCATGATTTTGTGTGTTCTACTGCATAGAATAAAACTTTTTTTTTGAGACTAACTTTTGTTTGTTCTTCTTCTTTTTGTAGTTGATCTTAGAGAAGACCTGATGCTGAGAAATATGCTTCAGCTTTCAATGTATCAGAATATAAAAAAAACTTATCTCATATCTCATATCCATAATATGATGCACCTGAATCCAGAAGGGCCATCCTCATTGCTCAAGAAAGTAATACCTTGTTATGTCTGATGAATGGTGAATCTTTAGAAAGTGTAGATAATGTAGTTCATAAGAAACTAGCTTTCTTATTTGTAGATGCAGTGAAGAAAACATCTCAACTAAAGACCACGAAAGAAGAAAGGATTTATCAATGTAAGGACAGAATTATATATCTCACTGAGATGTCAAGACATTTGTCCTTGTCTTGATATGAATTCTCCAGTCACCCTCGATGGATGGCATGGGACATGACTCCGATTCAGCAAGCCAGAGTCAGAAAAATATGTTATAAGTTAGGTCCGCAAAGCAAGGACCTATTATACAGTACTTCAGCAGGTTCAGTTCTCATCTAAGGGGTTAAAAGCTGAGTTGTATACCTTCAGAAGATTCATCAATGCTTTTTACCGTCAGGGTGCCCATCTTTGCAAACATATTTGCTAAAGATGAAGAAAGATACCCGGATCAGGCCATGCATTTGACAGGCCTAGTGAACCCAGACATGAAACGTTGGAGCAGCTTAGCGATTTGGATTCTGGACCAGTTCAAGGATAAACTCCTTGAACTAGAACTTTATGAGGCCATCTGGACTACTGTTCACGGCTTTCGCCCAAATGCTCACATATTTTTGGCTCTTATTAAAAGATACAATGACATAACTAGTACCTTCATGACCCCTCACGGGGAAATTAGTTTTGTACTTCATGAGATGAAATATCTCTCACATCTTCCAATGGGTAGCAACCCATATGAAGAATATGTTCCCACTAATGAGGAACTGAATATCCTTTCTATTGAAAACTCTCAAATGGTGGCTGTGTTTGAGGAGCTTTTATGCCACTATAAGATATGCTCCCTTTATTACAAAAGCGCTTCCGCAGGGACTTGTTATACAACCAAGTGGTTGCCGTATTTGTTTTTAGGCCATATCTTTGAAGACAAGATAATCGAGAGTCAGTCTTGCGATCCTTGTTTCTTCCAACCGCTCAGTCGTAGCGACATAGAAAAACTTATGGAAAAGTCCAAGCATACCGATAATATCTTGGATGTGGACTGGAACCCCTTTAAGGCTGGTGCTACTATTGAGAGTTATCTCAGGCAGGGTAACAGACCCATGTGAAAAGAATCCCAATTGGCGAGTTTTTTTTCTTTATGGCTGCGACGGTTCGTAGTTCCTGGGGCCAGTACAGTCGATAAATTTTACCGAGGCGTATTATTTGCTATTGTGCGTCTAGTATTTGGCCACAAGATGGACATTCTTTCAGCGATAACTTGTCGCCTGATCGCAGAACTTCGTTCTTTTGTGGACACTATGCTGCACGATAAGGCTGCTCGACTGGATTTTACCCGCACCGAAATGCCATATACTTATTTGTTCGGGTGGTTGTTGCTACACCATCCCAGCTTGATGGACCCTGATATGGGCGAAGTTGGGGGTAACTTTATCAGGCGTTGTTCTAATGCTCGTTAGAATATGAACGCCCTTTCAGAATGCAGAAGAGCTTTGAACCGAGGATTTGGATGGAGATTTCAATGTGTTTCCCCTCCTCCAGGATATGAGAATCTTCTTCCACAACTCATGGATTTAGAAGCAGTACTTCTCCGTCTGTCTCCGACTATTTTTGCATGGTTGAAGACAATCCGTCCGTATCACCTAGTATATCGATTTGAGGAAGAGTATTTTCTAGAACCATATTTGCCAAGTCGATTCGCTCGGCAATTTGGCTATGACCAGCTGCATGTGGGGAATGCCACTACTTGCCTTCAAGCCAAGGGTTTTTTGATTGTTGGTGCTAGGGCTTGGAGGTATTATAATGCCAGAGGCACCAAGGCTTATATTCTCTATGCCCCATAATCTTGCTCAGGGTTCGCGTATGTTATATTCATACGCGAATTTCTATACTTTGGCAAACACTTTTGCCAAAAACTTTCATCTGGCCCACAACTTTGCCAGTTATAAGCGATCAAAGGCTGGAGTTCATACTGCTCAATTGTTCAGGGATGCAGAAGATCGAGACCCTGTCGATAAACCTTTGGAGGCTTCTCTTGTAGGCTTCTTAGATGAAGTAAACGAGCCGTTGGATGTATCATTAAAAGTATAAAAGGAAAAGTCTCCTGCCAAGGGGCTTAAGAAAATGAAGACTGGAGATTCATCTGCTCCTTCGCATCATGAGAATCTTCCTTCTTCTCCTAAGGTTCCGGGGAAGAAAAAGGCGAAGACCACTTTGGTCATTAGTGAACAGCCTACTACTAGGATGACTCGGTCCCAGTCGAAGCAGATACATAGTGGGATCTCTCTTCGGCAGGGGAAATTACTCCTTCTTTGGTTCCAAAACAGAGTGGAGTCGCCCGAGAAAAAGTGCACAGAATACCAGATGACCTTGATGAGGTCGAAGAAGAACCTGTAGCACCTCTGCTACGGAGGCCAGAAGAAAATTGCTGGTGACTCGAGCAAAATGTCAAACAATTGACGCTTCCTCCCTCCAAAGGGAATTTGATATATCATTATCCTCACAGAAGGATCTACCATCTCAAAAAGGTAATTTCTATACGTTTAAGCATAATTTTAAAATATGAATGATATGTATTGATATTAGTTTTTCATATACAGAGACTACAATAATTGATATTCCAGTCTCAATTACTACCGAAAAATTCTAGGATATCGAGTTGTACGGACAACTGTTTTCGTAACTGCCCTGGCTGCAGCAGGAGTAACACTGTCATTGTCATGCCCCAGAACCAAAATACTAGAGAACGGGGGCAGACACAGCCAACTACGTATATAGAAGTATAATCCACCTCGATATACGGTCACGGCTGTCTAGATGTATAGGGGTTTATCTACAAGCCATCATTCTCTTATGGTCAAGAACAAGCCTAGTGTCTCAATCTCAAGCAAGTAATAATAGTTACAAGATGTTAGACCATCAGATATTCAATAGAAAGGCGTCCCATACATTTCATATACAGATGATCATGAAGCTAGTCGTACAAAATATGATGACTAGCAAGAGTTTTAGTCATACATGATCAACCCTAGGATTTGTTAATCATGTTAGATCCTGTAGGCAGACAAGAAATATAAGTATTCAACACGAGCTAACACTTGCTCGGTGGCTAAACGCCTCAAAAGAATACTTTTATAATAGAGCGGGAGAGCAAAATAAAACCCACTCGTTGCCAGGGTTTCTTCTTGTGTTCACCATCTGGCTGGAAGACGGGGAGATTCTCGGGTGCTGCTCCAAAATCTGGCTATACAAAACTAGCTGGGTCAGACCCCAGAAAGAGCAAGTACCACAAGGGAGGCTTCATTTAGGAACTAAAACCCGCAAGTTAGAACGCAAAGCATAATAATAACAAAAAAATTGGAGGTATGAAAGTAGGGTGATAAACGATAAGATAACTAAGAAACTATTCCGGTAACCAAGTTACAACCCGTAAACCAAACAAGGACCGGGGTTGTAATCCTTCGTCTGAACATAACTTAGTCTCTAACTAATTATCGACAAGTAAGCATAAAATGTAAAATGTCCCGAAGTAATCATGTACTGGCATTGTCTAGACAAGACTAGACTCCATTCATCAATCACGGCCAAGCAAAGAGTACGGCTTGATACTTTAACTAACTAGGGTTATCACAAGCCTAGTTACTAACAAGATGCAACGAGATGTTCCAACAGTCACAAGCTGTCATGACCCCTACCCTGATTAGGGGCACGAGCACGTGGGTACGTCCAGCATACACCGCAGAATCGGCAGTAGGACGCTGTATAGGTCGTCTGTAAATACTACAACTAAATAGTATAAGGATAGCTGTCATCTCCTCACAGAGGAATATAATATGGCATAACTCAATCACAAGATAAAACTATGATAGATAGCACGAAATAGAAATATGATAGAAGTAAAAACAGAAAATGATTTCAGGATCCAACACAGCTCAGAGATATAAACAACATCACAGAGTCACAAAATATAATATAGAATACTACAGTCTGAAAGCACTAGCTGGATCGCAGTCCAGGCAAACCTAACTAAGATATACTATTCTGGGTGTGCAAAGTCTAGTGGCTCAACTAACAGGCCACAGTCCCGGACTAAGTCTCCATCTATCTCGACCCCATAGTAGGTCTAGCAGTCTGCCTCAGAAACATCTGTAATATATCAACGGTATCCTGTCAAGAAAATGAGAAAGTACAAACACTAACAGCAATTCCATATGAATTGACAAATTCTGTAAGAGACAATTATAATGAAATACAAGACAAAGATATAGGATGACTTGGGAGCTATTCGAAAGCCGAATTATAACCCGTAAACCAAACAAGGACCGGGGTTGTAACCTTCTTCTGAACAGAACTTAGCCTCCAATCAAGGTTTAGCATAAGATCATGTACACTACTAAAATATAACAATTTGGCGACGGACCATTAGCGACGGATCTTATCCGTCGGTAATAGCGACGGACTAGCGACTACCTTGCGACGGACTACCGTCAGAAAGCAATGGATAATTTTTTTATTTTTTTTGTGTCAAAATTAGTCGCACATCCATCGCTAATTTGACAAAAATTTATCGACAGATTGATCTCCGTCACTAATATGTCGCACATTGTGGCGACAAAATCTGGAAAATATGGCACGATAAATTAGCGTCTAACTAGCGACGGATGTTCCGTCAGTAATCTAGTGGGTATTTCGCGACTACTTAGCGACGGATATATCCGTCGGTAGTGCGTCGCTAAATACTGTAACCTAACTTAAATTGAACCGACGGGGGAGAATTTTTCATTCCCCTAAAAAGACTCTCTCTCTTCCCCCCCTCTCTCTCTATCCGACGGTGAGCTCTCTCCGACGGGTATCTCTCTAGCAAAGCTCTCTCCGACGGGTCTCTCTCTCTCAGGTAAGCTCTCTCTTTCTCTCCCTCTCTCTCTCTCTATTTAGCATAACATATAGGGTTTTGGGTTGGTGGGGGTCGGCTGTCGCTGGGGCCAGCGGGGTGGGGGGGAGGGAGTGGGGGCGAGGGGAGAGGTTGTTGAGGGCGGGAGACAGGGTTTCGGGTGAGGGGGGTCGGCTGTCGCGGGGGCCGGCAGTGAGGGGGGAGGGAGGGGGGTGTAGCTCCCCTTCCCGGAAATTTTGAAATATTATTTTTATTTTTATTTTATTTAAATGGTGATTTCAAATTATTATAAATAATTAAATAGTTACTTATTACGGTAGATGATTTTAGCCATGGTTGAGTTTTGGAGTACAAGGTGACTAGAAATCGTAGCACGGATAGTGTAGTGGCGTGCTTTGACTAGTGTTTAGCCATGGTAGGGGAAGGCCAAGCCATAGTGACGTCCTAACTAGGAAATCAGACTAAGTTGCGACTTAACTCTATAGGATGTTAATTACTTATTAATTGTATTATTGACTGGTAGGAAACACACTTGTGACGACTTAGTCCAAACTGGACCCGGACCAAATCCCATCCTATGTAAGCATGCAGTGGAACCCGGGATGGCCATGTAGACATTTTACTCGTGTACAAATACTTTCTTATTATTTTAGGAATTTGCAATTATTTCCTAAATAATTGTTGTATGTAAATTATATATATTTATTGGTATTTTGGAATAATTAGTAAGGTTTTTAGGGCCAAAGAAAGATGGGGTATTATGATACACTATACATATTATTGGTTTATTCATTTTTGTTAGTATTATTATTATTAATATTATTATTATTACCATTATTATTATTATATTTATCATTATTATCATTATTATATTATTGAGATTGTTAGTAAGTAATACTATTTTATTATTATTTGTTATATGTGTGTGTATATATATATGTAAATATATAATATAGATGTGTATGTTTGTGTAAAGGTAAATATACGTATATTAAATATATATGTATTTATATAAGTGTACAAGTGCATACTAAATGTATAGATATTTATGTATATAAATGTACATTAAATGTATAGTTATTTATATATAAATATACGTATATTAAATATAAAGGTATTTATACAAATATTTGTGTAAATATTTGTATATGTGTATAAATAAATATATATATGTGCTTGGGTATTTATTTATATATATATATATATGCAAATACTAATAGTAATTAGTAATAAGAGGAAAAAAGGGGAATTAGACAAAGAAAATCCCAGCCCGGGCTCAACAGCCCGAGCCCAACACAACTTCCCAGCCCAGCTGAGAGATCAAAGCCCACGTAACTTCATAGCTGAAGTTTTCCCATGTGAAACCGAGGGGGGGGGGTGTTCCCAGCTCTAGCCGAACCTGTGGGAACCCGAGAACACCCGAAGCCCAAGCATAACTCCTCAACGCCAGCGTATATAAACATATGAGAGAGAGAGGGAGAGGGGATTTCCCAAAACCCTAATCTCCACCTTACCTGTGCGCGCCCCCAACCCCGCGTTCGCGCGCAAGTCGCTGTGCGCCACCGTCGGGGCGGCAACCGACGGCAGGCTGCCCAAAAAACAGAGGTTAGCGACAGCAGCAATGGCAGGGATCGCAGCGACTTCGCGGCGGTATAACTCAACGATCGTGTGATCGTTTTCCGTCCCGTAAACGCCGGTGCGATCTCGATATAACCAACTTCAATTTCCTTTAGATATTTCGATTTGTTCTGCGATACATGCATCGTAAAACAAATACGAACTTCGACGAAAAACTGTTTTTTAACAGTTCGTAAAACAGTCCCAAACACCCAACTTCACATCGAAATTCCTACCAACCTATTCTTCGAATCAGGAAACTTTCTAAACAGAAGTTAAACCCAACATATAGGGCTAGAAAATTCCAGTAGGAAGTTTATAGAAGTTTGCTTTGTACAGAGAAATAAACACTTGTAAACTTCGTCAAAAACCTGTTTTCAAAAACGAGAAAATCGCTCCACACGACGTGCGTCCCGCCATTCCGGGCAACGTGGTCGCGAACCGAAGGCATCGAAAGCTGCGTAACAACTTCGTGGTCGTGTGGGCTTTGGCGGAATTCAAATTGGTCGCGTGTGCGCGACGAATTTGATGCGTATCCGTCGAAATTCACCGTATCGTGCACTTTATAAATTCTCCAATTACTTTGTGCATGCTCCTCAGATCGAGACGAAACTTACGCCAACAGAACTGTATCATTTTTCTGGTCCTGTATGCCAAGTTTGGTCTAATTCTGAGACAGTTGAATCCGACGTCGTTTTGCGGGCCCCACGGTCCCACTCAACGGGCGATTTTGTGCACAGCCCACCGAAATCCAACTTTGGACATACGGTTGGGTTCGTATCGGAAAACTGGATCCATAGACATGTAGTTTGACGACTTTAGAGACCATTGACTCTGGCACGCTTTTCGGCGGAAAGCGGGTCCAACGGCGGACATCGTTTTGGCCCGAAATTACTGTTTTGCTCCTGTGTCCAGAATTGGACTTAAGGACAGGCAATCCTAGCTAATTTGACTATTCTGAGAACATTGGTAATATTTATTTCAGCTTCTGGGGACTGTTGTATAGGTTTTGACTATTGTGGCACATTGAGTAGTTCAGACTGTGGGTTTCACCAGCAGAGGACCACAGGCGAGTACAGTTTATTGTTTGCATTTCGATATTGATCTTTACTATATTTCATTGATTAGTCATTGGTTATGTGATTATTTTCTATTATAAGTTGTTGAGTCGGGAATGAGAAGTACCAAGGATGTGTGATCTGACCTTAGACAGTGTAGACAGTGTAGACAGTGATTTATTGATTGTAAAGTAGACAGTGTAGACAGTGATTTATTATTACATTTAAACTGTGTAGATAATGATTATTAATTTGTAGACAATGTTTCTTTATTTTAATATTTGCTGTAGACAGTGTAACTTTAGACAGTGTAACTTTAGACAGTGTAACTTTAGACAGTGTAACTTAGACAGTATAGACAGTGTAACTTTAGACAGTGTAGACAGTGTCGCATAATTGTCCCGAGACCGATCACATATCAAAAGTACTTCTAGCAGTTGGGGAAAGTCTGTTGTGTCTATTTATTTACTATTGGTTTTCTGTATTTCCTGTTTATTTTCAAAACTCATAATTGATGTCTAACCTTTGTTTATAGTCATTTTCTTTATTTGAAATTGCATTCAGTGGATTGTGCTCGTTCCATTCCTGACTGGAAACCAATATTTTCAGGTTAGCCGTGGATTCACTTAGCTTGGGGAGTGACGGGAATAATTGCAGGCAAAGCCTAGAGACTAGCTAGATAGTTGAGTTGTAGTCATTCAATTTACTTGTACAAGTTTATATTTTTCTACAAATGTAAAACTTGTGATCTTTGTAAGTTAAATTAGTTTCTGTGAATGAGCATTATTTGTGATTTGATCTTCATGGCCGTGACAGCGTTCTACCGTCGACACTGCGGCGTAGGCTGGCTTGGACACGTCTCGTATCCGTTTAAAAAAAAAACGGGTGCGGGTCGTGACAGGGGGCGGGGGGTGGATGGTGTTGGGTGCGGGGCGCAGGGCAAGGGTAGGGATTAGGGTTTGCTGTCGGGGGGGTGAGGGGGAGGGGGGTGGGTGTTTGCTGTCGGGAGGGAGGGGGTGGGGTGGGGGTTTGCTGTCGGAGGTGGGGGTAGGAGAGGGGGAGGGGGATTTGCTGTCCGACGGGGTAGGAGAGTGGGTGGAGGGGTATCGGTGGTTTCGGATCGGACCATTCCTATGAGTATCGGTGGTTTCGAATCGGAGTATCGGATAGGGGGAGGGGGGTATAGGTGGTTTCGAATCGGACCAATCCTATGAGTATCGGATCGGGGGAGGGGGTATCGGAATCGGTATCAGAATCAGAATCGGTATCGGACTATTCCTATGAGTATCGGATCGGGGGTATCGGTAATATCGGTGGTTTCGGATCGGAGTATCGGATTTTTTGGTATTGAAAAACAAATAGCTATTAATAAATTATTAATATTAATAATTTATTAAAGTATCGGCCGATACCGATACCGATCGGAGTATCGAACTATTCTTATGAGGATGGTTTAAAGTTTCGGCCGATACCGATACCGGTACAGTTTGGCATGTCCCGCTCCAATACTGACCGATACCGATCCGATACTGTCCGATACTGATACAGTTTGGCATGTCCCGGTATCGGTATCGGACTATCCTTATGAGTATCGGCATCGGGTGTATCGGTAATATCGGTGGTTTCGGATCGAAGTATCAGATTTTTTGGTATCAAAAAACAAATAGCTATTAATAAATTATTAATATTAATAATTTATTAAAGTATTGGCCGATACCGATCAGAGTATTAGACTATTCTTATGAGGATGGTTTAAAGTATCGGCCGATACCAATCCGATACTGCCGATACCGGTACAGTTTGGCATGTCCCGCTCCGATACTGACCGATACCCAATACTGATCGATACCGATCCGATACTGTCTGATACCGATACAGTTTGGCATGTCCCGATATCGGTATCGGACTATCCCTATGAGTATCGGCATCGGGGGAATCGGTAATATCGGTGGTTTCAGATCGGAGTATCAGATTTTTTGGTATTGAAAAACAAATAGCTATTAATAAATTATTAATATTTATAATTTATTAAAGTATCGGCCTATTCTTATGTTTAGTTTGTCTTACGATACAGATTTTCACATCCAAATCGAGGATGAATCGTTACTTTGTTGATCGTACATGGATGTACAAATGGCAACACGAGAGCAGAATTGGTGTGAGTGATGATTTTCAGGCAAGCGTGGAAGTATTTCTTAAGTATGCCATGAGCAAAGCTCAGTACATGGACGGTAACAAAATCAAGTGTCCATGTATTAATTGTCACAATAGACGTTACAAAGAAGTGGTGACTGTGAGAGATCATTTGACCCGTAAGGGTTTCGTACGTGATTATGGCCTGTGGTCATCGCAAGATGAATTATATTCGAAAAGATAGGCTGCTGAAGCTGCTACTTATGCTTTTGATGATAATGCTGTAATGAATGTCCTCGAAGATGACAGATGCACTGTTGATTATGGAGACGTGCAGAACCTTGTACGAGATATGGTGTATGATGCGGCAGGACCTAATTTTAATCCGGAGGATCCTAATCCCGAGGCGAAGGAGTTCTATGATATGTTTTAAGACGTAGATACTCCTCTATATTCTGGTTATGTGACTCATTCCGTACTGTCAGTGACGATGCGGTTGTTGAACTTAAAGTCTAATTTTAACTTGCCACAAGTTTGCTATGATCGGATCACACAACTAATCAAGGAGGTGTTACCGAAGGAATCAAAAGAGCTCCCAAAAAACTTCTACAAGTCAAAGATGATGGTCCGACAACTGGGACTGAGGTACAAGAAGATAGATTGTTGTCACAACGGATACATGTTGTACTACAAAGAGAATTGCGTATCAGAAAGTTGCAGCTTCTGTAATGCGGATCGTTACAAGCCAGTGCAGGGAAAAGGAAAGTCAACTAGAAAATGATGTCCTTACAAGTATATGCATTACTTGTTGATCACGAAGCACTTGCAGAGGATGTATATGTCTCTGAATACAACGGAACACATGACGTGGCACAACGAAGAACGAATAAAGGATGAAGGAGAATTGTCACATCCTTCGGATGGAGAGGCCTGGAAACATTTTAATTTGTGTCATCCAGATTTTGCTGCAGAGCCTAGAAATGTACGCCTTGTGCTATGTTCTGATGGCTTAGCCCCTTTCGGACAGTCGGGATCTCAATACTCATGCTAGTCGGTCATTCTTACCCTTTACAATCTGCCTCCATGGATGTGTATGAAGACTCCTTATATGTTCTTAACAGCTATCGTACCCGGTCCCAAAAATCTGACAAAGAATATCGATATATCTTTACAGCCATTGGTGGATAAGCTGAAACAGCTGTGGGAGATCGGCCCCACGACTTATGATATTTCCATAAAACAGACTTTCAGATGAGAGCTTCACTCATGTGGACAATCAATAATTTTCCAGCATACGGTATGCTGTCAGGATGGAGTACGCACGGCAACATGTCTTGTCCGATATGTATGGAAAATAGTAAGGCGTTCCGTCTTAAGCATGAAGGAAAAACTTATTTCCTTGACTGTCACCATCAATTTCTGCCCGTGAGCCATCCTTGGCGAAAGAACAAGGACGCGTTCAGATCTGGAAAATAAGAATTTCTTGATCCTTCTGCCAGATTGTCGGGATACGATATTTGGGAAGTTGTAAAGGATTTGCACACCGTAATAGAAGATCTATCGAACAATCGTGTCGAGGGGTTCGGACAAAGCCATAATTGGACCAAACAGAGTATTTTCTGGGACTTGCCTTATTGGAAAGATAATCTTATAAGGCATAATCTTGAAGTCATGCATATCGAAAATAATGTGTTCGATAATGTCTTCAATACCGTCATGGATATTAAAGGAAAGACGAAGGACAATCCAAAAGCAAGACAAGACATGGCCGAGATATGCAAACGTCATGATCGAAACTTGATAGAAAGGGGAGCTGGTGGACAATTAAGTAAGCCAATAGCGCCATATACATTGAGCAAGAAAGATAGATTAATAATCTGTAAGTGGATATCTACTCTAAGATTTCCCGACGGCTATGTGTCGAATTTGTCTAGCTGCGTTGATCTCAATGAACGCAAGCTAACAGGAATAAAGAGTCACGACTGCCACGTGTTTATGGAAAGATTATTGTCTATTGCTTTGAGAGAGTTGTTGCCTTCTGTTGTATGGGTTTCGTCGGCCGAGCTGTCTACATTCTTCAGGGATATCTGTTCAACTAAGCTGATGGTGCAACATATGGTACAACTTGAGGAGAAGATTGTTTTAACAATTTGCAAGTTAGAGAAAATATTTCCACCGGGCTTTTTCTACAGCATGGAGCATCTGCCGATTCATCTACCATACGAAGCCCATATCTGTGCATCTGTTCATTATCGATGGATGTACCCCTTTGAAAGGTAAATACAAATTGATATAATTGAAGTGTAATTTTATAATTCATTGTTAATTCTTAAGATAATTTGTCTTTCTAAGTACCTACACCATCTAAAGAAGAAAATTGGCAACAAGACTCATATAGAGGCTTCGATATGCGAAGCATATCTTATCGATGAGGTGTCAAACTTTTGCTCCATTTATTTCGATAATGTCGAGACAAATCTAAATAGACCTCAAAGGAATGACAAAGACGTTGAGGATGGATGTATATTCAATTTAAGGGGAAAGCCTATTGGGGCTAGTAAGAATCGGTGGTTGACTGACGATGAGTATGATACCGCGTACCGATATGTATTGTTAAATTGTGACATACAAGAAGTGATAGATTTGAAGAAGTAACTGACTACACCTCGTTATAATCTCTAATTTGGTGAAGTTAGTGACTACACTTATTTTTATTCTCTCTAACAATGTATTTAGGGATAAAGTCAAAATAAGGACACCTGATATTACCGATGAGGGACTTCAAAGAGAGGTTGATTGTACCTTTCCGACCTGGTTTCAAAAATACATAAGTAACTGAGATAATATGTTATGCAGCTACCAATTAAATATATGCAAGTAAAACATTTAAATTATCATTATTTGTTTATAGGTTTTATTGCCTGAAACAACACTCACAAATGAGAGCATTCGTTATTTGGCATTGGGACCAAAGAAGCATGCGAAGACTTGGCCAGACTATGTCGTTAATGGCTTCAAGTTTAAGGCAACTCAGCATGCTATAAATACCGAATTTGTCAATGACAACTTCAGTACTAAGGATTCTGGTGTTTGCATAAGAGGCACCATCTATGACGACGAGCCGAACTTTGACTATGATTGAGTGCTTCGGGATATTGTAGATTTACAATATAGTACCCCATATGATATGCATATTATGATGTTCAAATGTGAGTGGTTCGATATGACACCAAATATCGGTTGGAGAATCGATAAACAATTTAGATTCGTCGATATAAATCATCGCAGGAGGTATAGAGGGTCCGACACATTTGCGATAGCAAGTCAGGCTGTTCAAGTCTACTATACAAGCTACCCAAGACATCGTAGAGATCGATTTGACTGGTGGGTATTATGCAAGATTAAATCTAGAAACACATTCAACGTTGGAGATCCAGCAAACCAAAAGGACGAGATCAAAAAGCCCCAATACTTAGGACAACAGTCGGATACCATGGATGTTGAATTAGAGGTTGATATACCTCCTGCTGAGAAAAATAGAGAAGAGGAAGAGGTTGATATACAAGACTTAGATGTCAACCAGAAGAGAAAGAGGCGTCTTGTCCCAAGTATCGAGACTGAAGAAGAAGAAGAAGAAGAAGAAGAAGAAGAAGAAGAAGAAGAACTTGATGAGGATAAGAATGAGGATATAGATGAAGTCGACGATGAGGATGAGGATGATGATGAGAATGAAGACGAGGCCGAGGACGATGACGATGATTAAATATCGATATATTTCAGTTTATGTTTTTGTCGAGGCCGAGGCCGAGGACGAAGACAATTCAGTTTAAATTAAACTTCTGTATTCTTCTTTCAGTTCATGTTTTTGTCGTTCGATCATCTACTTATTGTATGATTTTCCTTTTGCATATGGCACTCATAGTCCTACTCCTCTGGCCGGCACTCGTCGCCCTGCTGCTGGTATTTATATTTTAGTTTAGTTTTATATTCATTTATACTTATATATTATTAATTATGTTTATGTGTTCTATTTACAGGGCATGTTTGCGAGCACTCGTGCTGGTGGTGCTGGCCGTGGTGGTGGTGGTAGTGGTTGTGTGCGTGGTGGTAGCGATCGTGGTCGCCATACGTATTTCTCGGATGTGACCTCCGATCCCGACCTGGAGAGCCCGGGCACAAACTCTTCCCGCCGTCAATCTACCTCGGTGCCACCGTTATCTTCGTCGAGGCCTGTGACTCCATCCGCTAGCGGATCCCTTCCTCCATCCGCTAGCGAATCCGTTCTGCTACCGGATACACCAGCGAATGCATCAGCAGGTGCAGCAGCGAACACAACAGTTACTGCACGGTGGGCCCCGGAGTACCCCCGGATTCAATTTTATTCTGTTATCGGGGAGTACATATACGGACTCGGATCCTCTGACGCCACCAGAGAGGCCGATGGGCGAGTTCCGACGAGAGATATGGCTCGCAGGTGAATCATAAGTAAAATTATTAAATTTGTTTCATTTATTCAAGTCAATAATCCAGTCGTTGCTTCTTTATAGATTCTTTTTGTTGGATGTTGTCCAGAATCTAGGGTGCATTATTCGAAAAAACTACCGTGGCCCCTGCTTTAATTTTTCTGAGGTGTCTCAGGACTGGCAGTACGTCTGGCTCGACGAGATAAGGGTATATATCTTTTGGTTTATTATTAATTATTCTTTAATTCATTAATTTTTTTTAATTATGTGATATTTGAATTTGTATGTCAGAGGACGTTCTGGTGGCCCTCCCATTGCGAGGAGGCGATCCGCAGGACCTATAAAGCCGCCGCCGGGAAGAAGATACGGGATGCGGTGTACGACCTTCGTACGACGTATACGAAGAAGGACTAGATTCGGATGGAGTACTATGAGGAGATGTTGGAGAAGATGGATACTCCTCAATACAAAGAAAAATCAGAGAAAGCCAAGGCGAATAGACAGGCCGCGAGTATGCATACGGGGGGATTATGGCCCCACGTACGAACGCAAGCAGATTTGGTGAAATACCGTAAATTCATTCAACTATTTAATTTGGTACTATTAAAATACGAAGTTAATTAAATTCTACGTATGCAGGCCCAAAAGGCAGTAAAGGAGGGAAGAGAGGCGGAGGCGGTCACCGCTCACGACATATTCGTGCATACGCACAAGAGGCGGAAGGACGTGAGCTTCGTCGACGCGAGGGCCCAGGAGACTTATGTAAGTACTTACGTTTATTAGATTTATGTTAGAAATATAATTATTGTTAACATAATTAGGTAAACTTAGGATTAAAACTATAACTTATGGAAACATAGGATTTAGATTATAGCTTAGGAAAACTTATAGTATAAACACATTCATTGGATAGGCTATATATCGTGAGGCACTCCGTCGGATTGAGCCCCCTGCCGAGGATGTCGGCAAAACGACGCCCACCCAGACGCCCTCTTCTATGGCCGCTCGCTACGATGACGTGTTCATAGAATCTGCCGCCGGCTTTAGGAAAGGGCGCCTGTACGGCTTAGGTTCTATGGTAGATTTTTTACAGACGTCGACTCCGATATATCCATCGCCTCTGCCTCCTTCCGTGCCCCCCGCAGACGATGTGAGGACGCAGCTTGCGACTCTCGCCACGGAGGTGTCGGATTTGCAGTCGATAGTTCTGGGGCAATATTCGCATCCTTCTTCGGCTCCCGATCCGTCTGCTCCTGGTCCGTCTACTGTCGCTCCGTCTACTGATGCTGCCGGTGCTTCGGATCGACCTGGTCCTTCTTCTACCAGACGACATTCTTTCGATCGCTCATCCGAGGCCCGCCTGGTACCGGATGCTGCTATCATGGCACATCTTGACATGATGTCGTCAGAGCAGGTATGCTCGCTTCCAGACCATATCTTGTCCCAAGTACCGCCACACATGGTGGAGCATTATATACGCAGAGCGGAAGCGACTGAGAGAGCACGAGGCGATCCACCTCCTCCTTTTCAGTGATTTTGTTTATGTTTTTGGACATTTAGACATTTGGATATGTGCATATTTTAGATATTTTGTTTATGTTTGGATATTTTGCTATGTATGTTGGGATATTGTGTTGGATATTATGTTGGATATTTTGTTGGTTATTGTGTTGGATATTTTTGTGTATGTTGGGATATATTAGATGTTTGGAGATATTGTGTTGGCAATATGGATATTTGTTGGATATGTTGGATATCGGATATGTTATATTTGTGTATGGTGGATGCTGGATATGTTATACTAAGGGAATAGTCTGTTTCCTACAATTTTTCTCAAAAATATTACAGTTAGCGACGGACTAGCGACAACTTTGCGATGGAAGGTTGTAGGTAGCGACGGATTACCGACAGGTTGCTGACGGAATATTGCAGGTAGCGACGGATTGCCGACGGATTATCCGTCGGCCTGTTTCTAGAAAACACATAGCGACGGAAGGGCGACGGATTGCCCGTCGCTCAGGTTTTGGAAATATGGAAGATATCCAGAAGCATGGCGACAGATTATCCGTCGCCAAATTGCCGCTAATTCGACGAGGTACTGTATTTAACGACGGACTCGCGATAGGATAACGACGAATAATCCGTCGCTAACTGTATGAATAACAGGATAGCGATGGATGGCCAACGGATTATCCGTCTGCCTGGTTCTAGAAAAATACTGAGCGACGGAATGGCGACGGATTTTCCGTCGTTCAGGTTCTAGAAATATGGAAGATATCCAGAAGCCTGTCGACGGATTATCCGTCACTACTCCACCGCTAATCTGACGCGGTTAGCGACGGATTACCAATGGATGTTGCTTATCAAAAATCCTCTAATACGTGTTTAGCGTCAATTTAGTGACGTATTGTCCGTCGCTAATCTTTGTTATATTAAAATTTTAAACTGTCGAAGTTGACGGGAAGCCGTCGGCTAGCCATCGTTAACTGTTTTGATTTAGCCAACGGTAATCCGTCGCTAAGTAGTCGCTCAGCGGCGGACTAGCGACGGACTAGGTTTAGTGACGAGGTTATTCTCGACGGATTTTTTTTGCCCATATCTGTCGGTAATCCGTCGATAATTTTAATTAGCGACGGATAGGGCCGTCGCTAAATCGTTATATTTTAGTAGTGGTAGAACATGTGAGTACTGAATATCATAACATGGTGAAAAAAGTAATGAATATAGAACTGAGTAGAATATATGATGTAATAAAATAAATATAAAATATGCCATGAATTATTAGTGCATTATGTGATCGGCTTGAGAATCAAGATCAGGCTGTTCCATCTGACCGGCTATGAACAGGTGTACAAAAAAGCAAGATCAGGCCGGCCACCATGGAAAGCTATGAATAAGTAGGGTCAGGCTTTACCCGTCGTGATGCGAGGGTATAGCTATGAACAAGTAATAGGTACGAGTGTGAAGAACAAGTAGGGATTTGATCACACAACCACTAATAACTTCCCATCCCCGAATAGTATAATGGATCCGAACATGACACGTCATGACACGGGACTCAAAAGCAGGGAGCCAGCCCACTCCCAAGTCAATGTATATACAAGTACAGGTAACAAGTCGAGCAATGTACCAATATACCAAGTAATCAAGGAACAATATCTCATGACAGGATCCGACGTATACTAGTCCTTGAAATCATCGTGTCAGGAATCAAGTAAGACACTACAACTGAATCGGATATAGTAGATAAAGACAATAAAAACTATCAGTAAATGTACTTGCCTGTGGTCCTGAGCTGATAAGGTGAACATATGCTCCGAGTAATCACAGACCTAAATATGAGATACCATGAGTTAAAACAGGGTTTAATAATGAAAGGAAAGCTAATCTAGTCATGATATACAAGTCTAAGCCAAAACTAGGTCAAACTAGGTCACATCAGGCTAAACTAGGTCACACTAGGTCATACTGAGCTAAATTAGGATAAACAAGGTCACATGAAGTCAATCCAAGTCAAACTAGGTCAATCTGGGTCAAAGGTTGACTTAAAGTTGACTTTTGGTTAACTGGTCAACTCTGGTCAACTCTAGGTCAAACTAGGCTAATGTTGACCAACTGTTGACTGTCAGTCAATTGGTCAACTCTAGTTTGGTTTCGGGTCAATTTTAGTCACTTTTAGGCTAAGTTTGACTTTCGGTTGACTTTCGTTGACTTTTGGTCAAAACGGTCAACCGAGGTCAAAACTAGTCTAAGAGCACTAATCCTGACCATTACAAACCAAGGAAAATTATTTCTAACTCTATCTCAAACTATTAAACTCATACCTTAGTTATAGGTAGTTACCTTAACCTCTACCCCATTACCTTACCAAGGTAAACTCACTACCAAGCCACTACCTTTGTTTCTAGGCACTTTTCTACCTCAACATGGTATCATAATACCATGCCCTTGTATCTCGATACCAAGCCACGGTATCTTGATACTCTAACTTCATATCTTAAAGGTATCTTGATACTCTAACTTTATATCTTTCTTCATGAGTTGAGTGAACGGTCTACAGCGTCCAGAGAGATTTGAAATGAATCTCCTGAAGTGCGCAAGCTGTCCCTGGAATCCTCCTAGCTCTTTTAGGTTGCGGGAAGGACGCATCTCTTAAAAGGCTTTGACTTTCTCAGGGTCAACGTGTATACCTTTAGCGGTAATAACGAATCCAAAAAATTTGCCACTAGAGACTCCAAGGAATGACTTGGTAGGATTCATCTTGAGTTGATGTTGGCACATTAGATCGAATATAGTTTTCAATTCTTGGATGTGGTTTTCCTTTAGGCGACTCTTGACAGCAATATCATCTACATAGCATTCAACTGTCTTCCATAAATGATCACCGAGATAGTACTCATGGTCGGCTGAGAAGTTGTACCAACATTTTTAAGACCAAATGGTATGACAGTATAGCAATAGACTCCGAGAGGAATGCGAAAAGATGTATGTTTCTCATCTTATGGGTGTATCTTGATTTGATTATATCATGAGAATCCATCAATAAAAGACATTCATTCAAATTCGCAAGTATTGTCGATCATGACATCAGTGATCGGAAGAGGGAATTCGTCTTTGGGACAAGCTTCATTAAGGTCTTTGAAGTCAGTGCAGACTCGGACCATACCTGTTTTCTTCAAAATTGGGACAACATTAGCCACCCAGTCCGGATGTTGTTCTTCTCTAACAAAGCCACAGGCAATGAGCTTCTTGACTTCAGCTTCAATGACATCCATTATGTCAGGTCGAAATTTCCATTGTTGTTGCCTGACTGGCCTCGCATTCGACAGGATGTTGAGTTTGTGGGTAGCGATCTAGGGATCTAATTCCGACATGTCTTCATAGCTCCAAACGAATACATCAATGTATTCTTTAATAAGTTGGATCAGTTCTTGTTTATCCGCTTCACGGAGGCTTTTGCTGACAAAATGGTCTTGGGGAGGCTTCGTCTCTAATATCGACTTGAACCAACTGATCTTCGGTAGACGGCTCACGTTGCTCGAAGCGAAGTTCCCATCGAGTATCCATTCTTTGTGCCCAAGGATCAGATTCAGAGGCTTTGACAAAGTCTTCATCGTCTTTCGAGAACTCGACAGTTACCATATTGAAAGATAGAGTCACTCGATGGACGTGCCCTATACAGTTGTCTGAATCCTATGAAACGAGTCAGAAGAGTTGGATTGTTCTTCTTTATCGGATTCGGAGGCTTCTGGAGTCAGAATTGGCGAGGTATAGCCTAATTTCTGCTTCATTTTGCTGTAATATTGTTGTGACTTTCCTTTTGGAGCAGGAATACGAATAGGAGTTTACCTTCCTTATCACCAATGAGACCAGCTTTAAAAATATAGCCTATATTTTGAATGACATCTTTTGATTTATGGCTATAATGACATAGTTGAAGTCTTCCGTTATCTTGATTTTCTTTTTCATTATCTAGCGTTATCTTATGTTCTGTTCCTTTACTAAAAAGTATAGAAAGTTCATCTTTCTTCTTGGAAGGAACTAAGAAGAAGGAATCTTACATTAGTTCGGGCAACACTTCGTCTTGGAGAGGTTGAACTGCTCATATTGTAAGTGGTTCAAAGTTATCTAACATTTCTAAATAATATATAGTATAATAAAAACATCAATATACTGTAAAGGAGATGCTACATTATTGATTTGTACATCATCATTTACAACAGGATTCTTAGCCTTAACAGAAGGCTTAGTAAGGTTGATAACCATAGGAGGAGAAGGAGGATTCTTGACCTTAACAGAAGGCTTAGTGAGGTTGATAACCAGAGGAGGAGAAGGAGAATGAGAAGGTTTGCTACGATGAAGGTCGATAACAAGAGGCTCAAAAAAGGTGAGCTCCCTCTGCTCCATTTTTTCAACAGGAGGCTGTTTCGTATGAGAGGACAGATGGATAGTCAATGTCTGAGAAGAAGATAGACGAGTAGTACGTCCTTTGACTTGGATTATGAGAACATCTTTTGAGGTATCTTTCTGATCTTTTTCACTATCCATCGCCAATACAACCTTCATAAATTCTTTCTTGTACATCCGAGAATCAGTACAATATGCTTCATTGCCCCTGAAAGGATTTATGTCAGCTACTTCCTTCTGGACCTCTCCATTAATGTCTACATATTTGAAGCATTGATGGAGAGTAGATGGTACAATGTTATGCTCATGCAGAAAGGGTCTTTCTAGCAAGGCATTATAAGAGCCATGATTATCGATTACGTAGAAAGTAACCTTTGTACGAAGATTGCCTATTTGAACTTTCAAGTGAATCTCTCCCAAACGTTCACTTCTTTCAGAATTAAATCCTAAGATTGTCGTGATAGATGTTGAAAGATTATGTACAGGAATCTTTAATGCATCTAGCAAAGTCTTTGGCATGATACTGAGCGCAGACCTAGGGTCGATCAAGATGCGATCAACCTTCACGGTATCGACATATCCCATAAAGTAGAGGGGTCGGTCATGACGATTATCTTCCAGTAGCATATTATCTTGTGTAAAGGTGATATTGGGCATTAGCTCCATCGCACTATGACAATGAAAGCAAGTTACAGGCTCCTCCTCTGGCTTCTTGAGGAGTGTTAGACAAGTATCAGCATGTATCAAAGCTTCACTCAATGCCTCTCGAGTTTTTTTTTTGAAAGATGCAGTAGCTCAAAAATTGATAACCTTGCCGGGGTATTAGCCAGCTGAGCCAGTATACTAAAGTTATACGGTTTCTCGAGTCCCAGGGCTGGAGTCTTCTTTAATACTTTATCAAAGCGGATAGGCTGCTTTCCTTTATCGGCTGCCATTGGTTTGGAAGGAGTTAGTTCCACTGGAGGTGATAAAACCGATGGAACATTAACAGTAGGAGAAGATGATGCTGGAGGAGCCTCCGGAGCTAGAGCAGGGTTCTCCTGACCATCTGAATAGTCTCTCAAGTAAATTCTTCCAAACCTGGTACCAGTTAAGGCCTCCTCTTCGGATACAGGTTCGAAAGACACCATATTGCAACTCTTTGCCTGAATCTTGCTTCTGGAAGCTTTTTTTGGCAAGATGAAGAGTTTGTCCAGTAATCCAAACCAATACGAGATTGGTTGTGCGAAAGACATAGAGAAATAGGTAAATGAGATCCTTTTCCATGATTCAGACCGGGAGCTTTTTGTAGATAATATCCCATCCTTGTCATTAGTTCACGGGACTGTGGACTATACAGATGGAAAGCTAGTTGATATTTGGCTTCTAACTTTGGCAGTATTGTCTCAGAAGGGGAGGAAAAAGAAGGATCTGCATCGAAAGTAAAAGTGGCATTTAAAAGTGGAGGACAATGTTCTCCCAACGAAGTCATGTGACATGACTGGTATTTGGTTGCTTTCTTGGACTTTAAAGAAGGTGCTTCAAAGTCAGCAACTAAATCAGGATGAATCTACATAATCTCTCCTTTATCAGTGGACAGAGGAACCAGACCATCAGTTCGTGCCGGTGGAAGATTAACAATCTCCAAAAAAGTTCTCAGGATGGGAATAACGTCGTCCTACACAAGTTGAGCAAAAAAATTGCCAAACTGTAGGGAGACGATGTTAGTCGTTACAGTATTTTCATCTTATTAGAGCGTAATTGCACCAGAGTTAACCATCTCCTGGATCATGTCTTTAAGTACATAGCATGCTCGAGTCGGATGCCCGATAAATCTGTTGTAAAAATAATATTTAGGGTGGTCAGTTTTACCTACTTCATCTGGCCGTTTTGCTTCTGGCAGTTGAAGTTTATTGCTCTTGATCAGACTATCACTGATACTCATGACATCATCTTCATCAAAAGAGTATTCTTCTTCTGGACGTGGTGCTCTTTGTGGTGGTGTCGTTGGAGTAGTTGTTGATTGACCTATGCTGACAGCTAGAGTTTCTTTGCTCTTGACATTGATAGAAAAAGTTTCTTTACCCTTGCGATTGTTCTGATGGCCACCGTTATTTGGTGTAGCATGTTCAACTTTGTCAAGATTAGGCATCTGAATACCTAATTGCTTGAACTTGTCAGCACTTTCTTCTGCCACTTTAGCATTCACTATGAATGAAGGCCAATCCTAGAACTGTGTTTATCTAGTCCACATGCTGATTATAGGCAACAGATTTGACTTGCAAGTGTCTATAGTCAAAGCATCTTGAATTCCGAGAGGCATTTTGAGTGCCTCACGGTGGAATCGTTCAATGAACCGTTCAGTTATTTCATTGTGTCGCTGTTTAATTTTAATAAGAGCAGACATAGTCATGTCGTTTGTTCCTACATAAAATTATTCCAGGAACATTTGTTTGAATCCAGTGAAAGAGGTTATACAACCATCTGGTAAACTACGGTACCAGTCATAAGTTGTACTTGCTAAACATCCGACGAACACCCTAGTGAGTAGAGCATCATTTGGCTGTAGTTGATCAGTCATCATCTCAAAGTGATTGAGGTACTGACATGGAGATGTATTGCCATCAAACAACATAATAGTAGGAGGTTTATACTTAGGAGGAAATTAGATTTTCTTTCACTCTATAGGATAAGGCTGCTTGATCCCAAGCTTCTACAAGCCGTCTTTTTGTTTAAAAGCCTCAAATTGAGTACGTAAAAGTTTACGGCCTTATTGATATCTTTCGATGATTGTGGAGCAGTGGATTGATTTGATATGTTAGAAGGAGGTACTACATGATAAGTACCACCCCCAGCACCACATTGACTTGGAATAGGCTGCACAGGTTGGAAGCGGTGTGAGGAGACTGTACCCCCAAACCAATGTTGATGGGAGCTGATATCGTTACAGGTACTTGGGTCAAAATTAGATTCACGATCGGTGGAACTGTCTGTGTCATGATTACAGCATGCATGTCTGTCATCATCTCATCCATGCTTTTCAAACTAGCCTCCAAAGTAGCAATTCTCTGCTCTCGACTATTAGAACTGGAAGCATCTTGATCTTCTGTGACGACATAAGTAGTCACTTCTCTAGCTATTGAAGATGAGCTAGCAGAAAAGATGGTCCATTCAGAACTTTTACTATCAGCATCAAAGTCATATAAGGAACTACTCCCAGAATAAGTGATAGGAATGTCCTTTTGACTGAAGGAATCTTGGTTGGAATCAGAAAGATTCCTTTGACCGATTGTTTCTTGGTCAGAAGGAAGATTCTTTTGACCGACTGTTTCTTGGTCAGAAGGAAGATTCCTTTGACCGATTGTGTCTCGGCTTCTTGATCTGGTATATTGGTATACTCCTTCACCGGATTCATGAATCCGATCCAAGTATTATTGACTGAGATTACGGGATGCATTGCATCTCGGGTGCTTTCCACCCCCAGTGCTTTGAGACGTCATATTGACAGAGGCATACAACATTTCATCTTCATCCAGTATCATCGGTTGAGGAACCTGAGAGTAATTCAGACGGTCGAAGACAGACTTGACAACATCATTTGATAACTACCTCATGGTGATTGTTACAGTGATGTTCATGGGGCTGCATTAGATGAGATGAATTTGTGATCTTTTGCTTCTGTTTAAGAATTTCATGGAGATCAGTTACATCATCAGAATGAGAAGAAGTCGGAGAAACATATTCTTTGATGATGTTAGGAACATGATTCCTATTCTTGAGATGTCCCGTTCCTTAAGTGTACAAGGAAGTGCTGAGTTGATTAGCATAGAAAAAGGGGTTCTTGACTTCAGAAGTCTGTTTCTGGCGCAAGTTAGCCACTGGCGCAGGCTGTTTGCACTTTGCTGAAGTAGGTGTTGACTAGAGTATGTTGAGATAGGTGCGCAGGTCAGATAGATCTGCTACTTGTGTATCTGTCCGAGATACTAGCAGCTTACCCTGCTTGGATCTTGAAATGCACAAGGTTGGAAGATCTGTAGTTGTATTTTTGGGATTTGGCAGAATTCCTTTTTGTGTTGTGCAACATGTTCTCATGTGTTTGCTCTGGCGCAACTGAGCAACAAAAATTTCAGTTTGAACATAACTCGCTTTCTTAGCAGAGATTTAATTATCTTTGTTTAGAGGAGTAAAGTTCCTACGCAAAAGAGCTTTTACACTAACTGGCACATAGGCGCCATTAGAGATACTTTCTACCGAGTCAAAGACTGGAGAAGAATTAGAGAATGCCAAATGATGCTTTCCTTTATTCTGTGATGAGGCTGGAATAGGTGTATTCCTTGCCAAGTTCAAATTTGAAGAAGGAGTAGCTAAAGAGCGTTTCCCTCTGTTTTGTGGCTGAAAGGTCACAGGCGCAGGTTGAGGAAAGGCCAAAGGGCACTTTATTTTGTTCTGTCTAGCACACTTGCTAGATAGGTTCTTTCCCAAGTTCAGAACTGGAGAAGATAATGGAGTAGACAAAAGATGTTTCCCTTTGTTCAAAGTCGAAGAAGCAGTAGGCACAGGTTGCGCAGGAATTCTGGTTGGCAGAGAAGGAATCTGCGCAAGTTGTGTAGGAGTTCTGGTTGGCAGAGAAGGAATCTGCGCAAGTTGCACATGAGCCATGGTTGGCCGAGAAGGAATTTGTACAAGTTGTGCAGGAGCCTTGGTTGGCCAAGAAGCTATCTGCGCAAGTTGCACATGAGCCATGGTTGGCCGATAAGGTATTTGTGCAAGTTGCACAGAAGCCATGGTTGGCCGAGAGACAGTCTACACAAGTTGCGCAGGAGCCTTGGATGGCAGAGAAGACTTGGGGGTCCACACAGTTTGTGTTTTGTTCTTAGCAGCAACGACAGTACGCTTGGTACACCCAGCACTGATCATAGCCTCGTAAGCGGTTTGGTCGACTTGAATAACCAAAGTCTTCTGGGTCTTGCCAATCGGCGTGGTATCACATTGAGTTATCACTTTCTCGTCAGAGGAGAAAGTCGTCCCCGGCAGAGTCGCCATTTTATTTGCAAAAAACAAAATTTTGAGTACAAACTAAGAAAAGAGTACAAAAGTTTTATTTATTTCTGGGGAAGTACAACTGTAGGAATCTGATCAGAAGACGATCACTTTATCTTTTGGACGATATGATATCGAAGACACGATCCTCTGAAAGATGCAACAGGACTTTGTCAGTTGATTATGATCATTAGTGATGCTTTAGAACTGATTTAATACTCTATTTATAGAGTTTTGAAATAACTGTTTTCTGAGTTGTGCGCACTTCAGGTTGCGTGCCTTCTATCCAGTTGTGCGAACGGTTACTTGAACTAATGGGGACGCCTGGCATCATTTGAGTGAGATGTGCGTGGTCGTGGGTAGTGTAGTTGATACATTCTTCGAGATTAGTGGCATGCACGTCACATCATCCAGCTTCTGAATAAAAGTTAACCAGGTGGCGCCAACTAGCCAGGTTGCGCACGAGCGCAACTCAACAACTGGCACCTTTGACTAAGTCTTTTGTACTATTTTGATTAATTCACGTGCAACTTGACAACTTACGCGGGCCAGCTATTAGCATTAATTGTATGCTGATAAAATCTCCCCGAGCTCCATGTTGCGTGGGATTCGAATGGATTTTCTTCGACTGGCGAGTTCTCAGAGCTGTCAGTAATGATGACAGCCATTACAGCTTCTCGAGGATACTTGCCACGTGGAGCTCACACACCCTAGCGTAGGCGCAACCTGATACTGGCGCAACCTATTACTGGCGCAACCTAATGATCTGGCACAACCTAATGATTTGGCGCCACTTGATGATGGCACACTTTAATGAGTGGCGCCCCTTGATTTTTAACTTCTACATGGGCAAATATTTATCTGTATGCCTCAATAAAAATGATCTCTAGTCCACTCTGTTGTCTCGTCCCTCTGATCAATGTTATTACAATAAAAAAAAGATAAGAGAAGATAAATAAATTGAATCGAATGCTTGATCATGTGCGGCTAAACATCTATTTTATATAAATGATCATCTGCTCTGTTGCTAGTATGCTATAAAATGTAGACATGGACAGATAACTTGTACATGTTGAGATGAATAAGAAGGCACGAAATAAACATGTCACATATCTGCTAAGACGTGAAATGAACGCATCATGACCCGTACATAAATCTGTTACATTTGATAGAAAGGATAGAGATTGCATTGGTCTCGGACAACTTGTATACAAGGTATCGTCTCTCAGGTGGATTCTTGGGGCTCCTCGAACCACCTGACCTAGGAGAGATTAGAGCACCCTGAGGTAAAAGAGACCTCACAATTTGGGGGGTGTTGAGTCCTTAGCGACGAGCTGAACCCAAGTGTCACAACGGCTAATCACGGGTAATGACCCCATGGACCATCATATAGATAGGCCATATTCATGATGCTAATGATGAACTTCAATATCTGCAAGAACGATACATAAGTTATTTGTTATGCAAACTGTGCTAACATGTCTTGTGCAGGGTTGACTGTCGGCGACGGGTAAGATTATGCAAATGATTTCTACTGTTTATGCTTCTTATGAATTGTTAAAAAGAACCTAGACAAGTAGAAAGATCAGTAGTAAAATGTTAGCTCCACATGTTTATTTAGTTCAGATATTTGCGTGTTCAGCCAAAAGTCGCTCGCTAGTACATGATGTATGCTGACCCGCGTTGTAGGCATCCTTTTCAGAAAATAAGGAGACAGAGGGATTTCTAGCTAGTGAGGCACTAAAGCTCGTCCAGCCCAGTAGAGCTTGTGGTTCGCCTTGTAGTTATTTTCTATTTCCAATCAAGTTGTAAGTTTCCTTTCCTTTGAAGGTGTCTCTACTTTTTAAACATGTAATAAAGGGATATGATGTATGGACATTTTGGCTATTACAAAAGAGAGTTTTAAAGAGAATTATGTAGCCAAGATAAGGCATTCTGAGTTTGCAAAGCGTTGTACTTGTATTCCAATCAAGTTTATCAATAATTTTTTTTTTATTTCCAATCTCTGTCCCACATTTGGTTTTCTGCAGTTAAATATGCTGTGTGTATGTTTTTTGCTTTGTCTAGTTGTTTTGTACATGTACTGGCCTTATGCAAGAGTGTAACCTCCACATTTTTAATTTAGGGATATTTTGGCCATTTTGTAATTATTATATTATTTATTAATTTATTGAATTCATGTGATGATAGGTGGTTTTATTTGATGTTTGTGTAGTATAAATGGGTTTAACTTAGCCAACATTGACTAGAAGCCTAATAATAATAATTAGAATTAATATGACCTTGTAGGAATTTTTTTAGAATTAATTAGTTATTTTAGAATGTTTTAAATGAATTTTTAGTCATTTTAGCCTTTTTAGCCTTTTTGGCCATTTTGTGATGTTCTAGATATTTTGACTTGTGTTGTGCTAGCAACTGATTTAACTTTAGTGGACCATGTATAGGAGCCTAACCATGTCTTAGAATTTATTTTTTCACCTATTAGAATTTATTTAGGGCTTGGGTCCAATTTAGAAGGCTTTTGAATGATTTTAAGCCTTTTTGCATATAGCCTTTTTGAGCCTTTGTGACTTGGGTCTTATTTTACTTGAAAGGGAGTTGGACCAAGTGAAACCCTAACCCTAGAAACCACCCGCCACCTGGCCGGTCACAGCAGTGTCCCCTCTCTCATTCATTTGTGAAGCATAGCCTCCACAAGTGAAACCCTAATAGCTCTCCTCCTCCAAAAATCCAAGTTTCTACATTCGGAGTCCGTTTCTCCCCAACGAACTCCGTTGCACTCGTCTAGGAGAGGAGGATTTGCTGGAGTATTACTGACGAGGAGGCGGAGACATTTGTTTGAGGAGAATCGACCGACACATCGTTCGAGGAGTTCTGTTTATTGGATTCTCGACACTCAATAAGTAAACCCTTCTCTACCATGGTTATTCTAAATTTTCATTCATATTTGCAACCATATAGGCACCCTTGATCTGTGTATGAAGTTTCGTAGGATTTTGGTTTCGTTTGGTAGCAGTATTGGACACGTATCGATCTCACGTTGCACGTGTTCGGCAAAATGCCACTTAGAATTGAAAGTGTTAATTTTCGATTCTGATTTCACAAAAATCCTTCCGTATATGATTTGTAACAACTTTCGTGAAGATAGATCGGAAATTGACACGATTTCAGCATCCGAACGGACACGGAAACGCGTGCACGAGATCCCGTGCACGATCCCGTGCACGATCCCGTGCATGCCCTATATTCTGTGCATCATAACTCGACGCACAGAGCTCCGTCTTGCGTGAAATTTAACGAGCACGTAGGGGAAACCTCTGTCCACATGCTCGTAAAATTTCATGATGTTTCGTCGAGCGAGTGCGGAGAAATCGCGCGTGCACTGGTCGGCTGAACTGTGCACTTGGGCTGAAATTTGCCGCTGACACGGCCTTCGTACGCGAACACGGCGCATCGAGGACCCATACTAGGAGTTGGAACACTAGCCCTATACCTAGAATACCCAGGGACTCGATCTCGAGTCATGGCGTGGCCCGATGCGCGAGCCACGAGCGACGAACCTCGTGCACGAGCACGTGCACACGCACGCGCGCCCAGGCCATGCGCTGTTGCACGAGCTGCTGTGTCGCGTCACTGCAACTTCGTGTTGTGTTGACATGTCCTAGACCTACCCCGTGACCCTGTCTAACCGTGTGCACGAGCACGAGGCTTCTCGTTGTGCGTGTGACGCATAATCGAGCGAGAACACCCTCTTCGACATGCAAAATCGGTTTTTCGATACACATTCTCTGGACACGACACGGACACGATTTTGACTCCAGGAGTACTCGAGCACGTCCCACGTGTCAAGACCGACCTATTTGCCAAGTTTCGCAAGTTGGTTTGGAGTATTTTACGTTTTGGGTCGTTTTATCGAAATTAGGTTTTTCGGGTTCAATATTTTGAATAGAAATGTGATATTTTGATTCTTCGACTTTTAATCGATATTTTCTGACTTGTTAACTTATATATGATATTTTAGACTTGTGGGAATCGACTCTCGGGGTTGATTCATATTTTCTACCTATTTTTAGGCATATATGGTATTTTACCTATTAATATATATAGATATATATATTTATGTATATATATAGATATAATCCTTTAAATTGCCTAATTTCGAAATGTGTATTTGTGAGGGTCGAGACTCTGATTTCAGATCTGGGAGCTTACTCCAGGTTTGAGTACGACCTTCGTTGGCTTTCTCATATTGGGTATATACCTATATATGGATATATGCCTATATTTTTTAATATATATATATATATTAAAAAATATATATATATATTTATTTTAAAATATATATATATATATATATATATATATATATATATATATATATATATATATATATTGTAAAATGTTATATATAGAATACTCTTGTAGTCTCATATTACTTTTGTTCTCAGATTTAGTTTCCTTACCAGCAGCCCCAACATCATTGTTCACTCACAAATCATATTTTCTTTCCTAATTTATATATATATATATATATATTTTTTCTAATTTACATATTTCCTTTCCTAATTTATATATATATATATATATATATATATATATATATATATATATATATATATATATATATATATATATATATATATATAAATTGTGATGAATGTATAAATATAGATGATGTAATAAATTCTTGTGATATGACTATAGGAAGTGATTAGACAGATTAGGTTCGTCGTTATGAGCCTAGTTCGGTCGAATTGGCCGACAAGTTTACCAAGTTGACAAAAGTCAATTTTTGGTCAAACTTGATCCAAATCGACTCAAACGAACTCCGGATGACCTGAAATTTTGTGTATGACCTAGAAATTAGTAAACGGACTAGTCGACCTTGGGTTGACCAGGTTTGACCAGAGTTGACCGGGTTTGATTAGAGTTGACCAAGGGTTGACTTTGACGTAGAGGGACCTAGAAGCATGTAGTCTTGCATTGTAGCTATTTTCTTTGATACTGTAGACTTGGTTGTGACATGTGGATACTTTAAATAGGTTTATATCACTCCAGTTCAGTTATACATCCTCATCAGCAGCTCGGATTGTCAGGCGAGTACATTCTCTGAAAGTTCTTTCATTTACTTGTCGAATTCTATATTTCAGTTTTAGTCAATTCTATTTGATTCTCGGTTACAAACACGAATTGATATTTTTTTGGAATCCATGTATATGACACTCATACCTTACTTGTCTAGCCTCTATTACAAGAATCATTACAAGAATCACCTACAAGCACCTTCATGTTATGGCTAGATTTATTCTCGATTTACGTGTCGTGTTATAGATTCATTCATATTTGTCGGGCGGAGAAATACTTGAGTAGACATGTAAACATTCCTAAATACTCGAACTACCTCCCTGTGAATTATATAAGAACGATAGTCGTCCCACACTTGGCCAGTGCGTGATGTGCCGAATTACCCCTAGCCGTTTACATGTCAATCTCAATATAATTTTAAAACACACTGTGAGTATTGTCTAGAATCTTTGTTAGAATCACCACAAAAATCTTTACTAGAATCATCACAAGAACCATTATAAGAATCATCCTACTTGGATCATTGAATGGAATCACACTTGACATATATTATACCACTGGACTCGTATCACATTATTCTAGTTCAGCTAGCTTTTATTTACAGTCTTCATTGACATGATATTCTGTTTTACAGCTTTTACTTTCCTTTTTCTTTTACTATAGTTTTACATCTTAAACTATCTCGAATTCCCATGCTTTATCAATAAAATTGTTTATAATTGTTTTATAGTTTTCGTCATTCACTTAGATTTACTTGATGAGATGTATTCGTTCCTGTCCTGACTGGACCTGTTGAAATATTACAGATGTTAGCCCTGAGGATGTATGCCCTACTCACTATGGATTTGGAGAGAGATTAGCTACCTTTGGCCCCGACTCTTAGGAGTGATCGGGAGACTAGTTTAGTAGACTGTTTTAGATTTCTTTACTGGAACTTGAATTGTAATAATTTGAGAGTTGTCTTATTTTGAGTTATTTTGAGTTACTATCTTGTAGTAGTTTTTATTGTTTTCTTTTAGTTATAGAATTCTGTGACATCCTATCGTGCTTAGACTGTGATTGAGTTATATTATTTCTATACTTGCCCTCCGTTCGGAGTTGAGTTTTAAGACAAGTACATTATATAATTGTGTGAGTTGGTTTAGATAGTGACCTAGAACAGCGTTCTACCGCCGATTCTACGGCGTAGGCTGGGCGTGGTTACGCACTTGTACCCTTACACTGGGTGCGGGTCGTGACACATTTTTAGTGGTGGTCCATGCAGGTCGAGATTCGTATTAGTGCGATATCGTGGTAGTACGGCGACTAGTTGCACTGCTATGAGCCTGTTATAGAGTATAGGAAATAAGGTGTTAGAATTAGAGGATACTCAATCACACTTAGAATTTCTTGAGAGATTCCTGGACAACCCTTGAGAATCTCATTATGAACTTCGATTTGAAAATCCTTTTCCTCTTGTTCTGATTCACCCTCACTCCTTGATGTTTAAAGGATCTTAGACTATTAACTTCATCATTATCCTTACTTATATTTTGTCTATCTTATGTTGCTAATTTATCACCAGTTTTGCAAGCTTATCTTTTTTGACCTTGATCATGACATATTTTATTGGGGGCTGGCACCCACTAACATATTGTCTAATCAGAACCGGTACATGATGGTCTGATCAACCTATTGCACTTTGGTTCGCTTTTCATATATTATTCTACGTGGAGGAAAACATAGTTAAATTTACTCTAGAGTCTCATCCACGACAGCTTTGGCAATTCTTTTTTGAATTATTTCCATCGCCTATGAACCACGTATTGTACTTAATAGCATCGTCTTTGAACTCTTTATTGTTTTTGCCTTTCACATATTTCAAAAAGAAAAGTCACTATACTTGATAGATCAACCCAAGGTATCACGTTTAATTTCCCTATCCAAAGGAGGAAATTGACTTATTTTTATATCCTTGCATCATCCTTTAAATTCTAATTCTTTTGATCGTGACCAGTCGACCGAGTCATCCTCCTTATCATCCAATGTTTGGGGTCTTATTCAATTGAATTAATTCAATTGTGACATGGATATCAAATCTTGGATACTTGTGCTCAGACTTCAATGGCCTCATTCTCCATCTTGTCCAAACTTTTATTTATCCTGGAATTGATCAACTTAGATTGCGTCGGGACTAAATCTTCTTTTATATATATTATGTTATTAGATTTCAATGCTATTGACACTCGTGCTTTAAACTTTCAATTTTGATCATCTTTGGAATGGTAACCCTTCATAATTAATTCCTAGTTGTCTTTACCAGTTTCGTATAGGATGGTAGACTGTCCTACACCTTAATGATTTGTTGCTTCCTTATCTTTCCAGCAGAACACCCTATATTGCTTGCATGTTGCTACCATGGGACTGTTTTGATCTAATATGACTAGTCCGTCTAGATGAGACCTTCAACTGCTATGGTTGACCATGACACTATATGTTAATTTTCAAATTGTATGAGTTAGAAATTGCTTAGAGACTTTGATTGTGGGTGGTTGACCTAGAAGGGGTACGACCGACTTAAATTTCGAGGACAAAATTTTTCTAAGAGGGGTAGATTTGTAACTACCACATTTTTAATTTAGGGATATTTTGGTCATTTTGTAATTATTATATTATTTATTAATTTATTGAATTCATGTGATGATAGGTGATTTTGTTTGATATTTGTGTAGTATAAATGGGTTTAACTTAGCCAACATTGACTAGAAGCCTAATAATAATAATTAGAATTAATATGACCTTGTAGAATTTTTTTTATAATTAATTAGTTATTTTAGAATTTTTTAAATGAATTTTTAGTCATTTTAGCCTTTTTAGCCTTTTTGGCCATTTTGTGATTTTCTAGATATTTTGACTTGCGTTGTGCTAGCAACTGGTTTAACCTTAGTGGACCATGTATAGGAGCCTAACCATGTCTTAGAATTTATTTTTTCACCTATTATAATTTATTTTGGGCTTGGGTCCAATTTAGAAGGCTTTTGAATGATTTTAAGCCTTTTTACATGTAGCCTTTTTGAGCCTTTGTGACTTGGGCCTTATTTTACTTGAAAGGGAGTTGGCCCAAGTGAAACCCTAACCCTAGAAACTCCCCCACCTGGTCGGCCATAGCAGTGCCCCCTCTCTCATTCATTTGTGAAGCATAGCCTCTACAAGTGAAACCCTAATAGCTCTCCTCCTCCAAAAATCTTAGTTTCTTCATCCGGAGTTCGTTTCTCCACAAACGAACTCCGTTGTACTCGTCTAGGAGAGGAGGATTCTGGAGTATTACTGACGAGGAGGCGAAAGCATTTGTTTGAGGAGAATCAACCAACACATCGTTCGAGGAGTTCAGTTTATTGGATTCTCGACACTCAATAGGTAAACCCTTCTCTACCATGGTTATTCTGAATTTTCTTTCATATTTGCATCCATACAAGCACCCTTGATCTGTGTATGAAGTTTCGTAGGATTTTGGTTTCGTTTGATAGCGGTATCGGACACGTATCGGTCTCACGTTGCACGTGTTCGGCAAAATGCCACTTAGAATTGAAAAGTGTCAACTTTTGATTCTGTTTTCACAAAATCCTTCCTTATATGATTTTTAACAACTTTCGTGAGGATCGAAAATCGACACGATTTTGGCATCCGAACGGACACGGACACGCGTGCACGAGATCCCGTGCACGGTCCCGTGCATGTCCTGCAGTCTGTGCGTCATAACTCGACGCAAAGAGCTCCGTCTTGCGTGAAATTTTACGAGCACATAGGGGCAACCTCTGCTCACATTCTCGTAAAATTTTATGACATTTTGTTGAGCGAGCGAGGAGAAATTGTGCGTGCACTGGTCGGCTGAACTGTACACTCGGGCTGAAATTCACCGCTGACACGGCCTTCGTACGCGAACACGGCGAATCGAGGACCCGTTCCAGGAGTTGGAACACGTAGCCCTATACTTAGAATACCCAGGGACTCGATCCCGAGTAGTGGCGTGGCCCGACGTGCGAGCCACGAGCGACGAACCGCGTGCACGAGCATGCACGCACGCGCGCGCACGCAGGCCATGCGCTATTGTGCGAGCTGCTGTGTTGTGTTGCTACGACTTCGTGTCGTGTTGACATGTCCTAGACCTACCCCGTGACCCTACCTAGCCGTGTGCACGAGCACGAGGCATCCCATTGTGTGTGTGACGCGCAATCGAGCAAGAATACCCTCTTCGACACACGAAATTGATTTTTCGATACGTATTCTCTGGACACGACACAAACACGGTTTCGACTCCAGGAGTACCCGAGCACATCCCACGTGTCAAGACTGAGCTATTTGCTAATATTTATGAGTTGGTTTGGAGTATTTTGCGTTTTGGGTTGGTTTGTCGAAATTGGGTTTTTCGGGTTCAATATTTTGAATAGAAATGTGATATTTTGATTCTTCGACTTTTAATCGATATTTTCTGACTTGTTAACTTATATATGATATTTTAGACTTGTGGGAATCGACTCTCGGGGTTGATTCATATTTTCTACCTGTTTTTAGGCATATATGGTATTTTACCTATTAATGTATTTTACCTATTAATGTATATAGATATATATTTATGGTACTAACTCGACTAAAACCGAACTCCAGTTCATTTCACTATCGTCTATCTCGATCCTCGAGATGATACAATTTAATTCACAAGCGTTCTCGTCTTATGAAATTAATATGATTACTTCTATTGGAGTCGACCAAAATCCAAGTAATTCTAGTCTGATTCAAAACCAAGCATTGCATTACCATCAAGTACATCTTCCAATTAATGGTTCAATTTATTATCCCAACTTTACTTGTGCATCACCGATTTCTATCATTCACTTCGTTCGGGTCTGATATCAATGTTGCTAGCGTACTCTCCCAATTTCAAGCCCTAACTCTAAGTCTTGTTTCTCCAGATCTATCGTCCACCTGAACGATACTCTAAAGTCGGTTACACAGGTTCAATCACTTGGCATAGGGTTTTCTGCCTATCCGCTAGGTCAGCTCATAAGGTCATAGGTACAACTCAAGTTCGCAGTACATCGTGCAAACTCGTTGCACGACCTTACCCCAATCCTAAGGTTAAACCATTGTTCGTTCGTACGAAATACTCTACCCAAGCTAGCTTCACTCAGATTTCTAAACATCGAGCAATGTTCATCCTATTCGCATCAAGACGTTCTTCGCACGAGGTTCTAGTAAGTTCAGCAAAGCCATCATATCAATATAATTAACGTATCCATCCTATCCAATTCAAGCACACTACGATACGATTTGTCACTAAACTATAATTCTCATACCATGTTTCTAAAGTCGTTTCACATAATTCACGTATTCGGTCACAAGTTCGTCTAGCATAACAATCTATTATGCCCTAATCTCCCGCAAGTCCGATTATCCACGTTGGACATAAAATTATCATCCTAATGCTCTCGCATGATAATCGTCCTCATCGGGGCGTAACTCTTATTTTGAGTCTAGACTAATTTATTTTCGATATGCACTTTGGATCTATCAATCCTCAAACTTATTTTATCGTCAATCACAAGTCCTAACAATCCTCGATTCACCTTTGCATCAAACCACAAGTCAAAATTATTCAATTGCCATGCCATGATCTCCCTCAAGTTCGATCATCCCCGCTGGATATGAATCACCATGCCAGTGTTCTTGCAGAATGACCACCCTAATCCGGCATGACACATGTGTGAGGTTGGAGTTGCGCTCGCACAAAAAAAGAATGTCAACATTATGGTTATCATCGAAATAATCAAGATTCTTTCATTTTCATCCAAGTAATATATCAATCCAATCTCAAACTCTACCTCATTTCCTCAAGTCATGTTTATATAACAATTACCTTGCATAACTCGTTTTATGTTTAAGACGAGTACTATCTTCCGAACTAAATTCAAGATCGTTTGTCCAAAACACAAGTTCCATTCTTTATCGCACAACTCAAATCATCGTACCAAATTCTTTAACTTGTACCAATCGTGCTATCTTCTAAGCGTTAATGTCATATCAACTCATTTGAATCACAACATACATATTCAAGCTAAATTTTACTAGGTGATATCCTACTCAATCCAGTTTCCATGCATACTTTCCTCCGATCGTGCTATCGATCGATTGTGCTATCATCGATCTCATCTACGAGGATTTTACCTCAACTCCAGTTTCAACCAATTCGACTAAATCCGAAATCACACATATGATCCACCAAGTTTCCTTGATCAAGACATCCATTTGTTTCATCGTTCTGAATCCTTATTCAATACCGTTTTCTAATTCGTACTACACATTCACAAATTGTCTGAACGACATCTCGTTCGAAACCCTCAAAATTATGACCAATTAAGTGTTACTCAATCTAATGTTTTATGCGATTACATCGCTTGCTGATATACTCATTGCTACCCCCAAATCCTCAATTTTACTCTATCAATTTCCAAGATGATCCATACATCACTCAGGGTTCGAGCCACTCGACCAATCGTCAAAACTCTCTCTTATTCCTCTTCGAAGCTATTGCATACACCACTCAGGCATCTAGTAATCCGATCTTGTCTTCAATCACGTTCACATCATTCGCTCATACATTTCTCTAATTCGTTCCTCAACTCTCCAGTGTGATCCCTTATGTTGCCTCGATAATCTAAGTCTCGTATACCTCTATCGATAGTCCATCATACAAATCATATTTTTGATTCATACTCCTCGACGTAATTTACCGTTCAAACTATTCTTCAAAACCAAACACCATTCTCTGTGTTCGCCTTAGTGTTGGTCCGATAGAGTCTCTATCGATATACACTCTAAGTTAAATTATTTCCATCTGATCGATATTTAATCTCACTCACAAACTTGCTCGCACCAGAAGGTTTAGGTGCACGATATTCGGCACAACTTAGCTAAAAGGCTGTGTGCATAGCCATCCCGTTCGAACTATACCCTGGTCTCGCACACTTATTTGCTGTATCAGCATAAAGTTATTCCGGTATGCACACCACTTGCTAACTTTAGCATGGGTTCCTTCCAACTCAAGTCTGACATAGTTTGACACAAAGGCCATCGCATATCGATCCCATTCAGCTGAAAACTTGCACGAGCTTTTGAAAATATTAGACTTATTGTATGGAACATCCCAAGAAACAACGAGAAAGAGAGCGTACACCTTTTTTACCCGTGATCGAGCTTTCATAATGTCACGCCCCAGAAACAGAATACTGGAGAGCGGGGGCAGAAATAGCCAGCTACGTATATTAAAGTGCAACTTACCTCGCGATACGGTCACGGCTGTCTAGATACATGAGGGTTTAACTACAAGCCAACAGTCTCTTATGGTCATGAACAAGCCTAGTGTCCCAATCACAAGTAAGTAAATAAATGTTACAAGATGCAAGATCACCAAATATACAATAGTAAGGCGTCCCAAACATTACATATTCAGCTGATCATGAAGCTAGTCGTTACAAAATGTGAGGACTAGCAAGAGTTTAGTCTTACATGATCAACCCTAGGATCTGTCAATCATGTTACAGCTCGTAGGCAGACAGTAAGTGAAGGTGCAATCAAGCTAAACAGGTGCTCGTTGGCTAAATGCCTCAAAAAATATTTTTACAATAAAGTGGGAGAGCCAAAAATAATCCACTCGTTGCCCTGGTTACGCCTGGAGGTCACCATCGGACTGGAAAGTCGGTAGATCCTCTGGAGCTGCTCCGAAATATGGCCATACAAAACCAGCTGGGTCAGATCCCAGAAAGAGCAAGTGCCACAAAGGAAGCTTCACTTAGGAACTAAAACCAGCAATTAGCACAGAAGCTAAAATATAGTAAAACCGAAAAGATATAGCATTACGAGGATATACGGTAAGATAACCATGAAACCATTCAGATAACCATGTTACAACCCTTAAACCAAACAAGGACCGAGATTGTAACCCTTCATCTGAATCGAACTTGGTTTCTCCCATTTATCAGCAAGATGATATAAGAAAATCAGGACATGTAACAATCTTATACAAGATCAAGACAAGATTAGACTGATTATTCCCCATTCAACAATCACGGCCAAGCAATAAGTACGGCTTGATACTTTAACTAACTAGGGTTATCACAGGTCGAAAATTAGGGGTTGAATTCAGGTGGGTACATCGTCCAGGAAACGTATGTACCCTTAAGTAGCTTGAATGGTACAACACATGACAGTGTGCTAGAAATGTGCCCTACTCGACGGCAGGCTACAGATCCCAAGCGCGCCCAGATAACGGGATTGCCTGTAGCTGGAAGATCTCTTTATGACTAATATATTAATCTAGTTATTAGCCCTAGTCCAATTCAGTAGATACTCCTGACCGTGGTACTCAGGAGTACCATCCTAGACATGATGCAAGACAGGACTGGATTATTTGTACAAGCACAATCGCCCACGGTGTCCAGGTTATTTATACAGGTCATGTCATGTCAGGTAGCCGTCGCAACAGCTTATCAAGATATATCATGCCAGGTTTATCATGTCAAGTTTACTTGTCAGAAGTACACCACGATGGGCCACCATCCGGTCATACTATGTATCAAGAGTGCACCACTGTGGGTCACTGCCGTGTTTATGGTACATGTGCAGAGCATCATAGTACAAGCATTCAATCAGGAGATCCAGGTTATGCTAAGGTTACAAGACGTAAATTATCAGTAAAGATCAAATAACAATAACAACTTAATCATAAATACGAGTCTATGGAGAAGCCATACGGCTCAGGCATATGCGGCCAAGGAAGGAATCCATGCGGGAGCAGCTCATGCGGCTGAGGGCGGGAGCAGCCCATGCGGCTAGGAATAGAAGGAGGCACATGTGGCTCAGTTGGAAGCTCATGCGGCTAGGTTCCGTCAAGGGCGCATACGGTCAGGAAAAAATAGGTGCCATGCGGCTCGCGGAGGAGGAGTTCTCGTGCGGCTGGAACGGACCCGGGTTCATGCGGCTCCCAGAGCAAAGATCTATGCGGCTAGAAGAGACTCGGTCTATGTAGCCGAAAAGAAAAATAGACTTTATGCGGCTGAGAGCGAGTGGGACCCCATGCGGCTAAAAGAGACTGAGGACTTATGCGGCCAAGGAATTCCAGACGTATGCGGTGCTGAGAAGTTCAGGTACTTGCGCTCAATTCAAGTCCATACGGCTAGAAGTACAAGGGTCTCATGCGGCTGAGAGCGACTTGCCGCATGAATGTTCATGCGGTCAAGTACTGCCATGCGGCCAGAGAACTGTTCTTTTTCTCCAAATTTCCGAGAAGAAGAACACCATGAACCCATGCTTCCAAGCTCCATGAAACCTTCATCTAGAGTCCAAATCCGAACTTCCATAGGTCAAAATGGGACAGAACAAAATTCTCTACAACATGGAACCATCAAAACTTAGAAATAACAAGATTAAGTAGATTAAAACCCAAGAAATCTGAAAATAAGATAAACTTAGATCTACAAGAATCAGGCCATGGAAAGTAAAAATGCCAAGTACTAAAGTATGTTAGAATACGATAAAGGAGAGAATGGAACAATACAATTAGAGTTCCTCCATGAAGCAAGCTGCACTTGCCTAGGCCTCTCTCTCTGGTAGGTGAAGAAGTTATGGTGGAAGAGAAGAAAAGTAATGAGGAGAGAGAAAGAAGAATAGGTAATAAATACTAATGGTGGTGGTAGGTAGGGGTTCACCTTTGGTTCATGATGAACCAAAGCAAAACCAAGCCAAGCCGAACCAACCCAAGAATAAACCTAGCGAAGAAAAAAAAGCTAAGCAAGGAATCATGCAATAGAAGATAAAATACGTACACGTATTCCAAAAATACGTAATACGAACCACATGCATTACACATAACTAAGAGAATTGATATGAAGTCCAAGGACGTAAAGTCGTGCTCTGATACCAATGTGTAGCACCCGGCTTCCGGAGGAGCGACCTTCATCGCTTGGGTGTGATGTCGCACGAGCATAAATAACACTCGTGCAAGGCCAGGTGCTGGAACGGACGATTGAAGCTAGGCCACAGAGTCGCACAGATTGTCTCTATTGCAGCGAAAGGTAAATGAACACAAGTTGAAACAAATTCAAACTCTTTATTGATATATAAGAAGTATTACAAGCGATACTAGGCCGAGATTACAATTCGCTCAAACTTTCTCTCTCGAAACATAAAAGACGTGCCAATGGCTTACAATATGGAATGATACATGGCGATGTTGTAATACATTATTTCCTATATATGGTGCTCTAGCTCTTTTGTAATGTCCCAAGGCTCCAGAGTTAGCTTCGCACCTTAGCACATTTGAGGGAACATTCCGCAATAGACGAGGTTCTCCCGTACCCTGCATGCAGTCTAGGTGGTTATCAGTACGTTGCATACACTGGTGGGGAGGCTAGCTCGCCCTCTCGTTATCATTACCAAATACGTTCAATTTAGTTTCGTTTACCAACTATCAGTTGTTGTCTTTCTAATTTTTCCTTAGAATTAGTTTAATATCATATAACGTAAAACCTATCTCATGTTACAGCTATCAAGTGTCGCATAAGGATGCACTACAACAAATAGAGCCTATAATAGCAGTTTTTCTATAGCGTTCAAGTGTCCCCGCTATAGAATATTATCAATAATAGCGTTCTTTCTGCAGTGCTATAAAAATATCTATCTATAACATTTTCTGAATGCTGTAGAATCTACAACATTCATATGTTTATATGTCAAAGCAGATCATGTTCGAATCCTAGGAGAACCATCGTAGGTTTTTATTTTACATGATAAAAGAATAAACAAGAGCATATTTGGCGTAAAAGCATACAAATTTACAGAACACGTGCCCAACATTTATAAAACCCATAACCTAAACCCCCTAATATTCATTCTTCCGTGCATAACTATCGGCCCTAAAAATTTTCTCATAACACTACAAGAATATACACTACAAAAAAATATCATTTTATAACGCTTGAAAATTAATTTTTATAACATTTTTAAAAAAAATGTTATAGAAATTCTCTAATGCCTCTTAATATAATGGTTTAGAGGAGTATCTGACTTATTATAACATTTTTTTATATATAAATGTTATATATATTTTGTACTTTTTTGACAGTTCTATATTCATGAAAGGTAGGGGTGAGCAACAATTCAGTTCAAACCGAACCATATATATGAAAACCAAATAATCGTAAACCGTATTTCTCAAAATCGAACCATTTTTATAAAAGCCAAACAAAACCGAACCGAATTAATTCGATTCGATTTTCGGTCGGTTCGGTTTCATGAGCCTATGTGTCGGGTCTTCAAATTTTTAGCAAAATAAGCCTATTTAAACAACACTTTCTTTTTACAACCTAAAAAGTTTTCGTTCCCCGCCTGAGCCCGCTCCCTTTTCACTCAAAAGTTTTTCATCCAACACAACCAAACACACAAAACCCTCCCCCCTCTTTCTTCTCATCTTGATCTCCCACGGGAGAAACCACAAAATTTTCTAATCCTCAGCCACCTTCTTCCATATCCAAACCCTAACCCATCATCTTCATTCTTTCCTCTAAATCCCCCCTTCTTCTTCCAAATGCCAAACCCTACTCCGCCATAAACCCTAACCTTAACGCTAGAAAGTTTCTTCATAACTATTGGAGGAGGAGGAGGAGGAGCGATCGACTCCTATAGCAGCGACTCCACGGTCACGAATGCCACCGGAGACGCCCTAACCAACCGTCGCACCCGACGGAACCCTTCCCCTCCGCTTCTACCATCGGTCGATGATAACTCGTCCAGGTTCTTCTCTCCCGACAACAAAAATGACATGGTTCGCAGCACTATCTCTCGTTATCCTTTCCGTATGCTGAAGCAATCCGATAAAGTATTCTCACTGAAGCAAACCTTCGAATCTTAAAGCACAAAGATTTAACATAGTAAATTGTAGCAGTTAAATGAAACTTTTGGCATTTTAACTAACCGAGGGAACTGAGGGATACAATCTAAAAGTCTCCGTTAAGGTGGCATGAAGGTATTGTATCTTATCAAGGGCTGCATCGGTTAGACTACTAGCAAATTCCATGAAGTTTGAAGGTTCATCATTTTGAACCGATTCTTTAACTTCTTGGGCAATCTTCTCTTGTACCAGGGGATGCTTGTAGAGCATGTAGATGAACCAGGATAAGGTTTGATCCCCATAGGTATGTCCTTGCCAGTGATAGGAAAATTTAGTTTGACGTCTCTCAAATATTTATGGGTCATGTTTTCTGGTTCATTTTTCATCTCTAAAATAAATCTCAACAACAAGTCATATTTCTTTACCTGCAAATAAATGTTCCTATAAATGATTCTGGAAGCTTTTGACAAATATGAGAAGCATTTCCAACGTACTGAATCATTTCCTTGTGATGATGCCATTTCCATCATGTTATTTATCAACTTACAGAATCTTCATTTTGAGGTGTTAGATGTGAAATCGATTGATTAGGCGAACGAAGCTATTCAAAGTATGATTCTGCTCATAATGGGTGGTGAAGATATCTGAAGGATGCAAAATGTTTTTGATGTGTGTCGATTCTTAGGGTCTCGTACTGCTCCCAGGCTCCAACGGTGTATCGTGGTGCCAAGGACTAGATGGCCTACCATCAAGGACTGGTGCTTACTATCAACAAGATGTACACTTTGCTATATGGTGAGAACTCTACTCACTAGTTGAAATTAGTGTTAGTTTCTTTGAAGTATATGTTCAGCTAAAGATTTATATATACCGATGAATCTTCTTGCTTGCTACCGTGGTCAGCATCCCCAATGGCCCATCGGCTCTTGTGGTGAAGGAAGCTGCTTGGGGGCTCGCTTGATATGCTGCTATTTCACAGGTATAATTATCCCCTTTCTTAATTTAATTACCATAGGGTACTACTTAATCTTATGATGTAGGTGAGCTTATAGTCCTAAAACCAGAGTTCTTCAACATATTTTTTTCTTCTTCTGAAAACTCCATGAAGGGAGGAAATATTAATGAATGGCTAAATCATGTAGTTACCAAAAGTGAGATAAGTAGTTGATATTTACAGTTACTTGTCCATCATAATGTCATTTGCAGGAGAGCATATTGATACCAATAGTAGAGCCTGAAGAAAAAAAAAATTCAACAATGTAGAACCAAAAATTGAAAATCTGCTGCAACGGTACCATTACTTCTTTGAAGCCTATGGGTCCATTTTAGATCCATTCTAATTCGGCTTCAAATATTTCTTGTTTTTAGTTGTCATTCTAGTTGAAGTTAGAATTACACATACACATTTGAAACTTTTGTTGAAATGGTCTTATGATAGAATCATCATTCTTGTTCATTCAATTTTTTTGCCATTACATCTTGTATACACTGATTGCTTTTTTTCCTTAGTTGTTAGTTTAGAGTTATTTTCTTGTTTAGCAAACCTTGAACTTTGGCTCAAAATTAGAAAGTAACTGCCCTAAGGAAACCACTCATTACAATTGCATAGAAACCCATCAGTAAAACCAAGCTAAGGAGAGTTCCAAATATGGGAATAACTTTTCTAAACTGAAACAAAAATTAACTAAAAGCTAACTAAACCAACTGGATGCAAGTTTAACAAGACCCAAATTTGAAAATTATAAACACATATCCATCACATCGACACATTATCATAACAATAGGGTAAAAAATTATCACAAACAAGACGATAGTCAACTACTTATATTTCTAACTTATAGTAATTTGTATTAAATTAGCTATAAATATTTATTAGCTTCTATAATATGGGTAGTATTTGAATTATGTCTAGACCGTGAAATCACTTCGTACATATCTAGTTATATAGCATCCCTTGTGCACATTAACCGATCTAAAGCCAAAGCATAATGGGAATCAAACCTACACATACACTCTTCCTAGTCCAACTTTTTTCTTACAAAGGTTTTGTAGATGTATTACATCTTAGTGCGTATTCTGGCATGTAGTTAATATATATAAATTGATATCAGATTGTTAGAAAAGTAGGAGGAATACTAGAATACAAATGCAACAAAGATAAATGTTTATGGAATACATGGATACATGATCTTGTCTGAACTTAATTTTTATATAATAATGCCAATGTGTTTTCTTCTCAATTTTGTGTAGGTTGGCGTGTAAATTTTTGATGGTTATGGATATAAGCTAGAAGGAAAAAGTCGATCGAGCTACATTTTGGCCTACAGACATTTTGTATGGAAATTGAATGGTTTAGTTGAATTTTGGACTAACGTTAGGTTACAAACATTTTGTACATCTTGGATTATCTTTACATGAAATATTTATTTTGGACTACTATTTCGATCACTTTAGACATACAACAACTTTTTGTACATCTTGAATATTTTAATAAAAAATGTATGAATTTATTTATTTTGGCAAACCTTTTCTATATCTTGATTGATTGAAATGGAAGTTGCGATTGAAACATATTGAAATCATAATTGTGATTCAACATGAATTTTTATGATGCACAGGTTAATTGTATTTGATACAGAACATGTTATTCAAATATAAAATTGTGTAGTAGATTTATAGCACTCAAAAAGCTATAAAAATCGATAACGTTCAGAAACGCCATTGTAAAGCCCCAGTCCCAAAATACGTAGGACTAGGAACGTAGACATGCCAGCTGTATACATACGAAGTATACTCCAATATTTAGAATCTTCGTATGTACACATAAGCTGTAAAATACAGTAAAACCATGATAACTAATCTTATCCACAAAATAAAGAATAATGATAACATAAATCAACTTTGCATTGTCTTTTATACAAGTCGTTGGGTGAAGACTAATCCACTACCAACCATTTTAAATGAGAGAACAATATATAAGGAAAAGACTGATAAAATAGCAATGGATGATCAAAGAGCAATCCTCCTTGATAGAAAAGGGAAGACCACGATCTTGGCTAAATCACTAACGAAAATTATAAAAAACACACACCTGGAGAGATCACCAGGTCCTCAGAGGGACGTAACAAGATACATGAAGAGCATGTCATATAAACCATGATATATAAATAAATAAAAATGTGCATGCAACAAGATGCCTAACCGTTCTACAGTGATAATGCAGTTAAGAAACAATCCTTCGACGCAAGGGCCTTCTGGCTATAAATGGGATCGCCTTGGTTCCCGTATAGGGTATATGGGCCTACGTCCATAACGCTCCGAGGAACTTCAGAGGGCATCAATATAGGGGTACGTCCATAACGCTCATTGAACGTCAGAGGGCATCAATAGCCTGCTTCTCAAGTAGAGCTCACAGGTAATCAAGGAAGTACAAAAGTGGCCTATACGTCAAGGTATTGTTCTCCCCACCCAATGCCTAGTATTGTCATCTCCATGAATCATATGAACCTCTAGTAACTTCCAAGTCTACTAATCATGCAATCTATTGGTAGTTATTCCTAATCGTCGTACGTCTCATACTTATCGGTGGCCAGCCGACTACGTGAGTATGTGTCCTATATATGACTCACAACTCGTGATAAGCATGTGTCAAGGCCATATAAGAATACCAATACCTCATGTCAATGGGTGGTCCTCTAGTACTAGGTCAATGCAGTAAAAATAAATAAACAGTAAAAATGACTAACTCAGTCGCTTGCAACCAAGTATGGCTTGGATGCACAAGTGATAAAAATTGGCAATAGAAATATAAATTGAATCTAAATATCAAAAAAAATGTAAATAAATCTCAGAGTATAGTAGCAAGGTATCTTGCCTGAGGGTGGTGCAAGAAATGGCAAAGTCCAGTCTTCAGAATTGTCAGCAATGAAAGTCAAAATCCGCAATCAGCTCCGGATGCTGAAACAAACATCATGAATATTTTTGGTATAAAATATATCTTGAAACGCCTGCCCAAAAGTTCAATTCTGGACACCTAGGCAAAATCGTAATTTCGGGTCAAAATGATGTCCGCCGTTGGACCCGTTTTGCACCAAAAAGCGTACGACTACCTACGGTCTCTAAAGTCGTCAAACTACATGTCTATAGGTCTGGTTTGACGAGACGAACCCAACCGTATGTTCAAAGTTGGATTCCGGTGGACCGTACACAATTTTGTCCGTTAAATTTGGTCACGGGCCCGCCAAAAAGGGTGTTCCGGTTGACCTTCTCAGAAATGAACCAAACTTGGCATACAGGACCAGAAAAATGATTCGGTCATGTTGGCGCAAGTTTCTTCTTGAGATGATGACTGTACACGAAGTTATGACCTATTTTGTAAAGTGGCTGATACGGGATACGCTTCGATTTTGTCGTATACGCACAATGAAATCGAGTTTCGTCGATTCCCACACGTTAAAAACACCCATATGCGAAACACCATAATAAATCAATAGCATTATAGAATGCTATGCACCATCTACAACATTCATGAATGCTGTAGACCATCCACAACATTCATGAATGCTAAGATCAATCTATGCTATAAACCATCTACAACATTCATAAATGCTATAATCCATCTACAGTATTCAAGAATGCTCTAATGTTATAGCGTTCACTTACTATAGCGGAGGCAATTATAGCGGACAAAATACACTATAGAAGGCTTTCTATAACGTTCGACGCATGCTATTGTAGGCCATATTTGTTGTAGTGAGTGAAACACCGACATTGAAGTACAAGTAAGAGATGCCACCACTAGTGCACAAGTCCAGCCGGACCAAGGTCCAGCGGAAGCTGATTCTCCACTGGAACCTAGGTCTAGAGGGAGCAACCTCCTTGCTTAAACCAAGATTCAGTGGGAGCAAACTCCACACTAGAATCTAAATCCAGCGGGAGTAGCATCCCCACTGGAACCAAGGTCCAACAAAAAAAAGCCTTCCTACTGAATCGCTGCCCCGCTGACCCACGTTGCCTCGCGTGCCCTGCTGCACCTTGCTGCCCGCATGCCTTGCTGCCCTGCCCTGAACGAGTGTTGGAACAAGCGCTAAATGGTGCAATGACGCACAAAAGCACCATGTCGTTTAAAGTGCACAATCAAAAAGTGCCACTTAGTGCCATTCGTCCGAGTTTGAGTCGCCTTGCTCCTATGAGAAATTTTCATGAGTGAAACAATAAATGTTTCTTAGAGATTTTGAACATTTCCCCCTAAAAAATTATACCATGTAAACCACATGTGCTACAACTACCTATGTGTACAAGTCAATAAAAGAATAATCTTATATTGAAATACACCCTAGGTTTGCCACTAGGTTTGAGACCACTTTCCAGACGATAATTTCAATAAATCCATTATTAGAAAATACTATTAGTCGACTTATGTTGAAAGAACTGAGTCGAGTGCTTGTCGGACTTCACTAGCTTATTCACAAGCTTCAACCTAAGTTTCCTTTAAGCTTATATGATTGAGTAATCAAACTTACTTTCATGTTCAACCTCGGATCACTAGTGGATTGCTAGTGGAAATGAGTCAAGCCAAGTCGAGTTGAGCTTGCGAGCTGCCATGTCAACAATCCACATAATGTTATTGTGTGAACTTTGTGTGTTTGTGCTTGATTTCTATTATTTTGTGCTTTAGACGGTAGATGGGAAGCTGTTATTCAGCACTTGCTCTTCTCCCAAAATACTCCATTGCGGACAAAAGTTAAAAGAAAAATATACAAAAATTTTAACTTTGTACTCATACCTCTTCGGGACTCTTTATACCTCTATATTCTGTGCAATGAGTGTTTCACGCATTTTTGGGTTGACATCAGGTTGGCACCTGATTACAAATTTTTTAACTTTGTCTACTAATTTTATGCATCTTTTTATGCTTCGTAGCAGACAACATCGCGAGGACCACTGGCAGAGCATAAGAGCATCTCCAACCCTATTGTGAGTTTGAAAAAAATGGTTGCCACATAGAAATGACAACCATTTTTTCCAAAAGTACTTCTCCAATGCAAATTTGAAATAAAGTATGGAGTTGACATGGCAATGACATGACAAAGACAATGTGAAGTTGGTTGTCTAGATCTAGACAATGCACTTCACAATGTCTTTATGTCCACATCATCATTTGAGAATAAAAATGTTTATAAAAAAAGTAAAAGCGTAAAAGTTGTTTTGGAAGTTGTAAAAAATTACTTTGTATTGTATTCTCAATACTTTTGCATTGGAGATGACTTTTTAAACTGATTGTCATTTGTGAATATAATCTTACCACCTATACAAGACATTGTCTTGTGTCCCATGACACCTAAGATTCACAACACAAAATAAAACAATAGGGTTGGAGATGCTAAGGCTATGCTGGTCCTTACTGCCGGACTTAAAAAAAATAGGGAAGATTTATGAAATGCCCAAAAACTAAAAAAGTTTTATGTAAAATCCATCGCTAAAAAAACTTTCATCGCGTGCCCAGAATTAGAGAAACTTATCCAAAGCGGGTTCCAAATGACCCTTTTGCCCTTCCTTTTAATTTATTGAAAACACCCACGAAACTTCTCTTAAAAAAAGTTTCGATACTTCATCTTCTTCCTTACGCTGCTCACTTTCGAATCTAGGTTTTCTCCTCAAAAATCTTCAAAAACTCGTCGAAAAATTTCGGAAAGACTGGGACAAACGACAAAAATGCTAAAACGGAGGTCCAAATATCATTTTTTTGCGAATCTAAAATTTCGGAAGGCCGTCTAACGGTGAAGCGGTTACTTTCAGTCTCCTCGACGATACGCTCATTTTGCGACAAACGGGACCTCGTTTTGACCTCCCAGTCAAAAGTTATGGCCCTCCAAAGTTTCAGCTGACCATAAAATGCAGGAGAATGACCATTCTCCGTGTTAGAACACGAAAAATGTTAATTTCACATGAGGGTGGTCATTCTCCGTATTAGTAACACGGAGAATGGCATTCTCCGTCTTAATTTACACGGAGAATGACCATTCTCCGTGTTAGTAACACGGAGAATGACATTCTCCGTCTTAATTAAGACGGAGAATGTCATTCTCCGTCCTGAAAGTTACACGGAGAATGGCCATTCTCCGTCATAATTTAGACGGAGAATGGTCATTCTCCGTCTTAGTTTACACGGAGAATGGTCATTCCAGTGTTAAAACGCAAGAGAATGACCATTCTCGGTGTTAGAAACACGGAGAATGCCATTCTCCGTGTTAAATAAAACGGAGAATGTCATTCTCCGTGTTAAATAAAACGGAGAATGACATTCTCCGTGTTAATTTAAACGGAGAATGTCATTCTCCGTGTTAAATAAAACGGAGAATGGCATTCTCCGTCTTAATTTAAACGGAGAATGACCATTCTCCGTGCTACATTAAGACGGAGAATGTCATTCTCCGTTTTATTTAACACGGAGAATGCCATTCTCCGTTTTATTTAACACGGAGAATGGTCATTCCAGTGTTAAAACGCAGGAGAATGACCATTCTCCGTGTTACTAACACGGAGAATGCCATTCTCCGTGTTAAATAAAACGGAGAATGGTCATTCTCCGTGTAATTTAGCACGGAGAATGGTCATTCCAGTGTTAAAACGCAGGAGAATGACCATTCTCCGTGTTAGAAACACGGAGAATGGCATTCTCCTTTTTAAATAAAACGGAGAATGGCATTCTCCGTGTAATTTAGTTTTTTTTTCATGAACAAAGAGTTTCGTTCCTCTTTCAAAACGATGATAATTCTGATGGAAAAGAAAAAGAAAGATATTCTCTCCACAATTGACCTAATTGTCAGAAAACTTCAAATGTCTTCACGATGAAGATGAAGATGATGATGATGATGATGATGATGATGATGATGACGAGCGATGATCTGAGTTCGACTGAAGAAAAGCACACCGAACTACGAACGATCTTTGCGATCTCTGCTGAAGATGAGAGCAATGGAATTCAGATTTCCAGTAAAGAAGAAGAAGACGAAAATCACAATCCAGATCTGAGTTTTTTGAATTCAAATACATATAGATGACCAATTCGCGCGGAGGGGTAGTTTCGGTATTATAAAAATAGCAGTTTCTAGCGGGTGGCATCTAAAAGGGAATCTTGGAATATTTAACGTGAAAATACTTAATTCTGGGTATTTCATAAAACTTATCCAGCGGTTGAACATTTCATAAAAGTCCACCCCGAAATTGGGTTTCTCAGCAATTTCCAGAAAAAAATATTACTAGAAAAAATTCATTAATCTTCCTGGAATGTCCCTGCTCTGAGCCTTCGCTAATATTTTTTTTTCTGACATGCTCCGTTAGTTAAAAAAAATTCTGGCTTCGTCCGATGACCACCACCACGATATAGATAAAGAATAATATTGGATTCTTGGATGCTGATCACTGGACCATGGCGTGAGTACATGCAGAGAGTCCGTGGCAAAAATGGCCTGTTATCCTTGTTTTCTTCTTTCTGTATCTTGTGTTTTGTCAACTCGTCTATGTAAGTTTCTGGATCTCGATCACCATTGTACTCGACATTTCCAATGATATCTATACCTTGCCTATATGAAGAGCAATGCGTAGGACTCCCTTCTTCTGATCTTCAGTACGTGTTCACCCAATGGCCAAGGGAAAGCTAGTCGACAGGAAGCAGCGTTCGTCGCTCTCGAGCGTGGCAACGATGCTCGTGATGGTGCTGATTCTGCTAGACGCCACAGTATCAACTGACGCAGCATCTGCGATGACTGTGTGGAGCAACAAGGGGTGCGACGGCCTACGAAGAGTGTTCCTCCAATGCGGCTGCTCGGAATTTTATGCCGCGGGTATCTACTGGAACAACGGGTATCAGTTCGAGTACGATGGCCAAACCGTAGCGCTCTACAACTCCGAGGGCTGCCAAGGCGTCGCACACTTCCATCTCGGCGCTGATGCAGAGAGTTGCGGCACCTTCGGATGGAAAAGCATCTGGATCCAGTGTTGAGATGATGTGAAGACCAGCAATCATACGAATAAAACTCGCATAATAAGCGAATTGTTTGGTATCGTTCAGAACGTATAATACTTGCGTATTTTTGAAAGATTCGTACCAGTATAAAAATTTTAAGCATGTAAAGTTTTAAACATGTTCCGTATGAATTATTGAAAAAATTGGCAAAAAAACGGTGGTTTGGCAACCGATTTTAGCGTGTCAAGTTTCTAACCTTAATCTTTCAATTTGACGAATATTTGACCGATTCTTTCAAGGTATTTTTCTTGCATTGCATCGGTTTATACTCGTACTTTGGCCGTAACTAATTTGTCTTTTTGCCGAATTGCTAACCAGGGTGAAGACATGTAGTTTTGCTTGCTTGCATACAAAATATAAATTATGTACCGGCAGAGATCAATTCTATCTTGATTATCTTTTATTACATGCACCTCAGCTCTTTCTTTCACTAATTACTAAATGGTTGTCTGATTGACCTTTTTTTCATGAAAAATATTTCTATCACAAAATTCTACCAATATGTAGCGCATGTTTGATAGCTTATATTTTTCATGAAATATTTTCCAAAAATTTCACATGATCCTATTTTCCTCTAAAATGATGTAAAATCAAACTTGCCAATTCCATGAAAATTTATTTGATTTTTCATAAGAAAATAATGGCAATCAAACAACTGTCATGAAAAGTTTCAAATTTTCATAATTTTTTTTGCGAAAATTTGATTTGCCTCCCATTTGTTTTAACATAATTCAGGGTGCACCCCACCGAATTACCATAATGCATAAAAATTCTAACTTTTAAGAAAAGTCGCCAATGACTAGCAGTCAACTCCTTTGACCCCTATTTAAGTGGGGTGTACCTTGAATTATGACCAAAATACCCTCAAGTAAATTGGGGTGCACATTAAATTATGGTAAAATAAGTGGAGTGCAATTCAAATTTTTTTTATTTATTTATGTAGGTCAAAAGAGTTAACTGCTAGTCATTGACGGTTTCCGTTAAAAGTGAAAAATTTCATGCATTATGGTAATTCGGCAGGATGCACCTTGAATTATGGTAAAATAAATGGGGGACAACTCAAAATTTCTCTTTTTTTTCAAGTAAAATAATTGTGTACAATTTAATTCATTTATTTTTTACATATTTTCCACCTTGCAATTAAACGACATAATCACTGTTAGATCTCAAAAGAAATTGCAAACAAACTTAGTTTATTTATATTATTGCATTGTCCATGTTTTTTTATTTACACTTTTGAAATTAAAGATGGAATCAAGAAGATCACAACAAAAATTATATTATTATAAGACATTTAATGTACGATAGCAGATATTAAAATTAAAGTTAGGCACTACTAAGCATACTACAATATAATATTTAATACAAATTAGAAGCGAATGAAGAACTTCCCTCATATATTGAGAATAATTTAACTTTTAGACCATGGTAACTCACATATAAACTTTCTGTTGGTAACGAAACTCGGAAATCATTTCTCCAAACTAAAAAGTCTGCAAGGGAACCGAAAAAAGATGTAGAAAATCACAAACGTCAAAATTATGTAAAAGTCAAACGCATCTAGAATAGGTAACTATCAATATATAGTAGATAATTAATTTCCTACACATACTGTTAGACAATATTTCAAATACGGATCCTATTGATTACAATGTAATAAAATCCTAAATAATTTTATTTATGTACAAATATCTTTATCATGCCCCCGCAAGATGGAACGGCATGAGGTAATTCCAATCTTGTTCGACAATTGTTGGAAATGAGAGTGGAAAATAGGTTTGGTGAGCGCATCAGCTAACTGATCAGCAGAGGAAACATGGGCAACTCGAAGAGATCCTCCTTGAACTTGTTCCCGAATGAAGTGATAGTCAAGAGCAACATATTTCATGCGAGAATTAAATATCAGATTTGAGCACAGATTTGTTGCACCAATGTTGTCTCAGTAGATAATCGGTTGTTGAGGTATAAAAATATGAAGCTCGATAAGTAAAGAACAAATTCAACGAATTTCTGCAGCTGTGGTAGCCAAGCTCGATACTCGGCCTCAGTGGAAAAGCGAGCTACGATCCTTTATTTCTATGAATTCCATGATATTGGATTGCGACCAATGTAGATGAGATAAGCACTTGTTGAGATGAAATCATTTTATTCCAGCCAAATCGGCATCCGAAAATATATGTAGTGACAATTGTGAGTTGCGGTAGAGAACAACACCATGAGCAATAGTACCACAAAGATACTATAGTAGACGCTTTACTGCATTCCAATTATCTGTCTTGGGGTAGTACATGAATTGTGATAACTTATTGACAGTGCAAGAAATGTTCGGACGCGTGAGTGATAAGCATTCGAGACTGCCAACATTGACTTTGTATTCCGTTGGATCAGAAAGGGATGATCCAGAGTGAAGAGTGAGTGTTAGAGTAGTGGCAAGTGGCGTATACACGGGCTTGACATCGATCATGTGAGTGCAAGTAAGTAGATCATGGATATATCGTCGCTGAGAAAGAAAGATCACTACAAAAATACTGATATTTAGCAGCCGAATCATCCGTCGCTAAATAAAACATACCCGTCGCTATTTTCATTTACCGACGGAATGCCGATGGAATGGGTACATCGTTAGAATTAATGTCGCTAAGATAAATTCGTTGGTAATCCACCGCTACAGCGACAACTTACCGACGAATTTGGCGACATATATCAGCGGATTAGCAACGTAAATATTCCGTCGGGAAACATTGCGACATCTTTGCAACGAATTAGCAATAGAATGTTGTGAGCCCACAATTACAAATTTTCATAAGGTTACCAACGAAAATTTCTGTCGGTAAAACGTTTGATACGATTTTGGTATCAGACAGCACGTTACTGACAGAAATTTCCTTCGGTAGTTTGTTGGTAACCTGCAGATTTCTGTCGGTAGGTGTCGCTAGTACGTCGGTAACTTGCAGATTTTTGCAGAATTCCATCGGTATTCAGTCACTGGTCCATTGCCGAGCTTGTCATTTTTGCCAAAATAATTGGTTCCTGCTATGCTCAAACCTCTCAATATATATATATATATATATATATATATATATATATATATATATATATATATATATATATATATATATATATATTCAATAGACTGAAACACAAATATTTAACATTGAATGAAATAGACGCAAACAACTATTTTCTCAAACTATAGAGTAACGACAAACTTCTTCAATATAGTACATATACATAAATCCCTCAAGTGATACATTGTAATGCCCTAGAACCAGAATATTGGAGAGCGGGGGCGTACATAGCCAGCTACGTATATTGAAGTGCAATTTACCTCGCTATACGGTCACGGCTGTCTAGATACATGAGGGTTTAACTACAAGCCATCAGTCTCCTATGGTCATGAACTAGCCTATTGTCTCAATCTCAAGCAAGTAATAACAGTTACAAGATGTCAGAGCACCAAATATACAATAGTAAGGCGTCCCATACATTACATATTCGGATGATCATGAAGCTAGTCGTACAAAATGCCATGACTAGCAAGAGTTTTAGTCATACATGATCAACCCTAGAATTTGTCAATCATGTTACAGCCCGTAGGCAGACAGTAAATAAAGGTGCAATACGAGCTAAACACGTGCTCGTCGGCTAAACGCCTCAAAAGATTTTTTTTTTACAATAAAGTGGGAGAACAAAAGGAACCCACTCGTTGCCTGGGTTACACCTGGTGGTCACCATCTGGCTGGAAGGTAGGTAGATCCTCTGGAGCTGTTCCGATATCTGGCCATACAAAACCAGCTGGGTCAGACCCCAGAAAGAGCAAGTGCCACAAATGAGGCTTCACTTAGGAACTAAAATCATCATATAATAAGAGAATATTAAAGATAATTATAAAAGAAACTGATAATAACGGGGCAACAACAGTGAATTGAGTACGAGAAAACCATTCAAGTAGCCAGGTCGCAACCCTCAAACCAAACAAGGACCGGGGTTGCAATCCATCACCTGAATAGAAACCCGTCTCAGATACTGTTGGTAAAGTAAAACATGACGAGCATGACGTAGGGTGCAATAGGATAATAAACGAAGAGAGGACACAGAACTGCTCCGAAAACCAGGTTACAACCCTTAAACCAAACAAGGACCGGGGTTGTAACCTTTCGCCTGAACAAAACTTGTCTCCTGATCATTATTGTAAAGGTAAGCATAAATAATCATGATGATAAATGATAAGATAACCATAGGACTATTCAGATAACCAGGTTACAACCCTTAAACCAAACAAGGACCGGAGTTGTAACCCTTCACCTGAACAGAACTTGGTTTCTCGTCATTCATCGATAAGTAAGCACAATAAATCAGGTCATGCTACAATCTTGCACAGGATTAGGACGAGACTAGGCTGGGCTAGACTCCATCCAATCAATCACGGCCATGCAATGAGTACGGCTTGATACTTTAACTAACTAGGGTTATCACAGGCCTAGTTACTAGCATAATGCAATGAAATTTTTCCAATAGCCACAAGCCCTGCAGACCATCCAGGTTATCCAGACGCAATTAGGGGATTGAATTTATGTGGGTACATCGTCCAAGAAACGCTTGTACCCTTAAGTAGTTTGGTGGTTGCAACACATATCAGTGTGCTGGAAATATGCCCTAATCGATGGTAGGCTACAAATCCCATGATAGGGCACCCAGATAACGGGATTGTCTGTAGCTGGGAAATCTCTTCATGACTAATGGATTATTCTAGTTATTAGCCTTAGTCAATTTCAGTAGGTACCCCTGACCGTCGTATTCAGGGGTCCCCGTCCTAGACATGATGTAAGACCATACTGGTTCATTTGTATAAATACAATCATCTACGGTGTCCAGATCATTCATTCTTGTCATGTTCAGCTAGTATATCGAGGTATATCATGTCATATTTACTTGTCAAGAGTGCGCCATGGCGGGCCACTATCGTGTTCATGGAACATATCTGAATTTACATGGCATAAGCATAAATGTGACAACTTAACATAAGCATAATAAAAGAGGACAAGGGCTATGGAAAGAGCCATGCGGCTAAGGGAATTAAGCTCCTGTGGCTAGGAAAAAGAGCTCATGCAGTTCGGGAAGGAAGGGGGCGCATGCGACTGGGAAGACGCAGGCTTATACGGCAAAGAGCACAGGGCGCATGCGGCTGAAAAGAACAGGTCATATGCGGCAGCGGGGGAACAAGTCATGCGGCCATGGGGAACCAACGCCATGCAGCTAAGTCAAGCCAAGGCCTTTGCGGCAATGGGAATGACTTCATGCGGCCAAGGAGGGAAACATGTGTATGCGGTTGGCAGGTGATCATGCATATGCGGCTGGAAGATAAATAGGTTCATGCGGCCAGGAGCCAAGGATAGCTATGCAGCTGCGAAAGACTCGGGCTTATGTGGCTAGAAAAGAACGGGCGCATGAGGCTGTGCCAAGCTAAGTCATGCGACAAAGAAAAAAGATCTCATACGGCCAGGGCTAAAGATAGCTATGCGGCTAAGGAATTCATGCGGCTGGAAGTGCCATGCGGCTAGGAAGCTGCCACATGAAATCCATGCGGCCAGAGAACTGTTCTTCTTCTCCACCTTCCGAGAAGAAGAACTATGGAAAGCTATGGCTTCAAAGCTCCATACTCCTTCATCCAAGGTCAGAATCCAGACTTCCATAGGTCAAAACGGGGCAGAATCAAATTCTCTACGACGTGGAACCATCAAAAACTTGAAAATAACAAGGTTAGATAGATCAAAACCCAAGAAATCCAAAAATACAACAAACTTAGATCTACACAAATTGAACCATGGAAATCAAAAAAATACTAAGTATTAAAGTGTCTTAAAATTTTGTGGAGGAGACAATGGAATAATAAAACTTGAGTTCCTCCATGAAGCAAGCTGCACTTGCCTAGGCTCTCTCTCTGGTAGGTGGAGAGTAATGGTGATGAAGAAGAAGAGTTAATAAAAAGTAAATTGAGGAGAGAGAAGGAGTTTGTGGCTAATGAAGGAAGATGGGTGGTAGGTGGGGTTGGTCCACATGAAAAACCAAGCCATGCAAATCGAACCGAACCAAGAAATGAAATGCCCAAATAAATTATGTAGTGAGACGTGCAATATACATACACGTATACCAAAATACGTAATACGAACCATGGTCGTTACAACTCTACCCACCTTAAAAGAATTCCGTCCTCGGAATTTAATTAAGAGACTAGAGGGGCAAGGACAAGCTATACTATTCACAGGAAGCTATAATAAGGCAATCAATCAAGCAATCATTCATTCAAGCAAGGAATTGAGAGCATAAGGCATAAGAAGGATATTATACCTTACGAGTCAAATATGTCGGGATATCGCGATCGGATATCATCCTCACGCTCCTATGTTGACTCACCCAAAGAGTGATCATCCCAAGCAATACGAACTAACTTAATAGTCTTGTTCTTGAGTATCTTCTCTCTCCGGTCTAATATAGACACGGGCCTCTCCTTATACGAAAGGTTGGTACCAACAACCAATTCTGAATGATCCAGGATGTGGCTCGGGTCTGGAATATATCGTCGTAGTTGGGATACATGGAACACGTCATGCACCTCACGTAACGACGGTAGAAGAGCGAGGTAATAGGATACATCACCTACTCGCTCCAGGATGTCGAACGGCCCTATATACCTAGGACTAAGTTTTTTCCGTACGTCGAAATGAATGACGCCATGGTTAGGCGAAATCCTCCGAAATACATGGACGCCGACCGAGAATTGAAGGGGGCGCCGATGAGAGTCGGCCCAATGACGGTGGTGATCTTGGGCAACTCGAAGATGATCTCTGACTCTCCTGACCCCCTCAACTGTCTGAGCAATCATTTCCGGACCGAGCATCTGCCTCTTTCCAACATTATCCCACGCTAGCGGGGATCTGCACTTCCTACCATACAGTACCTCAAATGGTGCCATCTGAATACTGGCCTCGAAACTGTTGTTGCACGAGAACTCTACCAGGTGCAGGTGATCTTCCTACGAACCACCGAAGTCGAGTGTACAAGATCTCAACATATCCTCCAAGGTTTGTATGGTACGCTCTGACTGACCATCTGTCTGCGGATGATAAGCTGAGCTGAATTGGAAGTGAGTTTCCAAACTCTCTTGCAGGCTGCGCCAAAAGTACGACGTAAATCTTGAATCTCTGTCCGAGGTGATACTGACTGGTACACCATAAAATCTGACGATCTGCCTGAGGTACATCTCTGTTAGCTAAGCCGTCGACTGACCAACTCTGAATGGGAGAAAGTGAGCCACCTTCGTAAGCCTGTCTATAATAACCCAAATAATATCTCTACCTGCCGGGGACCTGGGTAATCCAGTCACAAAATCCATGGTTATATGCTCCCACTTCCATTCTGGAATTGGCAAGGGCTCAAGAAGTCCAGCTGGCCTCTGATGTTCAGCTTTAACTTGTTGGCAAACCAAATACCGAGAGACAAACCGGACTATCTCCCTCTTCATGCCATTCCACCAAAAGTACTGACGGATATCACGATACATCTTTGTGCCACCGGGATGAACGAAATACTGAGAACTGTGAGCCTCGGTCATGATGTCACCCCCAGTTTTCAAAAACAGGGGTATTTTTGTCATTTTACATTTTTGAATATTTTTAAATTTTATTTTATTATTTATGATATTATTTTGGGGTTGAAATTTATTTTATTATTTATGATATTATTTTGGGGTTATTTGAGTCGGGTTCTGTAAGCCCCCTGAATTTCTCGAATTATTTTTCGAATTTTCTAATGAATTATTTTCAATAATTCATTTCTATATAATTAATTTCGATTTGATTAATTTTGATTTAATGCTCTTTACCGTGACTTGGATTTCTAGAGCATCAGGGATGCCAGTCTCTGGAAACTTCCTTCTTGGAGTTTGTAGTAGACGAGATTATCTTCACAGTGATATTTCGTGTCCCACTCGAACTTGTTCCCTTGTGCCCCATTTGATTCACGCAACTTTGGGTCAATTTAGACCAATTTATCGTCTGCCGTAATTCGTGACTTAACTTCCAACTTAATTTCCGGGCCCGACATCAGTCCAATCCGGTCGACCCAATATATGGCCCTGGCCTGTTTTGAGCCTACTATGCACGTGCCACTTGCGCGCTATCAAATTGATCTCTCTTGTGCCCCAAATTCATCCATGAATTAATTGATTTAAATTTATTATTTTAATTAAATCTTGGTCCCGAACCTGTCCGATCTTAGCCAGTACCCGACCCAATTGGGTGTAGGCCCTACCATGGCTACCCATACACCCTACTGATATTTTCTCCTTTTTCTCCTACTCAGAAAAATATCTCTATTTATACAAATATCTTATTTCCTTTATCTTATATATATATATATATATATATATATATATATATATATATATATATATATATATATATATATATATATTAAATTCTCTATCTCCTCTCTCTCTCCTTCCTTCTCACACCAGCACATTTCTCCCCCCCCAGCCGACCTACTTTCTCCCTCTCTCTATTCTAATTCTCTCTCTCCTCTCTCTAAAATATCTCTCTACAAATATCTTATTTTCTCTCTCTCTATTATATATATATATACAAATATATATATATATATATATAATATATAACACTCTCTCTCTACCTACACTCCACTCTCTCACTTCCCTCTCACATCACCACACCCCCTCCCATCAGCCGAACACCCCCTCTCTTTCCCAAATATCTCTCTTTCTCTCTCCTCCCCTCTCATTATTACACACAACACACACATACATATTCTCTCTCTCTCTCTCACTCCTTATATTACACACACACACATGATTCTCTCCCACTCTCCCACAACAGCTCCTCCCTCCCGAGCCCAGCTCCCCCACGGCCGACCCATGGCCGGCCGACCACCAGCCCAGGCCGACAGCCCAGCCTCCTCCCTCTCCTCCTACTCCGTCTTCTTCTTCATCACCTCTTCCATCACCATCACCATGGTCATCTCCACCACTTCTCCACCACTTCTCCACCATTAAACCGCCACCACCACTACCAACACCACCGTGACCACCACCCTCGACCCACTGCCGTGCCGCCCGCCGCCTCCGCGCGTCGCCACGACCTCCCCACACCCCGGCGACCCCCAGGCGACCACCCCCTGGCCATCGGCTTCCTCCCCGGCACGACGCATAGGCTATTCGTGCATTTTGCACGAAATCCCGTCGACGCGCGCGCGGACGAATTTCAGAAAGTTCGCTCCGGGACAGCGACTTCGTATCAATTTTTTGGACAATCCGACCGTTGGATCGGCGATTTCTTCGCTCCGTCTCAATCTCGGTATATACCCCTTCATCCCTCTCAAATTTTATCCGTTAATTTCGTCGTTTGATACATCAAAACTGGCCACCAAGTTGACGTTTTAATTTGAACTGTTTTTGCACAGTTTCGTGACGCCAACTTCGCGGGTTCGTATCTTCGTCGTCGCAGCTCCGTTTTGTGCGCTACCAGTTCCGGTGCACAGCTGGTATAACCCTCTTCCTGCCCCCTTTAGATTTCATTTCAGTTTGAGCTTGTTAGGTCAGTCGAATTCGACGCCAAAGTTGGCCGTTCGAATTCTTAGTGTTGCACTTGTTAAATTCTATTTTTGAACCCGGGACTCCGGATTCAATTTCTGACACAACCAGTAGACTCGTGGCATCGTTCTGGCTTGTTTTCATATAAAGTTTGCTTGATTTGGAGAACGTGGGCCCTGGCACGCATTTCGGTGCAAAGCGGGTCCCACTTTCTGGGTCAACGGGTCATTTTGAGTTCGGCTCATCGGAATCCAATTCCGGATATACCGTTGAGTTCGTATCATCATTCTGGATTCGTTGACATATAATTTTCTGAGTTTTGAAGACATTTGCTCCGGCACGCATTTCCGTGCAAACCGGATACCAAGTGTCCGCGTCGACGTATCATTTTGAGATCGGCACATCGGAATTCTATTTCGGACATACCGTTGGGTTCGTATCATCATTCTGGATTCGTGGACATATAATTTGCTAGGTTTTGTAGACTTCTATCCTGACACGTTTTTCGGTGCAAAGTGTGTCCAACGGCGGACATCATTTTTGTCCGAAATTATCGTTTTTGCCCCTGTCTCCAAATTGGACTTTTGGACAGGCTATCCTAGCTGATTTGACCATTCTGGACACGTTGGTGATATTTATTTTATCATCCAACAACATCTGTAGATTTTCACCCTATTATTATAATCCTTCTCCTTTTGTGGTATTTTGAGTTCCATCGATTCCGGTGATTTCACAATCACTGAAATTGAATGTGTTGACCCCGTAGATGTTTATAGAGACTAGCCTTGACCCAGTTTGACCTAGTGTGACTCAGTGTGACCTAGTTTGACTTAGTTGACTGAGTCTGACCTAGATTGCGTAGCTTATACTATAGAATCAAGCCTAACACTGTTGAACCCTAATTAGCTTATATATATCTTATCTCTAGGTCTGTGGCATCACTCTGAGCATCGACCCCATTTAACAGCTCAGGACCGCAGGCGAGTACATTCTCTGATCTTTTCATACTTGTTAGGACTTATATTCTTGCTTTAGATTACTTTACATGATGCTGTCACGTCATTATCACGGATTGGTACTATATGGATCTTGTTATGCGATGTTATCTCCCTCGGGGTGCATCAGATACAGTTGTCATGTGCTTTTCACGAACATCTTGTATTTCTTGTACACCGCTTTCATGTATACTCTTATGCAATCTTGTACTCTCATGATCACGTGAGCAAACATGATAAAAACCTCTTGTACAAAGTAACGTAACTTGACTGGATCCTTGTGTATTGATTGGGGAGGGTGAGTAGGAAATGGTTATGTGATCAAATCCCATCTTGTACAAATTCTTGTGAAATCTTGTGAAATCTTGTATATGTCCTAAGCCTGTTTATATAACCATATCATGCTCTAAATCACAGGTTACCTACAGTTCTTACTTATCATATATATAGATATTTCCAGTTATCAAATCTCTCTCGTTTTTACATATATTCTTTACAGTCCATGTATCTTACTCTATGCATGCTTTACATTTCCCAACATGATATGAACTGCGTGAGATGTATTGTACTCGTTCCGCTCCTGACTGGATATGTTATGAAAATATTACAGATGTTGATGCTAGCTGAGGTGGTTCCCACTATTCTTCTCTATGAGTTGCCTGGTAGATATCTTTAGTTAGTCTTGTTGTTCCTTCTTTATTTTCCTGTCTTATGATCATTATAGATTCTAGTTGTTCTAGTGATATTGCTATTAATTCTTGTCTTATCTTCCTTAGTTTTCGTGATGTGACATGAGTACATTTCTAGTTATGGATTCTTAGATGTTGTAGTTAATATAGTATACTTGACAGCGTTCTACCGCCGATACTGCGGCGTAGGCTGGGCGTGGCCCACGTATCCGTATCCGTATATCCGGGTGCGGGTCGTGACACGTTTTTAGTGGTGGCCCGTGCAGGTCAGTCTTTGCAATTAATACGAAGTCGTGGTAGTACTTGAGTTTTTCTGTACTACTGCGAGCCTGCCCTAGGATTAAGGTTGAGTCATGGAATATTTTAGGAATTTGGTACTCAGTCACATATTAGGAACTCTTGGTAGATTCCGGGGATGACCCCTGGGAATCTTATTTCGAACTTTTCGAAACTTTTTCCATTTGTTCTGTCCGTCCTGATTTCTGAAACATCTGTCCGTTATCAACTTCATTCTTCTTGGAATGAGTTTGTGGACCCCAGAGGGAAGGTATAAGTTGGACTTATGTATCTTCTAGGTTGAGAGGAGAATATGATTTACCAGTCTCATATCAGGTTGGGATTGTTTAGATTATATTCCAATGATTTCCTTTTATCTTGTCCTAGATAGTACCTTTGGACATCCCTTGAGAATTTTCTTCTAAACCCTATCTCGAAATCTGTTCCGTTAGTTTCCATCTACTTATCCTTGATTCATTGTTGAAATTTTGAATCTTGATGTTCGTTGTTGACTTCGATTTTGATTTGGTTTGAAGATAGGTTTCTCTGGATTGAGTTAAGATATTCTGATAAACATATTTTATGAGGGCGACGGAAACGATAAATGTCTACTTTATTTATGGAGTTTAGAATTTATCGCAGTCATATTAGCTAGCCTGACAAGGACATAGAGCCTGATTTTGGATATACTATCCTGGTTATGGCATTTAGATTCTCTTGCAGCCATACCGGTTGGCGTGGTAAGGAATCTAGATGACATAATTTTAGGGTGTATACCCTAGTTATGGACTCTATCGTTTATTGCAGCTATGTTTACTGACGTGGCGAAAATTCTGGCAGCATGGTTTTGGATAGACGTGTATGGTTATCAGGTCATATCTTAAGTTGATTTACTTCTTTTACCAATGGAGCAAGATAATTCCTACCATTATTTCTTGTCTATCATTGTTTTCGTTCCCTTCGCATGATGATTTTTTTTCTTCTTACCGTCATTTCTTTCGCCTTGTTTAGCTATGTCTTGATTACACCAATCAACTATCTCGTGTCTACATCTGTCATCTACACTTAAAAACTCTGAAAATTTTAAAATTTTCATATCTCAATTGTTTCTTAAATTTCGATACTGTTAAGATTTTGATTCCCTTCTGTCCATGACCAATCAATTTTGGTCGTCTTGTTTATCGTGTCAAAGAGTCTTAGTTGCTGACTAGACTTGAATGAGTTCCAATTTCCATTGGGACCTGGATTTCCATCCTTGGATTCTCGTGTCCAGCCTTCGTTGATCTTATTCTCCATCTTGTCCAAATTCTGATTTACTCGGAAGTTGATCAACTTAGATCGTGTTAAGACAAATTTCTTTATCGTGGTTGGATTTCAATGTTATTAACCCTCGTGCATTGCCTTCTGATTTTGATCATGTTTGGATTTTGGACACTCGTGTCTAAACTCTTTTCGACCCTGATTTCATTTCCTGATTACATCCAAATTCCTTGTGATTAGTCGTGCCTAGATGATTGGGCATGACTAAGACAACTTGGGATTTCCTTGACCATGATTTTAACGATCATAACTATATATTTTATCTTGCCTCAAACTCGTGCCTAAAATATTGCCTAAACTTTCTATCTTGTTTTACCCCTACTATAACCTTAATTTCGAGGACGAAATTTCTATAAGGTGGGTAGGATGTAAGCCCCCTGAATTTCCCGAATTATTTTTCGAATTTTCTAATGAATTATTTTCAATAATTCATTTCTATATAATTAATTTCGATTTGATTAATTTTGATTTAATGCTCTTTACCGTGACTTGGATTTCTAGAGCATCAGGGATGCCAGTCTCTGGAAACTTCCTTTTTGGAGTTTGTAGTAGACGAGATTATCTTCACAGTGATATTTCGTGTCCCACTCGAACTTGTTCCCTTGTGCTCCATTTGATTCGCGCAACTTCGGGTCAATTTAGACCAATTTATCGTCTGCCGTAATTCGTGACTTAACTTCCAACTTAATTTCCGGGCCCGACATCAGTCCAATCCGGTCGACCCAATATATGGCCCTGGCCTGTTTTGAGCCTACTATGCACGTGCCACTTGCGCGCTATCAAATTGATCTCTCTTGTGCCCCAAATTCATCCATGAATTAATTGATTTAAATTTATTATTTTAATTAAATCTTGGTCCCGAACCTGTCCGATCTTAGCCAGTACCCGACCCAATTGGGTGTAGGCCCTACCATGGCTACCCATACACCCTACTGATATTTTCTCCTTTTTCTCCTACTCAGAAAAATATCTCTATTTATACAAATATCTTATTTCCTTTATCTTATATATATATATATATATATATATATATATATATATTAAATTCTCTCTCTCCTCTCTCTCTCCTTCCTTCTCACACCAGCACATTTCTCCCCCCCAGCCGACCTACTTTCTCCCTCTCTCTATTCTAATTCTCTCTCTCCTCTCTCTAAAATATCTCTCTACAAATATCTTATTTTCTCTCTCTCTATTATATATATATATACAAATATATATATATATATAATATATAACACTCTCTCTCTACCTACACTCCACTCTCTCACTTCCCTCTCACATCACCACACCCCCTCCCATCAGCCGAACACCCCCTCTCTTTCCCAAATATCTCTCTTTCTCTCTCCTCTCCTCTCATTATTACACACAACACACACATACATATTCTCTCTCTCTCTCTCACTCCTTATATTACACACACACACATGATTCTCTCCCACTCTCCCATAACAGCTCCTCCCTCCCGAGCCCAGCTCCCCCACGGCCGACCCATGGCCGGCCGACCACCAGCCCAGGCCGACAGCCCCAGCCTCCTCCCTCTTCTTCTTCTCCGTCTTCTTCTTCATCACCTCTTCCATCACCATCACCATGGTCATCTCCACCACTTCTCCACCATTAAACCGCCACCACCACTACCAACACCACCGTGACCACCACCCTCGACCCACTGCCGTGCCGCCCGCCGCCTCCGCGCGTCGCCACGACCTCCCCACACCCCGGCGACCCCCAGGCGACCACCCCCTGGCCATCGGCTTCCTCCCCGGCGCGACGCATAGGCTATTCGTGCGTTTTGCACGAAATCCCGTCGACGCGCGCGCGGACGAATTTCAGAAAGTTCGCTCCGGGACATCGACTTCGTGTCAATTTTTTGGACAATCCGACCGTTGGATCGGCGATTTCTTCGCTCCGTCTCAATCTCGGTATATACCCCTTCATCCCTCTCAAATTTCATCCGTTAATTTCGTCGTTTGATACATCAAAACTGGCCACCAAGTTGACGTTTTAATTTGAACTGTTTTTGCACAGTTTCGTGACGCCAACTTCGCGGGTTCGTATCTTCGTCGTCGCAGCTCCGTTTTGTGCGCTACCAGTTCCGGTGCACAGCTGGTATAACCCTCTTCCTGCCCCCTTTAGATTTCATTTCAGTTTGAGCTTGTTAGGTCAGTCGAATTCGATGCCAAAGTTGGCCGTTCGAATTCTTAGTGTTGCACTTGTTAAATTCTATTTTTGAACTCGGGACTCCGGATTCAATTTCTGACACCACCAGTAGACTCGTGGCGTCGTTTTGGCATATTTTCATATAAAGTTTGCTTGATTTGGAGAACGTGGGCCCTGGCACGCATTTCGGTGCAAAGCGGGTCCCACTTTCTGGGTCAACGGGTTATTTTGAGTTCGGCTCATCGGAATCCAATTCCGGATATACCGTTGAGTTCGTATCATCATTCTGGATTCGTTGACATATAATTTTCTGAGTTTTGAAGACATTTGCTCTGGCACGCATTTTCGTGCAAACCGGATACCAAGTGTCCGCGTCGACGTATCATTTTGAGATCGGCACATCGGAATTCTATTTCAGACATACCGTTGGGTTCGTATCATCATTCTGGATTCGTGGACATATAATTTGCTAGGTTTTGTAGACTTCTATCCTGACACATTTTTTGGTGCAAAGTGTGTCCAACGGCGGACATCATTTTTGTCCGAAATTATCATTTTTGCCTCTGTCTCCAAATTGGACTTTTGGACAGGCTATCCTAACTGATTTGACCATTCTGGACACGTTGGTGATATTTATTTTATCATCCGACAACATCTGTAGATTTTCACCCTATTATTATAATCCTTCTCCTTTTGTAGTATTTTGAGTTCCATCGATTCCGGTGATTTCACAATCACTGAAATTGAATGTGTTGACCCCGTAGATGTTTATAGAGACTAGCCTTGACCCAGTTTGACCTAGTGTGACTCAGTGTGACCTAGTTTGACTTAGTTGACTGAGTCTGACCTAGATTGCGTAGCTTATACTATAGAATCAAGCCTAACACTGTTGAACCCTAATTAGCTTATATATATCTTATCTCTAGGTCTGTGGCATCACTCTGAGCATCGACCCCATTTAACAGCTCAGGACCGCAGGCGAGTACATTCTCTGATCTTTTCATACTTGTTAGGACTTATATTCTTGCTTTAGATTACTTTACATGATGCTGTCACGTCATTATCACGGATTGGTACTATATGGATCTTGTTATGCGATGTTATCTCCCTCGGGGTGCATCAGATACAGTTGTCATGTGCTTTTCACGAACATCTTGTATTTCTTGTACACCGCTTTCATGTATACTCTTGTGCAATCTTGTACTCTCATGATCACGTGAGCAAACATGATAAAAATCTCTTGTACAAAGTAACGTAACTTGACTGGATCCTTGTGTATTGATTGGGGAGGGTGAGTAGGAAATGGTTATGTGATCAAATCCCATCTTGTACAAATTCTTGTGAAATCTTGTGAAATCTTGTATATGTCCTAAGCCTGTTTATATAACCATATCATGCTCTAAATCACAGGTTACCTACAGTTCTTACTTATCATATATATAGATATTTCCAGTTATCAAATCTCTCTCGCTTTTACATATATTCTTTACAGTCTATGTATCTTACTCTATGCATGCTTTACATTTCCCAACATGATATGAACTGCGTGAGATGTATTGTACTCGTTCCGCTCCTGACTGGATATGTTATGAAAATATTACAGATGTTGATGCTAGCTGAGGTGGTTCCCACTATTCTTCTCTATGAGTTGCCTGGTAGATATCTTTAGTTAGTCTTGTTGTTCCTTCTTTATTTTCCTGTCTTATGATCATTATAGATTCTAGTTGTTCTAGTGATATTGCTATTAATTCTTGTCTTATCTTCCTTAGTTTTCGTGATGTGACATGAGTACATTTCTAGTTATGGATTCTTAGATGTTGTAGTTAATATAGTATACTTGACAGCGTTCTACCGCCGATACTGCGGCGTAGGCTGGGCGTGGCCCACGTATCCGTATTCGTATATCCGGGTGCGGGTCGTGACAGGTTCGAATTTTAACTCAATTCGACTTGAAACGGGAACCCGGGGGGTAGTTTGACTCTAGTGGGACCCACACACTAGTTAGACATGGCCCACATGATATTAATTTTAGTCCACATGATATTAATTTTAGTTAGTAGTTAGACTAATTATTTTGGTTAGCATTAATTGAGATTAGTGATTTTGGAATGACCAAACTACCCCCGACTTAAACCCCTACCAATATATTAGCTAATAGATTAGTACAAGGGGCTTTTAGGCATTTCCTAATATGACAAAAACTACTTTAATGGCTGGCCACTTGGAGGGGGGATAAGGGGTGAGTCATCATCTCTTCCATTTTATTTTATCCATCCATTTTCTCTCTCATGTTCTTCCCCAAATTTCTAGAGAACAACTCCATTGATTTCATCTCCAAATCCACCATTTATTCCACCAAATCTTCTTCTCTTCCCCTCTACTCCATAGTTAGAGGGTGCTAGCCAAGTTTGAGGGGAATCGGAGCTCGTTCGTGTCCTTTTGGAATCTCTACGTGTCGGTGTCGTGTCGGAAGGCCTTTTCCTTTGAAACTCTCTTCCGGAAGGTATAATCTCTCCTCTAATCCACCCCAACATGCATATAGGATTATTTTGGACCCATAGGAATGATCCCCATGGTTGTATCTCCATTTGTGTCCATTTGGAGGTCATAGGAGTGTCCTTGTGTTGTGGATGTGTTCATGTTACATATGTAGATTTATATATATATATTGTAATGAGAGTGTATCTATATTTATATACGTAATAAATGGTTCATGATGATTATATAATCAAGTTTGTGAGTGTGGTTCCTCATATTATTATTGTTGTGGATAATTAGGATATATATTGTGTATTCTTTTGGCTCAAACTATTTAAATCCGTCATGATTTTTATCCACGTTTTTAATTTCAGCCCTAAATTAGAAATACCATAACTTCTAGCTCAAAGCTCGGTTTAATCTCCCGTTTTTTTAAAAGAAGCATATTGAAGTTAGCTTTCTAAAAATATATATCAATAGGCCTAATGCTTTCTGTAAATATCTGAAGAATTATTTGAGTGTCAGCTGTACGAAAGACAAATGCGTTCTCGGTGTTTTCGCGATTCCCGGAGTTTCCGAAAACGAAAACGCGATCCGTTTGAAGTTTCGGAAAGCTAACACATAGATCTATAACATACTTTAATCCTAGATTTCAATTCATGCTGAGTTGGTACAGTATTGATTATTAGTAGGAGTTACTATTCGGCATATGCATTTTTTGCACCCTTGTGTGTAATATAATATTCTATTTGATTTTAACCCATGTTAATGTATATACATTATGTAACTAAATAGAGAATGCAAGCATGAGTAAATGGTTAAATAAATGATGTATGAGGTATAAGTATCCTATCTAATGTAAGCATGTATAAGTATGGCTTGTAATGAATATGTAGGTTCCATAGTATGTAATGTATGGTGCATATAGTAGTGCAAGAGAATAAATGAATGATGAATGAATGCAAGCATGAATGTAATGTAATAATAGATGTAATGTATGCAATATACAAGTTAATAAGATGTAATGTTCTATGTTAACACAAATCCTATATTACCTCATGTACCCCTTACACTATGTTGACACTATCACACTTGACACTTTGTTCACTTACACTTTGACACTCTTTGATATGTATACACTATGTATGCCCATTTAACCCTCACTTGCCCCTTTGCCATGTTCACATACACACACATAGCCTCTTAAATAAGTATTTATGAATATAGTTAACTTAGCTATGTATGTATATTATATATATGGTAGCATATTGTATTGTAATATATAAGTTTATATAGCCATTGAAATGCCATGATTATAGAACTAATATTGAATACCAATATATGCATGTGTATATATATGTAGACATGTATAGCTTAAAGTAATAGATTACCTAGTGTATATCTAATGTGAATTCTTGCCTATTTGAGTATTGAATAATTGCATGCTATATAGAGTTGGTTTATGTTGGCTTGTATAGCCTTGTATTGATGTGTGCTTGCTAGGATAGTCTTGGTTAGGCCTAGTAAGACTTGCTGGATTAGGACATAACCTAGTTTGACTAGTGTAGTTGACCAGAGTTGACCAAGGGTTGACTTTGGCCTAGTTGACCTAGATTCATGTAGAATGCATTATAGTGCTTTATATTACCCTTCTGGATATGTTGTGACTTGTGTTGTTCTAATTAGGAGCCAGACACATCTCCTCGGACAGTATCTTATTTTAGGTCTGTGATCACTCTGAGCATCTGTTCACCTATCAGCTCAGGACCACAGGCGAGTACATTCACTGATAGTTTTCATTGTCTTGATATCTACTATATCCGATTCAGTCGTAGTGTTTTACTTGATTCCCGACACGACAGTTCATGGACTAGTATACGTCGGATCCTGGTATGAGATGTTATTCCTGGACTTTCTTGGTATATGGGTATGAGATATTTCCGTGTTTCCTGTACTTGTATAGACATGGACTTGGGAGTGAGCTGATCACCTGCTTTTGTATCCCGTGTCATGACGTGCTATGTCCGGATCCGTGATACTATTCGGGGGATAGAGGGGAATTATTAGGGGTTATGTGATCAAAGCCTCCGTGATGATATTTTCGTGTTTTGCTGGCGCCACCCTCACCTCACGTAGGGTGTAGCAGATACCCCCTGCCGGTTATCCAGGTTGGCCGGCATGACCCTCTTCGGAGGCCCTCGTCAGAGGTTTCGTGTGATTGTCGAGCTAAGTGGATAACCGTTCCCTTGTATCCCCAGCCGATCACATTTTGCCCTAATAATTCAAATCACTTTTTATTTATTTGTTGTCATATCTTATATTCCAGTTCACCTTTACTTACTGTACTTTCACCATGCTATGATTCATTTCTCATATGCTCCACCTGCCTTTTATACTGTATCATGATGATGGGACTAGGTTCTGTTCGGAAGAAGGGTTACAACTCCGGTCCTTGTTTGGTTTAAGGGTGGTAACTCGACTTTCGAATGGTTCCCAAGTCGCCTATATTCTTTGTCTTGTATTTCATTATTACTGTCTCTTATAGTATTTGTCAATTCATATGGAACTGCTGTTGGTGTTTTGTACTTGCTCATTTTCCTGACATGATACGTTGACAAATTTTACAGATAGCTTGGAGATTTCCTGCTAGCCTAGAGGAAACCCATTAGAGGTTATTTAGTTAGCTGTTCTCAGTTGTCTGGAGTTGTATTTATTTTATGGATTACTGTATTTGAGTTTTGAGATGTATTTCTGGGTTTTGTACCTTAGACACTTAGACTTCTATCTGTTGTATCTCTTTTCGATTTCATGTTTTATCTATCTTCCTTTATGCTCTACCTTAGATGTGATTGAGTTTACATTCTGATATGTCACCCCCATTCGGAGAGTATAAACTGTTTAGTCTTATACTGTTAGATGCATTGAGACCTAGGACAGCGTTCTACCGCCGACACTGCGACGTAGGCTGGGCATTCTTACGTTCTCGTTCCCTAACTCTAGGGTGCGGGTCGTGACACGTTTTTAGTGGTAACCCATACAGGTCGAGACTAAAAGTGTAGTGGTATTCGAACTAGAGTACCACTACAGCCTGCAGTAGGATTAGGATATGTTTTGAAGGTACTCAATCACAGTTAGGACCCTTGAGAGATTCCCGGGACGACCCTTGAGAATCTTATTTAACTTCGATTTGAAAACTCTTTTTCCTTGATTGATTTATCTTTACTTTCTGCTATTGAATTTGATTTTGATGGATTATTATTGAATTTGAGTTTGTATTTATTGATTTTGAAGGATGATTATTGAATTTTAAATTTTGATGATAGCTGTTGCATCCAAGTTTGTATTTTCATGGATTTTTGTTCATTTTTGGATTTTGATGTTCGTTGATAAATTTGAATTGATTTTTGAGTATTCATTGTTGATTTAAATTAATTTTGTCAAGATGAAATTATATGGGCTAGGTCATCTAAGTTATGGAGTCTAGTCTTCTACAGTCATATTAGCCAGCATGGTGAGGACATATAGTTTGACTTGGATATATCTCTCGGGTGTGGGAATTTAAGGTTTTCGCAGCCAAGCTAGCGACATTGCAAAAATATTAAATACCATGATTTTAGAGATATGTGCCTAAGTCAAGGACTCTGTGATTATCGTAGCCTTGCTTACTAGTATGACGAGGATTTAGTATACCATAATTTTGGACAGACGCATATGATTATCAGATTGTACCTTAAATGTTTTCGAAACATGTTTTCTCTACTTTTGTTTCTGTCCTTCAAAAAAAAATATTAATTGTTTTGTTTTGTTTGTTTCTCATTATTTAACTTAAGAGTAGGTTTGCATGTTTTTATAAACCTTTGTGTAACTTCTTGCTATGAGTTTCTTCTTAATGCAATGAATCGATAATTTTGCTAGACTTTATCTTGGATTTGATAATTTAGCTCTGGATTTCAAAATGGTTCTTCTTTAAATAGATAAGCAAAATAGATTTTATCGTTATTTCTTTCTTGCTATTATTCTTATATTAAATAATAATAATAAAACTGTCTTGATTACGTCAATCACCTGCTTGCAATCTTGGTAGGAATCTAAATGTTAGTCTTAACGTAGAAATAATTTTTTTATATTAGGACATGAGAATATGTATATGAATATATATAGCAGACACTTTGGCTAACACGTATGCATGCTACACTTGATTTTTCCACCTATCTAAATACATATTAATATGTTGTTGATGTTTAAATTGTCAAAACCCTAATATTTCTGGTTCTCTGCTTTTCCATGTTTAAATTCATAATTTAAATATAAATTTCATATTATTAGTTATGTTTACATCACTGCACATGTATGTTATACGTGGGGTTTCAATTCAAAATTTTGGTTGAGTTTTGTGTTTAAATTTGTAAAATCTGAGACTGTGTGCATGTTAACCCTTGATGCGGGATTCCAAATGTTAGTTCAAATTGCTATTTTATTTCTTAAATGTAATATTTGAGCTATATACCTTATGGGAAGTAGGGATATAAATTTAGGTTTCACATTCTTACATGTTAGTTGTGATAAACATTGAGTTGGTTTTTAATGTTCAAATTTTTCCAAAATCCTGAAAACTAGTTACATGTTAACATTTTTACATTGATTTTCATGTTTAGTTAAATTTCAGATTTAACATGTAATATTGAACTGTGTGCATAGATAAATGTATGGATAGTATGTTAGGGTTTCATTTCTATCATGTTAGGATGTATTAGGACCATTGAGATGGGTTGCGATGTTTCAAAACCCTAAAATCTGAGACTGCATTATGTTAATATTTTACTGTTTTAAATGTTAGCTTATTTTCAGACTTTGCATGTAAATGCTGAACTAAAACTGGTTTTAACCTTTCAATACTAGGCTATAACCCTGTACAAGGACACACACACACCCTCTTTATATATATATATATATATATATATATATATATATATAAAAAAAAAAATATATATATATATATATATATATATATATATATATATATATATATATATATATATATATATATATATATATATATATATATGTATAAGGTTAGCCATGCATGTTATGAGTAAATAAGTTACGTATTGTAGATTGTTTAACCAATATGCCATGATTAGTGTAACTTGATAGCTGTTGTTTTGAAACCCAATTTCTCATATACAATTTCATGTATATTTCGTCTACACACATGCCTACTATCTTACCATATTAACCTGTTCACATACACCCATACACACACAAACCATATAACATTACATAATGCCAGCTTTTCCCTCTCTAACGCTCTATATATATATATTGTGATTGGATTTCAATGCAAGTGACTTTCAATTCTTTAACTTTAAAATTGATTTTTCTGTACCCTTTTAGATTATTGGAAGTTACCTTTCTTATTTTTTATATTTTTTTTATGAGTACCAGCTTTCACATAGGATGGTAGACTGTCTTACTGTTTTGATGTTTTGCTATTTCTTTATCTTTTTTTAGTTTAGTACTCTAGATTTCTTGTGTGTTTGATACCCTATGACCGTCTTGGTTTAGCATGACTAGTATACCTAGATGAGACTTTCACTACCACCGTATGCAATGACCCTGTATGTTATCCTTTTGATCACATGATTTGTTTTAATCTGGGACTTTGATTGTGGGGGTTTGACCTAGTGGGAGTATGGACATTTTAATTTTGAGGATGAAATTTTTCTAAGGTGGGTAGACTTGTAACACCCAATTTTCTAAAATGAGAGTAATTTTGAAATTTTGTAATTTTAATCATTTATTGATTTGACATTTAAATCATTATATAATTTTTGGTGATTTTTAAATCATTTTAAAACTATTTAAATTCTTGACTTGTAATTTTGATGTTTTGCTAGTGAAACCCTAGAGACTGTTTGACCTAGAGCCTAACCATATGATTAGGATATTTTAATGTCATTTCTGGCCTAAGGATATTTTACATTTTACCTCCTTGAATTATTTTGATATTTATTGCGTTGGTGATTGTTAATTTTGACCTTTGATAGGTGTGATGGTTTTGTGTCCGTATCGGACACGTATCAGTTTTTATTTACAAATGTTTGATGTACCTCAAGGATATTTTTATTGCTGATTTTTTTGAAAAGTATTTGAATGATATTGTTTTCTGCATGTGTTTCCTGTGATTGCTTTGTTTTAATTTCGAGGACGAATTTTTTTTTTAAGGTGGATAGATTTGTCACCCCCAGTTTTCAAAAACATGCGTATTTTTGTCATTTTACATTTTTGAATATTTTTAAAATTTATTTTATTATTTATGATATTATTTTGGGGTTAAAATTTATTTTATTATTTATGATATTGTTTTGGGGTTATTTGAGTCGGGTTCGAATTTTAACTCAATTCAACTTGAAACGGGGACCCGGGGGGTAGTTTGACTCTAGTGGGACCCACACACTAGTTAGACATGGCCCACATGATATTAATTTTAGTCCACATGATATTAATTTTAGTTAGTAGTTAGACTAATTATTTTGGTTAGCATTAATTGAGATTAGTGATTTTGGAATGACCAAACTACCCCCGACTTAAACCCCTACCAATATATTAGCTAATAGATTAGTGCAAGGGGCTTTTAGGCATTTCCTAATATGAGAAAAACTACTTTAATGGCTGGCCACTTGGAGGGGGGATAAGGGGTGAGTCACCATCTCTTCCATTTTATTTTATCCATCCATTTTCTCTCTCATGTTCTTCCCCAAATTTTTAGAGAACAACTCCATTGATTTCATCTCCAAATCCACCATTTCTTCCACCAAATCTTCTTCTCTTCTCCTCTACTCCATAGTTAGAGGGTGCTAGCCAAATTTAGGAGGAATCGGAGCTCGTTCGTGTCCTTTTGGAATCTCTACGTGTCGGTGTCGTGTCGGAAGGCCTTTTCCTTTGAAACTCTCTTCCGGAAGGTATAATCTCTCCTCTAATCCACCCCAACATGCATATAGGATTATTTTGGACCCATAGGAATGATCCCCATGGTTGTATCTCCATTTGTGTCCATTTTGTGTCCATTTGGAGTTCATAGGAGTGTCCTTGTGTTGTGGATGTGTTCATGTTACATATATAGATTTATATATATATATATATATATATATATATATATATATATATATATATATATATATATATATATATATATATATATATTGTAATGAGAGTGTATCTATATTTATATACGTAATAAATGGTTCATGATGATTATATAATCAAGTTTGTGAGTGTGGTTCCTCATATTATTATTGTTGTGGATAATTAGGATATATATTGTGTATTCTTTTGGCTCAAACTATTTAAATCCGTCATGATTTTTATCCACGTTTTTAATTTCAGCCCTAACTTAGAAATGCCATAACTTCTAGCTCAATGCTCGGTTTAATCTCCCATTTTTTTAAAAGAAGCGTATTGAAGTTAGCTTTCCAAAAACATATATTAGTAGGCCTAATGCTTTCTGTAAATATCTGGAGAATTATTTGAGTGTCAGCTGTACGAAAGACAAATGCGTTCTCGGTGTTTTCTAGATTTCCGGAGTTTCCGGAAACGAAAACGCGATCCGTTTGAAGTTTCGAAAAGCTAACACATAGATCTATAACATACTTTAATCCTAGATTTCAATTCATGCTGAGTTGGTACAGTATTGATTATTAGTAGGAGTTACTATTCGGCATATGCATTTTGTGCACCCTTGTGTGTAATATAATGTTCTATTTGATTTTAACCCATGTTAATGTATATACATTATATAACTTAATAGAGAATGCAAGCATGAGTAAATGGTTAAATAAATGATGTATGAGGTATAAGTATCCTATCTAATGTAAGCATGTATAAGTATGGCTTATAATGAATATGTAGGTTCTATAGTATGTAATGTATGGTGCATATAGTAGTGCAAGAGAATAAATGAATGATGAATGAATGCAAGCATGAATGTAATGTAATAATAGATGTAATGTATGCAATATACAAGTTAATGAGATGTAATGTTCTATGTTAACACAAATCCTATATTACCTCATGTACCCCTTACACTATGTTGACACTATCACACTTGACACTTTGTTCACTTACACTTTGACACTCTTTGATATGTATACACTATGTATGCCCATTTAACCCTCACTTGCCCCTTTGCCATGTTCACATACACACACATAGCCTCTTAAATAAGTATTTATGAATATAGTTAACTTAGCTATGTATGTATATTATATATATGGTAGCATATTGTATTGTAATATATAAGTTTATATAGCCATTGAAATGCCATGATTATAGAACTAATGTTGAATACCAATATATGCATGTGTATATATATGTAGACATGTATAGCTTAAAGTAATAGATTACCTAGTGTATAACTAATGTGAATTCTTGCCTATTTGAGTATTGAATAATTGCATGCTATATAGAGTTGGTTTATGTTGGCTTGTATAGCCTTGTATTGATGTGTGCTTGCTAGGATAGTCTTGGTTAGGCCTAGTAAGACTTGCTGGGTTAGGACATGACCTAGTTTGACCTAGTTTGACTAGTGTAGTTGACCAGAGTTGACCAAGGGTTGACTTTGGCCTAGTTGACCTAGATTCATGTAGAATGCATTATAGTGCTTTATATTACCCTTCTGGATATGTTGTGACTTGTGTTGTTCTAATTAGGAGCCAGACACATCTCCTCGGACAGTATCTTATTTTAGGTCTGTGATCACTCTGAGCATCTGTTCACCTATCAGCTCAGGACCACAGGCGAGTACATTCACTGATAGTTTTTACACGACAGTTCACGGACTAGTATACGTCGGATCCTGGCATGAGATGTTATTCCTGGACTTTCTTGGTATATGGGTATGAGATATTTCTGTGTTTCCTGTACTTGTATTGACATGGACTTGGGAGTGGGCTGATCACCTGCTTTTGAATCCCGTGTCATGACGTGCCATGTCCGGATCCGTGATACTATTCGGAGGATAGAGGGGAATTATTAGGGGTTATGTGATCAAAGCCTCCGTGATGATATTTCCGTGTTTTGCTGGCGCCACCCTCACCTCACGTAGGGTGTAGCAGATACCCCCTGCCGGTTATCCAGGTTGGCCGGCATGACCCTCTTCGGAGGCCCTCGTCAGAGGTTCCGTGTGATTGTCGAGCCAAGTGGATAACCGTTTCCTTGTTTCCCTAGCCGATCACATTTTGCCATAATAATTCAAATCACTTTTTATTTATTTGTTGTCATATCTTATATTCCAGTTCACCTTTACTTACTGTACTTTCACCATGCTATGATTTATTTCTCATATGCTCTACCTGCCTTTTATACTGTACCATGATGATGGGACTAGGTTCTGTTCGGAAGAAGGGTTACAACCCCGGTCCTTGTTTGGTTTAAGGGTGGTAACTCGGCTTTCGAATGGTTCCTAAGTCGCCTATATTCTTTGTCTTGTATTTCATTATTACTGTCTCTTATAGTATTTGTCAATTCATATGGAACTGTTGTTGGTGTTTTGTACTTGCTCATTTTCCTGACATGATACGTTGACAAATTTTACAGATAGCTTGGAGATTTCCTGCTAGCCTAGAGGAGACCCATTAGAGGTTGTTTAGTTAGCTGTTCTCAGTTGTCTGGAGTTGTATTTATTTTATGGATTACTGTATTTGAGTTTTGAGATGTATTTCTGGGTTTTGTACCTTAGACACTTAGACTTCTATCTGTTGTATCTCTTTTCGATTTCATGTTTTATCTATCTTCTTTTATGCTCTACCTTAGATGTGATTGAGTTTACATTCTGCTATGTCACCCCCATTCGGGGAGTATAAACTGTTTAGTCTTATACTGTTAGATGCATTGAGACCTAGGACAACGTTCTACCGCCGACACTGCGGCGTAGGCTGGGCATTGTTACGTTCTCGTGCCCTAACTCTAGGGTACGGATCGTGACACATGATCTTCTGTCTGATATCACCACTGGGTATACAAAGACGCCTTTCATGTCTAAGTGTACCATCCTCATGAATACATAACTCTGGTCTTCGTCCCGCCTTACACTCTGCTCTGAGTCGCTGAAGCTTGAAATCTGTTGACTGAGCCATCCGGATGCTCTCGACTATACTGGACTGAACTTGCATACTGGCCATCAATGCCACATTGGTAGGAAGGACAACTTTTATATCCATCTTCTGAAGATCTGCTAATAACTCTGGCTGCGCTGTAAGGAAATAAACTCCGGCTCTTCTGCTCAATACATCTACAACAATGTTGGCCTTCCCAGGATGACACTGCAGGTTGACATCATAATCCACAAGTAGCTCTAGCCATCTCCTCTGACGCATGTTAAGTTCCTTCTGGGTGAAAACATATTTTAGGCTCTTGTGGTCGGTGAAAATCTTCACCCTATATCCGTACAAGTAGTACCTCCATAACTTAAGTGCAAATACTACTGCTGATAACTCCAAGTCATGGGTTGGGTAATTTCTCTTATGATCACGAAGTTGTCGTGACGCATAAGCTATTACCTTCCTATGCTGCATCAGAACATATCTTAAACCTCTGCCTGAAGCATCACAATACACTGAGAATCCCCTGGTCCCAACTGGAAGCGTGAGAATAGGTGTCGTCATCAAGCCTCGCTTCAACTTCTTAAAAGAATCCTGACATTCTGCTGTCCAAACAAACTGCACATCCTTACGGGTCAACTGGGTCAATGGCGCTGAAATCGGAGCAAAGTCTGAAACAAATCGCCGGTAGTAGCCGGCCAAGCCAAGGAAACTGCGAACTTCTGCAACTGTGCTGGGTACTGGCCATGTCTCGATAGTCACGATCTTCTGGGGATCCACTTCTACTCTTCCTCTGGTGATGATATGACCCAAGTACGAAATGCGATCGAGCCAGAACTCGCATTTACTGAACTTGGCGTACAACTGGTGCTCTCTGAGAATCTGTAGAACCACACGGAGATGCTGCTCATGCTTTGCTTCACTGTTGCTGTAGACTAGGATGTCATCTATGAACACAATCATGAACTGATCCAAGTATGGCATGATGATACGATCCATGAGGTCCATAAATACGGTCGACGCATTGGTTGCTCCAAATGGCATAACAAGGAACTCCCAATGCCCATATCTAGATCTGAAAGCTGTCTTGGGATGTCCTGCTCTCTAACTCTGATCTGGTGGTATCCTGACCGTAAATTAATCTTTGAAAATACAGACGCCCCTTTGAGTTGATAAAATAAGTCATCTATCTTCGGGAGAGGGTATCTGTTCTTGATTGTCACTGAGTTCAAGGTATGATAATCTACACATAATCTAGACGTACCATCCTTCTTTTTTATAAGAAGCATCGGGGCTCCCCAAGGCGATCCACTTGCACGAATGAATCCCTTGGTTCTAAGTTCTTTAATCATCTTGTATAATATTTCTAGCTCTGACGGTGCCATCCTGTAGACTCTCTCCGACACTGGTGCTGTCCCTGGGATCAAGTCGATAGTAAACTCGATCTCTCGCTGTGGAAGCATTCCTGGAAGCTCTTCTGGCAAAATATCTGGAAACTTCTCGACTGTCCGGGGTAACTGTACTGCTGCTACTACCATCCGCAACACTGGAGGAGAAGGTTCAACTTCGCCTCGGGAAAAGGAAAACTCTTGCTCGCCTGAAATACCAAAAACAACCCTGCCAATATGGCAGTCTATCCTAGCATACTGGTCTCTCAACCAATCTATCCCTAAGACCACATCATAATCGACAATCGGGAATTCTACCAACCTAGCGGGAAACTCTCTACCGCTAACTACAATCTGAGACGAGAAAAACACTCTATCTACTCCCACAAGACCGTTACCAGTAAGTATATTGATCCTTACTGATAATGACTCGGGCTCTTGTCCTATCCGTGTCGCAAATCGTACAGACATAAATGAATGCGAGGCACCAGAATCAAATAATACTGAAGCCGGAAAGGTGTTGACGAGAATAGTACCTGTCACCACCTCACATGGTGCCAATCCTTCTTCTTCCATGGTCAAAGCCAGCACTTGACTATGTCCTCTGGGTGCGGGTCCCCTCTGCTGAAAACTTCTCTGCCTGCTCTGGATCAGGGCTTGGGCTTGGCCATACTGCTGCGGTCTCTGCTGCTGGAATGCCTGGGCCTGAGGCGGCAATGCCCTCGGGAACGGGTAATGCTGCTGCTGGACTGATACTGGAACTGGTCCCCTAACTGAAGGACTAGAGAAGGTCGATGAAGATGAACTCCCCCCGTTCGGGCAGTTCCCAATCCTGTAGTCCGGGGTACCACAAACCAAGCACAACCTCTGTGCTCTGCGATACTCTGATACCACATGCCCTGGCTTCCCGCAGTGTAAACATCCCACTGCGGAAGAGTGCTTCTGCTTCTGCTGCTGAGGGTGCGTCGGGGTTGAATGTTGAACCGACGTCACTGAGGCCGCTCGCCTCGAAGCTCCAATGGTCAAAGCCCTAGCAGCCGGGGCTGGTACTGAAGACTGGTTCATCTGGCCATGGGATCGCTTCTGACCCCCGGTCCTGTTCACAATCCTTTGGGAGGTATACTTATGCCTCCTAGCTGCTCTCAATACTGCATCGAAAGTCTGATGCTCGAACTGCTCCACTGCCAATAAAATCTCTAGGTGAAGTCCCCTGCTAGAATCGTTGAGCTCTGTCAAACTCGGTCGCCACCAAGGTGGGAGCAAACCGACTGAGCCTGGAAAACTCGGCCGCATATCCGTCGACCGTCCTGCCCATCTGCTTCAAATTGGTAAATCTCGTCTGTAGATCGTACCGAGCCACAGCATCGAAGTACTTGGTCCAGAATCTCTCTCAGAATACTACCCAGACAATAGGTGCCACTAACCCAACGGCCTGCACCGCCCACCAACTACGGGCAAGATCCAATAACTGTAGGCGTACCATCGCCACCTTCTCGTCTTCTGGAGTCCTGGCTGCTTCTAGAATAACCTCTGTATCCTGAAGCCAAGCGTCTGCGGTGATAGCATCTTCACTACCGTCGAAGAAGGGAGGGTTCAAGCGCTTGAAACTGTTGGCCACACTGTTACCTTTATGACCACCTCTGTTCAGAGAATCTTGTACTGCCTGGTGCAATGCATCGCATCGACGATCCTGAGAAGCTAGCAATATCCTGATAAGACCCACCAAGTTGCCATCATCAGGATTGACAGGCTGGGTTGGCTGAACTGGTGGCTCTTGACCCCTAGAAGGCATGACTCTGGAGGCTACTCTTGAATGCTGGACTTGATCTCCAGGTTACTGTTGGTCCACGGGAGGTGCTCCGTCTTGCCGATCGGTAGGACCAGGAACAATGCCGCTGAAGAAGACGACATAGGAAACAATGAGGAAGGACCAGGACAGATCAAAGATACAAGCAATGTGATCAGGTCAAGATTTCAGGGATTTAGAGGATACAAGCAGAGATCAAGGGCGAGGGCTGATTGAGACATCTATTCGGTAAACCCTCACATATCTTGATTTACAAGACCTGCATGGGATACCACTTAAACCATGTAACGTCCCAGAACCAGAATACTGGAGAGCGGGGGCGTACATAGCCAGCTACGTATATTGAAGTGCAACCCACCTCACTATACGGTCACGGCTGTCAAGATACATGAGGGTTTAACTACAAGCCATCAGTCTCCTATGGTCATGAACTAGCCTATTATCTCAATCTCAAGCAAGTAATAACAGTTACAAGATGTCAGAGTACCAAATATACAATAGTAAGGCGTCCCATACATTACATATTCGAATGATCATGAAGCTAGTCGTACAAAATGCCAAGACTAGCAAGAGTTTTAGTCATACATGATCAACCCTAGGATTTGTCAATCATGTTACAGCCCGTAGGTAGACAGTAAATAAAGCTGCAATACGAGCTAAACACGTGCTCGTCGGCTAAACGCCTCAAAAAAATATTTTTCTTACAAAGTGGGAGAACAAAAGAAACCCACTCATTGCCAGGGTTACGCCTGGTGGTCACCATCTGGCTGGAGGGTAGGTAGATCCTCTGGTGCTGCTCCGATATCTGGCCATACAAAACCAGCTGGGTCAGACCCTAGAAAGAGCAAGTGCCACAAAGGAGGCTTCACTTAGGAACTAAAACGAGCATATAATAAGAGAATATTAAAGATAATTATAAAAGAAACTGATAATAACGGGGCAACAACAGTGAATTGAGTACGAAGAAACCATTCAAGTAGCCAGGTCGCAACCCTTAAACTAAACAAGGACCGGGGTTGCAATCCTTCACCTGAATAGAAACCCGTCTCAGATATTGTTGGTAAAGTAAAACATGACGAACATGACGTAGGGTGCAATAAGACAATAAACGAAGAGAGGACACAGAACTACTCCGGGAACCAGGTTACAACCCTTAAACCAAATAAGGACCGGGGTTGTAACCCTTCGCCTGAACAGAACTTGTCCCCTGGTCGTTATTGTTAAGGTAAGCATAAATAATCATGACGATAAATGATAAGATAACCATGGGACTATTCAGATAACCAGGTTACAACCCTTAAACCAAACAAAACCGGGATTATAACCCTTCACCTGAACAGAACTTGGTTTCTCGTCATTCATCGATAAGTAAGCACAAGAAATCAGGTCATGCTACAATCTTGCACAGGATCAGGACAAGACTAGGCTGGGCTAGACTCCATCCAATCATTCACGGCCATACAATGAGTACGGCTTGATACTTTAACTAACTAGGGTTATCACAGGCCTAGTTACTAGCAAAATGCAATGAGATTATTCCAACAGCCACAAGCCCTGCAGACCATCCAGGTTATCCAGACGCAATTAGGGGATTAAATTCATGTGGGTATATCGTCCAAGAAACGCATGTACCCTTAAGTAGTTTGGTGGTTGCAACAAATATCAGTGTGTTGGAAATGTGCCCTACTCGATGGTAGGCTACAAATCCCATGATAGGGCACCCCGATAACGGGATTGCCTGTAGCTGGGAAATCTCTTCATGACTACTGGATTATTCTAGTTATTAGCCTTAGTCAATTTCAGTAGGTACCCCTGACCATCGTATTCAGGGGTCCCCGTCCTAGACATGATGCAAGACCATACTGGTTTATTTGTACAAACACAATCATCTACGGTGTCCAGGTCATTCATTCTTTTCATGTCCGACTAGTATATCGAGGTATTTTATGTCATGTTTACTTGTCAAGAGTGCGCCACGGCGGGCCACTATCGTGTTCATGGAACATATCTGAATTTACATGGCATAAGCATAAATGTGACAACTTAACATAAGCATAATAAAATAATAATAATAAAAGAGGACAAGGTCTATGGAAAGAGCCATGCGGCTAAGGGAACTAAGCTCCTGCGGCTAGGAAAAAGAGCTCATACGGCTCGGGAAGGAAGGAGGCGCATACGGCTGGGAAGACGCAGGCTTATGCGGCAAAGAGCACAGGGCACATGCGGCTGGGAAGAATAGGTCATATGCGGCAGCGGAGGAACAACTCATACGGCCAGGGGGAACCAACGCCATGTGGCTAAGTCAAGCCAAGGCCTTTGCGGCAATGGGAATGACTTCATGCGGCCAGGGAGGGAAACAGGTGTATGCGGCTGGAAGGTGATCATGCATATGCGGCTTGGAGATAAATGGGTTCATACGGCCAGGAGCCAAGGATAGCTATGCGGCTGCGGGAGACGCGGGCTTATGTGGCTAGAAAAAAATGGGTACATGCGGCTGTGCCAAGCTAAGTCATACGGCAAAGGGAAAAGATCTCATGCGGCCGGGGCTAAAGATAGCTATGCGGCTAAGGAATTCATGCGGCTGGAAGTGCCATGCGGCTAGGAAGCTGCCACATGAAATCCATGCGGCCAGAGAACTGTTCTTCTTCTCCACCTTCCGAGAAGAAAAACTATGGAAAGCCATGGCTTCAAAGCTCCATACTCCTTCATCCAAGGTCAGAATCCAGACTTCCATAGGTCAAAATAGGGCAGAATCAAATTCTCTACGAAGTGGAACCATCAAAACTTGAAAATAACAAGGTTAAATAGATCAAAATCCAAGAAATCAGAAAATACAATAAACTTAGATCTAAACAAATTGAACCATGGAAATCAAAAAAATACTAAGTATTAAAGTGTCTTAGAATTTCGTGGAGGAGACAATAGAACAATAAAACTTAAGTTCCTCCATGAAGCAAGCTGCACTTGCCTAGGCTCTCTCTCTGGTAGGTGGAGAGTAATGGTGAGGAAGAAGAAGAGTTAATGAAAAGTAAATTGAGGAGAGAGAAGGAGTTGGTTGCTAATAAAGGAAGAGGGGTGGTAGGTGGGGTTGGTCCACATGAAAAACCAAGCCATGCCAAACCATGCAAATCGAACCGAACCAAGAAATGAAATGCCCAAATAAATTATGCAGTGAGACGTGCAATATACGTACACGCATACCAAAATACGTAATACGAACCATGGTCGTTACATACATAAACTCTATAACATCCATACAAACTCATCCAGTACAACAAAAATTTATATAAAAATCTCATAAACATCAAACTGCTGGTGGAGGAGGTGGCAGAGGTAGAGGCGGCTGTCCGTACACATATAACTGCGTTGTCACCAAACTGATGACCCGCTATACATCTTGGGCAGGAACAATGCCTGGAAGAGTCGTCAGCATGGTAGGAGGAGCCGTGGTCTAAGTAAGAGCCGGTGCAGTAGGCAATGTGGTCGAAGGAGGAGCCGTTACCGGAGGTGCTGAGGTCGAAGCAGGAGCCGGTGTAGTGGTAGCAGAAATCAGACCAGCTGTATCTAGAACGTAGGTCACCTGGATCATCTGACCCTGTAGGACCACAAATATCTGTGTAATCTGCTCCAAACTGTAGGTTCCCGTAGTAACGTCGGTCTATGTACTTACATGTGGAGGTAGAGGTAGAGGTGGAGATAGAAGAGGAGCTCTGGAGTAAATGGATGTCTGGGATGCCAACGATCTGATACCGTACATGCTGCCACATTTTCCTCTATCGACAACTTGTATCTACAAGTCGTTCTTCGTAGCCGGCATCGGTGGCTGACTAGTGTAGCCTCCCTTCCCGAAAATTTTTGAAATATTTTTTTTATTTTATCATTTGATTTAAATGGTGATTTTTAAATCTGATTATATAGATAACTATTTAGTTAATTATTACAGTGGATGGCTTTAGCCATGAATGAGATTTGGAGTACAAGGTGACTAGGAATCATGGCACAGATAGTGCACTGGCGTGCTTTGACTAGAGTTTAGCCATGGTTGGGGAAGGCCGAGCCATAGTGATGTCCTAACTAGAAAAATCAGGCCAAGTTGCGACTTAACCCCTACCGATGAAGTATTTGTTCATTAATTAGATATATTGACTTTAGATGACCCGATTGTACCAACTTAGCCCGAACGGTTCCAAACCGAATACAAGCCCATGTAGGCATGTAGTAGGACCAAATACGGCCTTGTAGACATGTTTGGTAAATGCAAATATCTTTGTATCTATTTTTTGGGATTGTCAATTATTTTCCAAATATTGTTATAGGTAGATTATAGGTATTATTATTATTATTAAAGAGTGTTCTCCAAGATTTGTATGATCTTCTGGAGCCAGATGACTAGTGTGTATGTCATATCCATCAAAAGTGGCTATCAGACTATTATTACTTGTTATTATAATTATTATTTATTATTATCGGTTATTGTATTATTTCATTGATTTATCTCTCACTCTCTCTCTCTATAGATATATATACATATGTATAGATATATAAATACATACTCCTAGGAATGGGCCACGCCCTAAGAATAAATAATATTGAGAGTGGTATTTCTATCTAAAATATTTATTTATATTGTTTAGAGATTTTGTTATATAAGTAAATATAAATTATGTGTGTATGTATATAGGAATATATAATATGTATGTGACTATATATATAAATATATAATAATGTATGTATGTGTATATACATATATAAATATATGTATATAGATGTATATGGTATATGTGAATATTGATATATAAAAGTTTGTGTATAAGATATATTAATGCGTGTATTTGTACATATATATATATATATATAAAGATATATTAATATGTGTATTTGTACATATATATATAAAGATATATTAATGTGTGTATTTGTACATATATATATAAATATATATGTACTAGTTATAAAATGGTAAGAGAATATTTTTGACAGCAGTATATCCCAACCAAGGTGGCCCCCAGACCAAGCCCAGCCCGGCCCAAGGTGAGTTCAGCCTAAATACTAAATATAGTATCCCCCCAGTTAAAAGCCGACCCTGTGAAGGCATATACCATATGTATATAACAGAGCAGGCAACCCCGACCCGACCATTTTGTCCACAGCCCATACAAACTCCTCCCCAAGCAGTAAACAGTAGCAGCCCAGGGCCAGGCCACAAGGCCATGCCACCCCAACAAAAGTGAAAAGTCCCCACATGGATAAACCATGCTCTCGGCCAAACCGAGAACTGGCGACCCATCTGTGAATAGCCGACACTCTATATAGAACGAGAGAGAGCTCGAAAATAATCCAAAAACCCTAGCCGTGGCCGCGCCCCGACCCAGGCTCTGCGTGTCTCCCTTCCCCACATCTTGGCGACCACCCCGGCGGCCCTGCACCGTCGCCAGGTCGCCGGAGTCGGCCGGACCGCCGTGCACATCGCGTACGGTCAACAGAGGAGCAGCAGTAGGTGCGTTCAGGAGGCCAACTTCGTATGGTGATTCCCGTCTACCCCATCGACCGTTTCACAAACAGATTTCGCAGGTACGAAGTCAATCCATAGGACTCTTAACCCCTTCAAATAGTTTCGAATATGGTTGACCGTATTGTTCAGGAAACCGATTCAAACATCGGCAAAAACCTGTCCAAACAGGACAGTTTCGAAGATTGACACCCTGTTTTTGTAGACAGAATGTGATCGAGACATTAGAAATTTTCCAGAACTAATTAAAGGGTAATTTAGACAACATATAGGGCCTTAGAACCTATTTTGCAGTATTGAATTTCATTAATTATAGACGGAGAAATCCATTCCTAAAAGTCGAGAAAAACCCGTTTTAAAAATAGTGATTTTCAATAAAAAACACTCCGATACCACGTCCGTCCCGCCAAACCGGGCGACGTGGTCGCGCACCGAAGACATCAAAAGCTGCATAACGGCTTCGTGGTCGTGTGTGCTTTGACGGAATCCAAATTTGTCGCGTGTGCGCGACGAATTCGACGCGTATCCGTCGAAATCGTCCCATATCTGTACAATGCAAATTCAGTCATAACTTTGTGTACGTCCGTCAGATCGAGACGAAACTTGTGCCAACAGGACCGTATCGTTTTTCTGGTCCTGCATGTCAAGTTTGGTCCAATTCGGAGACAGTTGAATTCGACGTCGTTTTGTGGGCCCCACGGTCCCGCTCAACGGGCGATTTTGTGCACGGCCCGCCGGAATCCAACTTGGGACATACGGTTGGGTTCGTATCGGAAAACTAAATTCGTAGACATATAGTTTGACGACTTTAGAGACCTTTGACTCTGGCACGCTTTTCGGTGCAAAGCGGGTCCAACGGCGGATACCGTTTTTGCCTGAAATTACTGTTTTGCCTCTGTGTCCAGAATTGGACTTAAGGACAGGCAATCCTAGCTAAATTGACTATTCTGAGAACGTTGGTAATGTTTTTTCAGCTTTCGGAGACAGTTGTGATGACTTGGACTGTATGGCTTACCAGTTGACGGTATTTTATTGGTTCTTCGTGCTGCCACCAGGCAAGTATACCTTGCCTCCCTCTACAGTTTTATTTACATGTATTTTATTCCAGTTTTCAGCTTTTGGATTATTTATGGACATGTACTTTTTCGTGTTATTTTCTGTGGAGTTGTTTTTATTGTTTATAGCCACGTTCATGTTTTGGCCTGGTGTTTCACATTTAGAGTTTCTCGTCAGTACCTTGCTTGAGTCGTGTCATAGAACGAGTGCGTGTAGTGAACTGCTAAATCCTTGACATTGTGTCCTTGACACCAGAGAGTCCACGCTCGGGACGAGGGTGTTTTCCTTGATCTGTTTACATCCGTGAGTCCACACTCGGGACTAGGATGTCGATTATTTACATCAGAGAGTCCACACACGGGACGAGGATGTAATATTTGTACCAGAGAGTCCACACTCGGGACGAGGGTGTAGACTTGACTTGACTTGCACCAGAGAGTCCACACTCGGGACGAGGGTGCCTTGCCGTGAACTAACCAGAGAGTCCACACTCGGGACGAGGGTTAGTACTGACCAGAGAGTCCACACTCGGGACGAGGGTTAGTGTTTAGTTCAAACCAGTGAGTCCACACTTGGGACGAGGGTTTGGTTTCTTCCATTGATCATCATGTTTCGTTCATCCGGCAGTTCATTATGCGTAGTTGTTCTAGTGTTCGTGATTCGTATTCGTGCGTCCGTATTCGTGTTCGTAGTCATTGTCTTGTTCTTGTTCTTTCTTGTTTATTTCTTGCGCATGATAAAACTGTTAGATAGGCATGTATATTATGTATCTTGCTATGTCCTCTGAGGACCTGCTGATCTCCGCAGGTTTAGCGACTACATGGAGTTAGTTAGTAGAGCAGGATGGCGGAGGATTGCGATGTGTAGTACAGGTATTTGCTTGTGATATTTCTTGTTATCCATTCGTGCTTTATTTTCAGTACTTTGATATACTCTGCTTATTTATAGACTCATAACATTCTTAGAGTCTAATCGAACATGATGCTAATGGGCTGCAGACCACGACCCATAGTGTTCATTCATGTTTCGTATTTTTATTGTGGATTGAGATATCGATTTACCTTTGCCATGATTTGGCAGTTTACCATGACCTTGACAGCGTTTACGTATTCGAGTCGGGCTGGAGTCCGTTCGATACGTAGCTGGGCTTGCTCACGTGCTCGCGTCCGAAAAGCAGGTGCGGGTCGTGACAAGTTTTTTTGGTGGCCCATGCAGGTCAGAGCATATCGTACCGGTTACGTAACTGTACTGGTACGAGCCTGCGACTTGACTAAACCATAAAAATCTCAATCCACTCTGCTTTGAAAACTCTCCTAGAAATTCTCCATGTCCTTGAAAACTCCAAATTTGCGCTCGATTATACTTCCTTGCTTTTCGTACTATTGATTCTCGTCCCTTTTATTTCGAGGTGACGAATTATCGTGCTATCTAGAATTCATTAGAAATTCTTAAATTATAGTATAATATTGTCTGATTATTAAATTTTTGGTTGTTTATAGGTATGAGAGATTATAGATGCTATATGCCCTAGATATATGTGGGTAGATTGTTAGCAACTAGATAGAAGATTATAAGATTTTAGTGACCGTATTTTAAGGAGTAGTGTGACCAAAGGTGGGTAGAAGTCCTCGAGATTTCGTAGATACAAAATGATTAGGAAAGGGCCATAAACTATTTTGAGAGATTAATTTGAGGAGATTAAGGTAAAGGTAGACTTTGATTTTAAGACATAGCCATGAATTAGAATTTCGAGGACGAAATTATTTTTAAGGTGGGTAGATTTGTAGCCTCCCTTCCCGAAAATTTTTGAAATATTTTTTTTATTTTATCATTTGATTTAAATGGTGATTTTTAAATCTGATTATATAGATAACTATTTAGTTAATTATTACAGTGGATGGCTTTAGCCATGAATGAGATTTGGAGTACAAGGTGACTAGGAATCATGGCACAGATAGTGCACTGGCGTGCTTTGACTAGAGTTTAGCCATGGTAGGGGAAAGCCGAGCCATAGTGATGTCCTAACTAGAAAAATTAGGCCAAGTTACGACTTAACCCCTACCGATGAAGTATTTGTTCATTAATTAGATATATTGACTTTAGATGACCCGATTGTACCAACTTAGCCCGAACGGTTCCAAACCGAATACAAGCCCATGTAGGCATGTAGTAGGACCAAATACGGCCTTGTAGACATGTTTCGTAAATGCAAATATCTTTGTATCTATTTTTTTGGAATTGGCAATTATTTTCCAAATATTGTTATAGGTATATTATAGGTATTATTATTATTATTATTAAAGAGTGTTCTCCAAGATTTGTATGATCTTCTGGAGCCAGATGAGTAGTGTGCATGTCATATCCATCAAAAGTGGCTATCAGACTATTATTACTTGTTATAGAATTATTATTTATTATTATCGGTTATTGTATTATTTCATTGATTTATCTCTCACTCTCTCTCTCTATAGATATATATACATATGTATAGATATATAAATACATACTCCTAGGAATGGGCCACGCCCTAAGAATAAATAATATTGAGAGTGGTATTTCTATTTAAAATATTTATTTATATTGTTTAGAGATTTTGTTATATAAGTAAATATAAATTATGTGTGTATATATATAGGAATATATAATATGTATGTGACTATATATATAAATATATAATAATGTATGTATGTGTATATACATATATAAATATATGTATATAGATGTATATGGTATATGTGAATATTGATATATAAAAGTTTGTGTATAAGATATATTAATGCGTGTATTTGTACATATATATATATAAAGATATATTAATATGTGTATTTGTACATATATATATATATATATAAAGATATATTAATGTGTGTATTTGTACATATATATATAAATATATATGTACTAGTTATAAAATGGTAAGAGAATATTTTTGACAGCAGTAAATCCCAACCAAGGTGGCCCCCAGACCAAGCCCAGCCCGGCCCAAGGTGAGTTCAGCCTAAATACTAAATCCCCCCAGTTAAAAGCCGACCCTGTGAAGGCGTATACCATATGTATATAACAGAGCAGGCAACCCCGACCCGACCATTTTGTCCACAGCCCATACAAACTCCTTCCCAAGCAGTAAACAGTAGCAGCCCAGGGCCAGGCCACAAGGCCATGCCACCCCAACAAAAGTGAAAAGTCCTCACGTGGATAAACCATGCTCTCGGCCAAACCGAGAACTGGCGACCCATCTGTGAATAGCCGACACTCTATATAGAACGAGAGAGAGCTCGAAAACAATCCAAAAACCCTAGCCGTGGCCGCGCCCCGACCCAGGCCCTGCGTGCCTCCCTTCCCCACATCTTGGCGACCACCCCGGCGGCCCTGCACCGCCACCAGGTCGCCGGATTCGGCCTGACCGCCGTGCACATCGCGTACGGTCAACAGAGGAGCAGCAGTAGGTGCGTTCAGGAGGCCAACTTCGCATGGTGATTCCCGTCTACCCCATCGACCGTTTCACAAACGGATTTCGCAGGTACGAAGTCAATCCATAGGACTCTTAACCCCTTCAAATAGTTTCGAATATGGTTGACCGTATTGTTCAGGAAAACGATTCAAACATCGGCAAAAACCTGTCCAAACAGGACAGTTTCGAAGATTGACACCCTGTTTTTGTAGACAGAATGTGATCGAGACATTAGAAATTTTCCAGAACTAATTAAAGGGTAATTTAGACAACATATAGGGCCTCAGAACCTATTTTGCAATATTGAATTTCATTAATTATAGACGGAGAAATCCATTCCTAAAAGTCGAGAAAAACCCGTTTTAAAAATAGTGATTTTCAATAAAAACACTCCGATACCACGTCCGTCCCGCCAAACCGGGCGATGTGGTCGCGCACCGAAGACATCAAAAGCTGCGTAACGGCTTCGTGGTCGTGTGTGCTTTGACGAAATCCAAATTTGTCGCGTGTGCGCGACGAATTCGACGCGTATCCGTCGAAATCGTCCCGTATCCGTACAATGCAAATTCAGTCATAACTTTGTGCACGTCCGTCAGATCGAGACAAAACTTGCACCAACAGGACCGTATCATTTTTATGGTCCTGCATGTCAAGTTTGGTCCAATTCGGAGACAGTTGAATTCGACGTCGTTTTGCGGGGCCCACGGTCCCACTCAACGGGCAATTTTGTGCACGGCCCGCCGGAATCCAACTTGGGACATACGATTGGGTTCGTATCGGAAAACTGAATCTGTAGACATATAGTTTGACGACTTTAGAGACCTTTGACTCTGGCACGCTTTTCGGTGCAAAGCGGGTCCAACGGTAGACACCGTTTTTGCCTGAAATTACCGTTTTGCCCCTGTGTCCAGAATTGGACTTAAGGACAGGAAATCCTAGCTAAATTGACTATTCTGAGAACGTTGGTAATGTTTGTTTCATCTTTCGGAGACAGTTGTGATGACTTGGACTGTATGGCTTACCAGTTGACGGTATTTTATTGGTTCTTCGTGCTGCCACCAGGCAAGTATACCTTGCCTCCCTCTACAGTTTTATTTACATATATTTTATTCCAGTTTTCAGCTTTTGGATTTTTTGTGGACATGTGCTTTTTTGTGTTATTTTCTGTGGAGTTGTTTTTATTGTTTATAGCCATGTTCATGTTTTGGCCTGGTGTTTCACATTTGGAGTTTCTCGTCAGTACCTTGCTTGAGTCGTGTCATAGAACGAGTGCGTGTAGTGAACTGATAAATCCTTGACATTGTGTCCTTGACACCAGAGAGTCCACGCTCGGGACGAGGGTGTTTTCCTTGATCGGTTTACATCCGTGAGTCCACACTCGGGACTAGGATGTCGATTATTTACATCAGAGAGTCCACACACGGGACGAGGATGTAATATTTGCACCAGAGAGTCCACACTCGGGACGAGGGTCTAGACTTGACTTGACTTGCACCAGAGAGTCCACACTCGGGACGAGGGTGCCTTGCCGTGAACTAACCAGAGAGTCCACACTCGGGACGAGGGTTAGTACTGACCAGAGAGTCCACACTCGGGACGAGGGTTAGTGTTTAGTTCAAACCAGTGAGTCCACACTCGGGACGAGGGTTTGGTTTCTTCCATTGATCATCATGTTTTGTTCATCCGGCATTTCATTATGCGTACTTGTTCTAGTGTTCGTGATTCGTATTCGTGCGTCCGTATTCGTGTTCGTAGTCATTGTCTTGTTCTTGTTCTTTCTTGTTTATTTCTTGCGCATGATAAAACTGTTAGATAGGCATGTATATTATGTATCTTGCTATGTCCTCTGAGGACCTGCTGATCTCCGCAGGTTTAGCGACTACATGGCGTTAGTTAGTAGAGCAGGATGGCGGAGGATTGCGATGTGTAGTACAGGTATTTGCTTATGATATTTCTTGTTATCCATTCGTGCTTTATTTTCAGTACTTTGATATACTCTGCTTATTTATAGACTCATATCATTCTTAGAGTCTAATCGAACATTATGCTAATGGGCTGCAAACCACGACCCATAGTGTTCATTCATGTTTCGTATTCTTATTGTGGATTGAGATATCGATTTACCTTTGCCATGATTTGGCAGTTTACCATGACCTTGACAGTGTTTACGTATTCGAGTCGGGCTGGAGTCCGTTCGATACGTAGCTGGGCTTGCTCACGTGCTCGCGTCCGAAAAGTGGGTGTGGGTCGTGACAACTAGTCCCAGCTCCCCCCGCGGTAACCCTTATAGGAGAACTCCCTCCCTTACTGGCTCGACTCTCTAAGGTCTCATATGTCTCCTATATTTTTATAGGTAAATATATTTAGAGTTAATATTCATATTTTAGTTACTATTAATTATTGTTATGGTTAGTCTCATACGTCTCCTATATTTGTCTTTGATTTATATTGCTAATAAGGGTTATGGTTAGGATATTTAGAGTTAGGAATAACTATTTAGGTGAAATAAATATAGTTAAGTACAAAGAAGAATGCAATTAGATAGGACTTGGAAAACTTACGTAGGTTTTGGTCGCCCGATCATCTATCCATCCTTCTTTCGCTTATGGGTACGCTTGAAAACTTCAGAAAAGTCGACGGTGTTCGGATCTCCGTCTATCCTGGCGACCTCCTTGTACTGTAATAATTAAACATCAATTAATAGCTAAACATTAAAATTAAACAATTGAAGAAATAACAAATAATAATACTCACCAACCATCGATAATGCTCTGAAATTGGGATGGATCCACCCGTGTAGTAACCACCCTTAACACGGACAGCCTTTGCCTTCTCGTACTTGGCCTTATAGGCCAGAGTATCCATCTTCTTCTTCATCTCCTCCCAAAATTTCTCCTTTAACCACTCCTTGCGATGATCTCCATGGAGTGTAGCCAACGCCTTTTGGTCATTGACTGTATCCCTCAACCTTTTGCTGAAGACAGACTTGTAGCACTTCTAGATCGCCTAAGATCTCTGTGCGCTGGCCACCAATACAACTTTTGCAAATAAGAAAAATGAAAACAAATGGGCAAATACTTAAGAAATGTTGTAAACAATGACGATATTATTTAGGTATACCCCAAGCATATATAGCCAAGTAAATGTTCTATCAAGTGGGATGTCCCCAAATTTCAGATAGGGACCATGGAATTGATGATGCATCATGTTGTCCAAATCTCTACCAGCCTGGAGCAGAAAGAAACTGGAATTAACAAAATAATGTACCATTAAAAAATAAAAAGAGTATGAATAAATGTGTATAATAATAATTATATACGTACATTGCTTCATCGGCCCACAGCTCGGGACGAGTGATGCTGGCTGGCCGCTCTGGTAGAGTAGAAGGGTCTACAAATCCTGGTCAACGTATGTACACTCTACGGTCCACCAACAGGCCACGATATGGATTCGCCCCAGTAGGAGCGACATGTGTAGTCTCCGGTGTAGAAGACAGATCAGTCAAACAAGGGGGAGGAATAACACCAGTAGGAGTAGATGTTGAGGAAATATCAGGGCTAGCTCCACCAAGTGATGAACGAGTGAACGTCGGAGATAAGCCATCCTCCTCATCAATGAAGTCATCCTCGCTAACTCCTCCGGGATCTGCAACTGGAGTAATATGAGGGAGAGAAAGACGGGATGAAGATCCTCTACGTCGTCCACGGCCTCGTCCCACCATATGCAAATCTAAAAGAAATAACAAATGGTGTGATAATACAAATAATCAATGCAAATCTATTATAAATAAAAATATGGTGTGATGATACAAATAATTAATGCTAATTTAATAGAAATAAAAATGGTGTGATAATACTCATAAGTAAGTAATACGTAATAATTTTTTTCATCTTCTGATTCTTCTTTATCTTCCGAATTATCTTCATTTTTTATTTCTTCATTTTTACTATCACTTCCACTTTCACCTTTATTTTCAAATTATTCTTCCTCATCTGATACGTCCATTTTAGACTCCTCCTCTACATGAGATAAAGCCTCTATGTTAAGCTCTTTGTCAACTATATCATCCTCTATAGTAATGTCAACCTCCATATCATCAATGTCGACTAAACTTATATATGTTGGTTAAGGTATGACTACCTCATCCTCCTGGTATGCTTGATCTTCAATATTATATGTATTTCTTGCTTTAGTTTTGCATACATCCCACCAATCATCAGTAGTGCATTGTCGACTAGATAACTCGTGTAGTACACTTGGATCGTTTGATTAGCCAACACAAATGGTTCGAAAACTCCATATCTTTTTCTAGGTTTTATATCAACAAATCTAAACATTTGTCAATTCTCCATCCTTGCTTGGGTGTTGTGTCGAACCAATCACATTTAAACAACATAATTTTGGTATCAAAAGAGTAATCCAGCTCTATAATATCTTTTAGAATACCGTAATAGTCAAATTATGGATCGGCATCGTAGACTGAACCCCTCACACAAACTCCAAAGTTCTTTGTATAATTAGCCTCCTCATCGATAAATGAGTGATTGATAGGCTTATCAGTGGTTCTAAATTTGAAGCCATTGATGGTATATTTATCCCAACATTTTGCCCTCTTGCTTGGTCTAATTGCTAGTGCTCGAAGTCTTTCGTTCTGCAATTGTGTTCCAAGACGAAAAACCTAAAACATCACGTATCATAACGTCATTAGACAAATTTTAGACAAATTATTGAATTTAGAGTAGTTAATGATTTTAATCTTACATAATTATGGATCCATGACGAAAATTTTCTGTCAACCTCTCTAGCAAGATCATCATTATCATCAATGTTAGGTCTCACCAATTTTTATCTCAGCTCTAAAAATACTGTGATAATAATGAGAAAAGTTAGATAACTTACTTTACAAGTATATAGAAAAATTGAAATATATAGCAAAATTTTGTCGCTTACTTCTCTACATCTTCCATCTCCTCTATACCACTATTTAGGTATATATACCTATGAGCAGCTTCAAACTCATCGTCCTTCAACCACCGTAATTTAGCACTTGTAGGCTTTCCACCAACATTGAAGATAGTGCAAAATTTGCTACTCGGTGCATTGACCTCACCTTCATCATTTCTTGGTGCTCTATTTCAGTTTGTTCTGGCATGAGTATCGAAGTAGATTGAGCAGAAGTTTGAGACCTCCTCAATAATATATGCTTCGCATATCGAAGCTTCTACATGAGCCTTATTGTCCACCTTCTTCTTCAGGTGATGTAGATATCTATAAATAATATAATGAATATTAGAACTGTTTGAATAAATTTTTTATTAGTACTAGATAATTTATTATTTCATACCTCTCAAATGGATACATCCATCGATAATGGACGGGAGCACCGATATATGCTTTGTATGCAAGATGAATCGGCAAATGTTCCATACTATCAAAAAACTCGGGGAAAATACCTTTTTTAACTTGCACAATATTAATACAATCTTCTCCTCAAGTTCAAATATATGTTGCATCGTCAACTTGCTTGAACAAAAATCTATAAATAATATAGATAACTCGGCCAGCGGACCCCATTCCTACACGACACTTCATGCTTTACTAGCATCTTATTCTAACAACATTGAGATTTAACCCTAGAATAAAATCCTAACCCTAATTCTAGTTAACTCCAACACATTTAAATGTAATTTAAGAGAATATTCCTTAGGACGACTGTATCCATATATGACATATTTTTGACACAATTCTTTTTTGACACTAATGTCAGATATGGCTTGCCTACTCCTAGGCTCCACAGACATGGTTGAAAGTGATTTGCCAGGGTAGCGATTGTACCAATCGTAACTAAGATAGAAAAATGTAGAGCATTTCTTTGTGCTCTCCTTTCTAAAGAAATTTGAAACTTAGTTACTATCGATAACATGCTTAAATATGAATATTAATATACTTACTGTATAAAATATGTATACTGATACGTTTTCATGAGAGACAATGTACTCTCAATGAGAGTACATATATTACTATATACATGACATAGCCGTATCCCAAATTTTCTTTTTGGAATGTTGTATTTTGAAACCATATAGTGTCCGTATTCATATCCATGTCTACCTGTCTCAATTTAACCTAGCTTCTCTATGTTATGAACCAAGATGAATTCAGCACAGGTAACTACACATAGCTAGGTTTGCACTAAAATCCTTATACATATGAACAAGACTAACCAAGCTAATTTCAAGCTGCTAAGCAACCAAGCAAGATTGGAAATGCTTATTTAATCCCAAATCCTTATTTCTACTGAAATAAATTTAGGAAATAAAAAACCCATATTTTTACTGAAATAAATTTAGGAAATAAAAAAATAGTTTGAGAAATCTAACAATAAGGAAGGAGAAGAGGACTTTCAGAGGAGAAGGGGGTCGGGTTAATCGGTCGTCGATGGAGGAGCAGGGGTCGGGGGTCGGGTTGTCGGTCATCGAGGGTGGAGGAGGGGGTCGTGGGTCGATCGCGGAGGGAGGAGAAGGGGGCCGTCGGTCGCCGAGGGAGGAGGAGGAGGGGTCTTCGGTCGTCGAGGGAGGAGGAGAAGTGGTCGAGGCTCGATTGCCGAGGGAGGATGAGTGGGTCGGTCGTCGAGGGATGAGGAGGGGTCGATCGTCGAGGGGAAGATCGGAGGTGGCGGAGGGGAAGACCAGAGATGGTCGATCATCGAGGGGTTTTTAGTCATGGCCAGCGATAGATTATTCCATCGATAATTGGTCGTTATGACCTTACTGATGGATTTGTGACGGACATAACAACGTATGTTTATAACTAATTTTACATAAACTATCAGTCGCTACTAAGTTGCTAGTCCATCGCTATATAAGCTACCAAAACTCTTCCGTCGCTAATGTCCGTCGATAATAAATAGTATTTTTGTAGTAGATGTCCAGCGGATGTGGAATAACTTCAACTCCAAGGAAATATGAAAGGGTGCCAAGATCCTTGAGAGAGAATCTGTTGGAAAAGATGAATAAATTTTTGTACTGCTTCATCGTTGTTTCATGTGATAATAATGTCATCAACATAGACCAAGAGATATATCATGATGCCAAAAGTATTACAGACAAATAGTGATGTATCGACATAAGAGTTAGTGAAGTCAAAATTGATGATGAACTAACATAACTCATGGTACCATGCACAAGGGGCTTGTTTGAGACCGTATATTGCTTTGTGCTGTTTATAGACATGATGAGGATGGTCTTTGTCAATGAATCGTTGTGGTTGTGCCATAAAAAAGTCCTCAAAGAGAGAGCCTTGGAGAAATTCATTATTAACATCAAGTTGGCGCAGTGACCAACCAAGAATGACGGGAATAGAGAGAACAAGTTGTACTGTTATTGGTTTGCTACATGACTGAAGGTGTTATGGTAGTCAATACCTGGTTGTTGGTGGAAACCCTTGGCAACTAAATGTGCTTTGTACTTGTTAATAGATCCACCAGATACATGTTTAGTCCGAAAATCTACTTGCAACCAACGATATTTTGGACCGGTTGAGAGGGAACAAGGGTCCATGTCCCATTTCGAACAAGAGCATCAAACTCCTCAGACATTGCCTGATGCCATTTGGGATCTTTGGTGGCTGGGTTACTGTAGAGGGTTCTATGTCAAGTTTGGTGGAAAGTTGGGCTTTGAGATTAAGTTTTTGGATTGGTTTGTGGATATAATTTTTTGGATCGAGTAACTATACCCAGATGTGGAGGAGGAATATGTGTCAATTTGGGGGGTTATGGTATTTGTGGTATGGGTGATTTAGATTCAGACAGTAGGTTTTGGGATGGTAGTTGGGTGGAGGGGTGGATAAAGGTGGAGTAGTGGAACTGAGTCTCGAGTTTGGCGTAAGAGGAATACTTATGGATGGGATAATAAATATGGCCAGTATGATTGTGGAGGCTTGGTTGGATTCCACTTGAGGTGCTGGTGCAAGATTGACTAATGGTGTGATGGTGGCCGAAGATGATGACTCGGAAGGGATCCATGATGGAACGTAGAAGAGGAAGGACAAGGAAGGTTGAGTTGCCTGGTTCTAAAAGACATAATCGACTCAATGAATTTAACATGACGAGATGTATAGAGATGTGAGGTAACTAGATCAAGATAGAGATAGGCACTCTGGGTAGAGGAATAATCAAGAAAGACATAAGGGGTGGAACAAGGAGATAGTTTGTGAGACGAATATGGACGTAGCCAAGGATAGCATAGATACCCAAAACTCTATAGTTTAGAATAGCTGGAAGGTTTGCCAAAGAGTTATGTATATAGTGATAGAAGTTGAAGTGTGGAAGTGGGTAGATGATTAATGGGATAAACATTAGTGGAGAATGCATGTGACCAATAAGACAAGGCATGGAAGCATGTGAGAGGAGTGATAAGCCTGTTTCTATAATATGACGATGGCGACGTTTAGAATACCTGTTGTGTTCAGGTGTGTGGGGTTGAGGTTAAGTGAAAGATCACATTAGAACTTAGATATGATGAAAGTGCGTGATATCCCCCTATTGTCAGAATAAAGTGTGATGATTTTTTTACTGAAGCAGTTCTCCACTAGTGATTTAGAGCAGAAAAAATGTCATGGACGTCAGATTTTCTTTTAAGTGGACAAAGCCACATGTATTTTGTAAAATGATCTACAAAAATAACATAATATTTGAAATCATCAATCAAATACACGGGAGAGGTCCACACATCGAAAAATATTATTTCAAGTAGAGAAGTTAAAACAAGAGTGGAAATGGAAAATGGTAACTTATGACTATTATTGCATTGACATGCATTGCAATTGAAATTCAGAGATGATGGACTTGAGACTTCTAAATTAAAATTAGAAGAAGAGATAAAACAAAGAAACTTTTTGCTGGATTAATTAAGATTTTCGTTGCTCAAAGCGCAAAATTTGGCACTTTTCGTACTTCTCCTAGGAACCAACAATTTCAAGGATTATTATATTTGGAATGTCCTTTTGTCACCCTCGAATTGGAATTCACATGAACATAACCTCGGACGGTACTTCGTGGCTCCTGATTGCTGCTAACTCTTCTCTCGGAGTATATATCTCCCCTGTGTGTTCTATGAACAACACCAAGAGTATAGAGGAGCTAAGCTTCTCTACCAGTAAATACTGTCTATAGGAGGCACTAAACCCAGGGAATAACTCCCCCACTAAGTGGGCGATTACAACAGTAATCTCTACTAAGAGGGCAATTATGAAAACTAAAAAGCCCACGCTGAAGTACACATCACAACCACATGGGGCACAAGTCCAGCGAGACCATAATATAATGGAGCAGATTCTCCACTAGAACCTAGGCCCAGAGGGAGCAACCTTCCTATTAGAACCGAGATACAGCTGGAGCAGTCTCCCCACTTGAGCTATCTTCTAGCGGGAGCATACTCCATGCTGGAACCCAAGTTCAGCGGAAGCAGCATCCCCGTTGGAACCAAGGTCTAGCGGGAGTAGCATTACCTCTAAACTACTACATCACAGATTCGTGCTACCCTGTATGTTCTGCTACTCCACGCTGGCCCGTACACCTCGCTGCACCGTTGAACAAAGCGCTGAATGGCACAATGAGTCGCAAAAGTACCTTCTCTTGAAAAGTGCTTTATCAAAGCATTAATTTGTGCCCTTCATCTCAGTCCGAGTTTCTAGGCCCCTACAGGCTTATGGAAAATTTCCAAAAAAATGAGTGACAAAAATAAATATTTTTAGATGATTTCAATCTTGCCCTCTAGGAAAAATACTATCAAGCCAACCACATGGGCTATCACTTGGTTAGTGTACAAGTCAATAAAAGAAAAATCTTATATTGAAATACACACTTGGGTTTGCCACTGGGTGTGGGACAACTTTTTAAAGCATAATTTCAATAAACCCTAACATGAGAAAATACTATTGATCGGCTTATATAGGAAGAACCGAGTCGAGTAGTGTCGGGCTTCGCTAGCTTATTCACAATCTTCAACCGAGTTTCCTTTCAACTAGGGTGATTAAGGTAATTAAACTCATTTTCATGTTCAACCTAAGATCGCTAATGGATCACTAGTGTAAATAAGTCAAATCAAGTCGAATCAAGCTTGCAAGCTGCCATGTTGGTTTGCTCCTATGTAACTACCACTTTTCTAAAATGAGGGTAATTTTGAACTTTTGTAAAATTGATCATGTTAATTATTAAATAATAGATTTAAATCATGTTAACGATAAATTGGTGAATTTTTGATTATTTTAATAATATTTAAAATAATTGATTGTGATTGTGTCCCTCGCTAGTGAAACCTTAGAACTACTTAGCATAGAGACTAACCATGACCATGGAGACCTAGCTAATATGATTAGATTAGTTTACTACTACTTTTTTGGCTAAGGGTATTTTGGTAATTTATGAATAATTATTATTTTTGAATTTTATTTAATAAATAATGTGCTAAGTGTTATATTAGGTCTAACCCTAAAATTATCCTAATCTAGATGTTGATCATGACCCTAGAAGCTTAGTTAGTAGAATTCAACTAATAAACTAAGTTCTATATCTAGATATTATGTTAGAACTAGATATTTGTGGAAAACCCTAATCTAGTTTGGGCATTTACCTAAAAGGTTTGAATTAATATCTTGAGAGGCCTTTTAAGGCAAATTCACCTAACCCTAACCCCAGACAAGCCCATGGCCAGCCAACCCTAGCTCTCCCTTGCCTATATAAGTGATCATTAGCCTCTTGCCACTTTTCATTTGCAAACCCTAACCCTAATTTGTGTTCTTCCCCAAATTTGCCCCTTTGATCAAATGACCTCCAAATTCTACCAAATCAATTGCAATACACTCCTCTAGTGTACTGGAGATCTCAATTGGCTAGCTAGCAAGGATTGGGAGCAATTTGGCCATTGAATTTGGTGGAAAATCATTTCAAAAGGATTTTCATTGAGATTCCAACTCTCAATTGGTAATGGCCTATAAACCCTTTCAATTCTTGATTTCTTTCTATAGATGCATTTATTTAGGGCCCCCTAGCATTAGGCTAATTTTGGTTCGAAATCAAATCCATTCGGGGTGCATATCGCAAGAGTATCGGATACGTATCTCAAGTGTTCGACGAAATGCCCCTTAGAACTTTTTGTTCTCTTATTTCTGTAAAAATTATATACTTTGAAAGCTTATTATATGTTATGTTTGTGTTTGACTAAGGTTGATTTGGTTTGGTTTGATGGGTGTTTTTTGTCGAGGGGATGCTCGGCCATAGTTGTAACCACTGTACAGTGATCCCCTCTTGCTACGAGCTCCATCCTCCCTCGACATGACTTGATATCACTAGATAGTGACACAAAAGAGTAGGGGCAGTGATTGACATGGGGTATGGTAAGTTTGGCTTTGAACCATGGTGATATCGCACTGTGGATCAAGCCATAGATTCACACCAAGTGCAGTCGGGCACTTGTTCTGCTGTACACACGTTTCCTTGACACCATTACACTTGCATTGGAATAGGCACTTGTGGTTGCTCTATACATGTATGCTTAACACACTCTGACACTTCACACATTCACTCACTGCTTGAGTCCTCTCTGTGTGTGTGTGTGTGTGTGTGTGTGTGTGGTGCTGCCAAGTGAGGAAGGGGAGTTGGGCAGAGCTTATGGGAGTGTGTGAGTGCTATATATGTATTAGAGGGATTAGAGTCCCTATTGGTATAGGTATGGGGTTTATCCTTAATGTTTTGTCCCTGTTTCCTCTCTATGTCAGGTAATTTGGATAAGGGATATACTCAAGTAGTAAACTCTTGTCCAGTCCCAAATGAGACTTGGTATACTATTTTGTTCACTGTATATGTCTTTGTGAAGATGTCCTGTATATTGTCTCTATACAGATATTGTCCTCGGTTAGTCCTTTCCCCTTCACCCTATCTCTCCATGCATGGACATCAAAACTAACATGTTCAGTCTTCTTTGAGCACCAATCATTAAACCCAGATTTGTATCTGTCCTTTGTATCCCATTTAAGTTCAGTGAACCAAGTGGTAGTTGTTTGCCATTAAATATCAAGCACAACAAATTACAGATGAATTAAACTTGATTGCAAACTCGCTTGTACAAGAGAAAGCCTGGGAGACAATCTAAGTACAATTGTTTAGTTTTGATTCTGGGGGGTGACGATAGAGGCTCGGGAAAGTGTAGCAACTCTGCCTTACTCCTTGGACTATCTGACGCACTCTTTGCTCTCGAAGAAATTGCCTTTCGTAGGTTACCAGCCTTGGATTGCCAACCATTTGTCTGGGTGTAATACCCTACTATTTATAGTATTTTTTGCAGTGGCAGCTTTTTTGGCTGCATAATAGGCCACGTGGCCACGTGTCTCTCACAGCGCACAAAGACTCGATCTCGGGCTGCCAGCTGGTGGGGGTTGTTGAGATTTTGTTGTAGCGAATCTGGATAGTTGAGACTTGGTCAGCCTGCCACGTGTCTCGTCGCAAGATAGGACCAGTCTGCTTGCGTCATTTTGAGCCGCATAGGCCCTTCAGAGTTCGGCCATGCTGGGCCGCATAAGACTCATGCGGCAGTCTCCCTTAGTCCGCATGTTGCTTGGGGACTTTTGAGTCGCATAGGTTCTTATATTCTGGGCTGCATAAAGCTCATGCGGCTCGGATTGTAGTTACCCTTGGCCGTAAGAAATACATAGATTGAGTTGCATAAGGTTCATGCGGCTCGGGTTGCCTGTCCAGTCTAATCATGTCTTATCTTCTTTTCAGAGTGTCAGAGTTGTCAGAGCTGTCAGTCTTTACCAAAGTTTGTCAGCTTTATCAGACCAGAGTCAGCTTTATCAGAAGGATTAATCGGCTTGGCCGCGTAAGTAACTATTCTCTCTGCGGCTTAAAAGTCAGTCTAGTGAAGATGGCCGCAAGGGGTGTTCTGAGTCTGTCATGCGGATCTTATTCTTGTAGGTCAATCCGTTCCAGGGTACTCATACGGTTAGTTGTGATCCGCATGAACCCCATATTTTTCATGATTCTACAAGACCCCCTTCAAAGTTTTCAAATAGCAAATTTGGAATACTTGAATAAGAAGCATAGACGTATATCAAGCCACAGAGAAAAAATCTTCAAGTCAGGAGAGACGTTGTGTCGCAGGGACATTTTGGGCCGCATGGACGCTTTCGGGCCACAGGTAGATCGTGTGCCGCAGGGAGATCTTGTGCCGCAGGAAGATCTTGTGCCAGTTGTTACTACTGCATTTAATGCCTTGATTTGGTTTTTGATTTGGGCTTTTTTTTTGAGATAAAGCTGACGGTTACTAAGGATAAAATCCCCAAACGTCATCATTATCTTTAATGGGCTCAGGAATCGAAGCGGTGATGACGGTTATTTAAGGATAAAAATCCCCAAACGTTATTATTATCTTCAATGGATACGAGAATCGAGGCAACGTTCATCTGTTTCCATTTTGAAGAGCTATAAATATGGGCCATACGGAGAGAGCTTTTTCCTTCAACTTTTTCTCCCTCGCCTTCATCATCTTCGTCCTCTTTTCTGTCCTGGTTAGCCATGGATCAGAAAGCTTCCAAGTCGACTGATGCCACGGCCAAAGAAAAGGAGCTCGCCTCTCCGTCGAGCGTCGCGGACTCTCCTTCCGTTCATTCTGACGTGCAACCCGTATTACGGGTAAGGACGGTGGGAAAGTGGTGACTTAAATTTGGATTGCCATATCATATATTTTATGCGCGGGCTTGTCATAAATTGCCTCTGCACTTTGGGCATGATTGATATACCCCCATCTCATGGGACTGCATGTGTTATGTATAATGGGGCTACATAGGTTGGGCCGTATAAGCGCCACTGTCCTTCATGGATGCCTCATGACGAAGCCGTATATATATCTCATAACTGATGAACAGAGCAGCATGCATCTCATTCCTCATAACTGGGCCACATAAGGCCTGTCTTGGCTGGGACGCATGTCTTACTTAATTTGAGCGCATACGTTCCCATTATAACTGAGCCGCATAGGCTCTGCCTGACTAGGCCGTATAACTGAAAAGGAGCCCATTCACTTTGTTTTTATATAACTATATTCTTTTTTTGTTTCATGCAACATCCATGCCGAAGGCTGAGACCGTTGTAAAGGAGGAGATGCTGCCTCCTTTCATCAAACAAGAGTCACTGTTTGTTAAGGAGGAGGTGATACCAAAAATTAAGGAAAAAGAAGAGCTGGCGTCCATCAGGGAGGGAGTTACTCCCAAGATTGAGACTACTGTAAAGGAGGAGTCCAAGTCTAAGGGTAGTAGCACTGGGAGTTCTGACCCTCCTGCCCCCGTCGAAGACCTTAATCAAATAGATCTTTTGTATGTGAAATGGCTGAGAGAATGGTATATGCCTCAACACAACTATGATCCTCAACTGTAGGGATCCATGAGTTGCCATGTAATTGTTGTTTCCAGAAATATGAAACAAAATTAGTGTAATCCTTTACTAGAGATATATTCCTATGAATGTAACTGATTTTGAGTAAGCAGAATACATTCACTCTATTCTTTATTTGTAGTAACTGTGGTGCTTGTACTAGAGGACCTAATAAAGCATTTGTATTTTGATAAAGGACATCCCACTCGGGGACTTTTTGTGGACCTATTGCCCTTTTGTGCATCTGAAAATACGAGCAAATAGATTTGAATAATATTTTATGGACCTACTACTCTTTGGTACACCGATGGTACGAGTAATAGATTAGAATAACTTTTGTGGACCTATTACCCTTCTGCACACTGGCGGTACGGGTAATAGATTTAAAACAAAACCCAACAGAGGTAATATGGACGTGATAGGTTTTGTGGTCTTAACACCGTATCTTTTATCCCGGGTTGGGTACAGGTATTAAGTCGGAAGGCTATCGGTATCAGAGGTAATATGGATGTGACACACGATAGTCAGGCATAATCTTTGGTGGACCTATTACTCTTCTGTGCACTGGTGGTACGAGTAATAGATTTTTGAGACAAAACCAACAGAGGTAATATGGACGTGATAGGTTTTGTAGTCTTAACACCATATCTTTTATCCCGGATTGGGTATAGGTGTTAAGTCGGAAGATTATCGGTACCAGAGGTAATATGGACGTGATACACGATAATCAGGACCATGAAGTTTGCTCAGGGATACTGATAAACTGGGCAGACTCCTGTGAGGTAAGCAGTAGAGTGGAAGTTCAGAGGTATCATCGTACATGACTCGCCACTCAGAAAGATGTGATAGAGTGTGAGTTCAGAGGTATCATCGTACATGACTCGCTACTCAGGAAGATGCGATAGAGTGTGAGTTCAGAGGTATCATCGTACATGACTAGCCACTCAGGGAGATGCAATAGAGTATGAGTTCAGAGGTATCATCGTACATGACTCGCCACTCAGGAAGATGTGATAGAGTGTGAGTTCAGCGGTACTATCGTACATGACTCGCCACTCAGGGAGATAGAGTGTGAGTTCAGCAGTACTTAGTGTACATAACTCGATAGTTTAGAAGATTTTATGGTTTTGAGGGAGTATCCGCATGTCTTTAGATATAGTATTTCTTCAAGAATTTGCCGTTTATGGGCATCATGAGTAAGTCCTCATTTTGTTTTGTGAGCAGGTATGCGCCGTTGGAGAATGTGGTCTCGATGATGTATAGACCCTCCCACTTGGGTTGGAATTTGTCGTGGTTTTGTGAGTCATGACCATCAGTCTACGAACGGCCAAGAGGAGTTCGCCTACTTGGAATGTCCTCTGCTTGACTTTCTTATTGAAGGCTCGAGAGATGCGTGCTTGATAGAGCTCGATGCTTTGTTGAGCTTACAAGCGCTTCTCGTCTAACGCTTCCAATTTTTGTAGTCGTCGACGGTAGTTATCGTCTGACGTTAACCGATAAGTAAGGGCCACACGAAATGAGGGGATCTAAGTCTCCAATGGGAGAAGTGCCTCGCTCTCGTATACCATATAGAATGGTGTATTTCCCGTAGCCGTCCGACTCGTAGTACGGTATGTCCATAATCATTCGCCCAGCATTTTATTCCAATCGCACTTGTTCGAGGACACGAACTTCTTGAGAAGATTGATTATGGTCTTGTTAAAGGCTTCGGCCAGACCATTAGCTGACAGATTGTAGGCCGTTGAAGCCACATTCTGAATTCGGTTCTTGTCGCAGAATCGATAGAAGGCATGGCTTGCGAACTGCGGACCGTTGTCATGAATGATCATCCTTGGCAGTCCAAAACGGTAAATGACGTAATGCTTTATGAAACTGATCACATTTGATGTCTTTACCTCTGCCAATGGAATAACTTTTGCCCATTTGGAGAAGTAGTCGATGATTGCGAGAATAAACTGGTGCCCTTTAGATGACGGAGGAGTAATTGGGCCAACAATGTCCATTCTCTATGCTTCAAATAGCCAAGAAGCTAGTGTTGGGTGCAAGAACTCAGATGACAGATGTATAAAATCTATTTGGATCTGACAAGCCTTGTAATTCTTTGCATAATCGACTGCGTCTGTTACCATCGTAGGCCAGTAGTAACCCATCCGACGGAGACGGTCCTGCAACTTCGGGCCTGGTTGATGAGCCCCGTAAACACCATCGTGAGCCTCACGTAAGATTTTTTTGGCTTCTACGTTTGACAGACATCTTAGCAGTAGTCCATCGTAAGATCGTCGATATAGCATTTTTGTTTGTGTCATAAAAGAATCTGAGAGAACGCCTTTTGTAACTCCTCTTTCCGAATTTTTAAAATTTTATTTATTTATTTATTCTATTTTAGTTCGTGTTGTGAAACAAATTTTTTGAAACATGTGTACGGTATTTTTCTACTAATTTTGCATTATAAAAGAAAACCCTTATGATTCAAAAGAATAATTATTTTTCATTATTGGCATTATTTGATTATTAGCTTATTAACTAAAATAAAATATGAGTTTTGAAGCTTATAAATATTTTATAAGAATTGATTAATAAAAATACGTTTTTTGTTGTTGTCAAATATTAGTTATAGAGATAATCAATTATTGTTTTAAATTAAATATATTATTTCGTAAATTATTATGTTTAGCTACTTGATAATGTCAATAAATTATGTTGTCCTTCTACTTCAAAATTATTATAATCAATTATTTAACTTCAGATTTAATTTATATGGTTTAAATTACTTGATTATGATGGATATCGATTTAACGTAGTATTATGATTAACTAAATTTTGTTTCTGTACGATTGAAATCATTTTGATAATATTAAATACTAATGAAAAATTATCGTTACCAAATACTATATATGGATTTGATTAATAAAAGTATATTTCGAGTTATTGGATGAAATATTGTTACGTTTGAATTTCAAATGGTAACCTTTATATTCAAATTATGATTTAGATTTATAAAGAATATACTTGAATTTATTTTGATGCTATCGATGTTATAGTTAAATATGATGACTAATACTTGAAAGCGATTTGAATTTATATAATTTATAATATCTGATGCCATCGAGTATTTGGTTAATTTGAAATATATGATTTAAATTTCGTGATAACATAAATATTATTTCAAGAATTATTATGACCACTTATTGAATTGAATTTAAGTGCATGTGATTTAAAATATTAAATTTAAATATAATAATTATTATTAAATAAGATTTTGTATTAATGAAAATATATTTTTATTTGCCTTGATAATAAGGAATAGATCATAAATTATTTATGGATTAGTTACTTGACGAATACTTGATTTATAAAGGTATAATTTATTTTATTGGATAAAGATTTGATTTAATAACAATATGTTTCAAACTATTTGGAGGATATTGAACCTATTCCAATTCGTAATTGGAATCGATTACGCAACATCCTATATTCTTATCCTATAGCCGACCTATCCTTTTCACCAAAACCCCGACGTGATCGTTGTAGAAGAAGGTAGTTAAATTTATGATAAGTATTCCCAAGCTATGTATATATTCATAGCTATACCCGCATAAATTTTGATATATCAGACCCTTCTCTACGTCCTTATCCGAACCTTCCCATGTATAGCTACATATGAACTTGTAGCGAACACCCAACCCCGCATCCCTCCATCACAACCAGAAACAACCACCACCACCATGACGCCCTTTGCTTCTCCCCGACAAGGAGCTCCGCTACACTCCTGACCACCGTGGCGTTCACCAACACCATCATCATAATCAATCCCACCACCGCCACCGCGCCTGGTCGCGTCGAGCCGTGGCCAACCCTGTGTGCGGGCATCCTCCGCCGCGAGCGTGTCGCCGGCACCACCTGGACTCGCCGCGTCGACGCCGCCCACCTCGAACTCGACCGTCGATCGACGGCTAGCCCAGCTCTCCTCTCCGCAAGCGGTACCGACTTCCTGCTGTCTCGAGAGACCAACGCCAGATCCGCGTTCCTCCTTCCGTCTAGCTGTAGCCGGGAGCCGCCGCCCTGTGCCGCTCCTCCTTTCTCCCCTTCGCGCCGACCGGTGTTCCTCCGGTGAACCATCGAGACTCCCCACTCCTGCCTCCGCCCTCTCCACCGCGCCACCGGCCGGAGCAGTGCTTCGCCAGGTTTGCGTCCGCCCCGCGAGCACCGAGCGCCCAAAGCCTCGTCAAGCTCTCGATCTCGACCTCTCTCTCCCTCAATTTCTCCTCTTCCTCGGCTTCTTCTTCGGAGAAGAAGAGTTCTGGTATCCTCTCTCTCTCTCTTTCCTTTTCTCTTTCATATTGATTGGAGATTTTGTCCTTACATGTTCTGTTTTAATTCGGTTCACTGGGAAACAAAGGGATGGGTGTACAGTGAATGGTGGGGATTAATGACATTTAATGTATTGGTGTATTTAATTGGTATGAAGGTATATTAAATGTTATACCACTTATTAAATATTATACCACTATACTAATTATAGTATTGGATATGTATACATACGATTAACAAAACAACTATTATTATTATTATTATTATTATTATCGTTATTATTATTCTTATTATTAGTATTATTGTTATTATTAAACGTTTATTATTTTATTTTACTTACGAGAACAACAGGACTTGGGCCCGATTTTAATTGAAGGAACTTTGGCCATTTAGACCTGAGTATATTTAGTAGAAAATTCAGTTTTATTATATTATGGGCCTTGGGCCTTGGGGCTTAGAGCTTAATATTAATAAATAAGTTGTAGTTAAAGAAATAATATTTGGATTTATTATTATATTGATATCAGTATTATTGTTATTTATATATTTACAAAAATATTTTGGGAAAAGCATTATTGGGTTTTGATTAAATAAGTATTTTTTTAAAAGGTTTTAAAACATATGTATTCCTAAAATTGTTTCTAAAGAGCACATATAATACTTTTTAAATGATTTTCTAAAATATATTGTAACAATTATAAAATTTGGCTTGGCCCTACCTCTATTTTAAATAAGGCTTAAAAGTTTAATGAAATATTCTGTGGTATTTTTGAATATAATGCTAAAAGTATTTTGTTAAATTAAGGATTTTGTCTAAAATGAATTGCTAGCTTTAAACTTATCTATTTAAACTATTTTATCGTTTTAATTATCACATATATAATTTCTAACTAATTTATAAATATTTTCTACATAAATATATTTTCTAATTGAAGGCTTCCTTTATTTAAAATCAAATTCCTATATATTAGAAACCTTGATCATGGCTGATAGTGTTCATATTTTTCTTGTCATTTTGGGGATTTATATACAACGATCCTAGGCTAATCGAACTATGTTGGACCCAACAAGATGAGTGTTTCACCAGCAAAGGACCACAGGCAAGTGCACTTTCTGATTGCTTTCCGATTCATAGTAGTCTTTTCATTTCATGTCTATACATATATCTTGCTGCTTGTTGACACGCTCGTCACACGGAGTAGTCGGGAGGGGAAATATCTTAGTAAACATGTGGACTACCCAGAACTATCCCAGTGTCTCTCGTGAATGCTAGCCGCTGCGCACGACACGTGCAGTGTGCCTTATTTACCCCTAGCCGTCCACATGTCGAAACAGATATTTCACACCACCTAGATAGATGTCTTTTATTAGTTTTTCTTTGTTTACTTCTCTATCGTGCTATGTCATCAGTTTTCTTACTAGCTTTCATATTCCATATGTTATTTTCATGTCTTGTTAATTCTATTGTGTTTTGCATTGCCGTCGGTTTGTGTACTTGTTCCAATCCTGACTGGATAACCAACATTTTTCAGGTTTAGCCGTGGATTCACTTAGCTTGGGAGATACGGGTGTACTTGCGGACAAAAACCTAGAAATTAGATAGAAGTTATATCATTTTCATAATTGTAAAACTTCGTATTTTTCATTAAATGTAAATCTTGTAATTGTTGTAATAAATCTAGAAATGTGAATGAGCAATAATATTATTTTTTTGTGATTTTGAGCATCATGGCCGTGACAGCGTTCTACCGCCGACTCTGCGGCGTAGGCTGGCTTGGACACGTCTCGTATCCGGAAAAGCGGGTGCGGGTCGTGACAAGTTTTTGTGGTGGCCCACGCAGGTCAGATTTCGCAAAAGATTGCGAACTCGTGATGGTACGTTTGTCGTACTATTGCGAGCCTGCGACTAGGAAATGCTCATTCACAACTAGGAGTAAATCAATTTTAAGAAAATGGTTAGGACTAGGAGTCCCTAATTTAAATTGACATTGGGTAGTTAAGGTTGCTACATAGATCTCACTAGATGACTTTCATGGAAGGATACACTATTGCATTTTGATTTTACGGTATTTCTCATAAAGGCAGATTTGTAACATCTTCTCGAAAGTTTGAGAAATACCCTTTTTATTCATTTGTTTGAATTAAAATATGATTTTAGAATTTTACAAATATTTAGTATAGACGGCCTTAGTCACGATTAAGTTTCGGAGTGCAAGATGACCAAAAATTTTGGCACTAAGAGTGTTGTCGAGTGCTTCGACTAGTGTTCTAGCCATGATAGAGAAGACCGAGTCATAGCTGTATGCTAACTAGGAAAACCAGACCAAATCATGACATAATCCTAGGAATAATTTAGTTATTATTATTAAGATTTTTGGCTTTTAGAAAACCCGGTTGTTCCGAATTAACCCGAAGTCAACCCAAGTCTTGGTGGTCTTGTAGTAAGACCAATGTCGTCTATGTAGACATATAGATGTGTATATATATGGTTAGTCCAATTCTAGTATTGTGAATAATTTCTATAAATTATATACTAAATATAATATATGTATTATTGCTATTTAAATTTATATTTTCTTAGAATGATATTGTGAAATTTTTGGGATTTACTTAGGCTCTACCTATACATTAGTGTATAAATATATTCGTAATAGGTAGACATAGTGTTTTATACATATCTTTCCCTCGATCTTGAATGTTAGAGCGATATAAATTTAAGTTTATATTCTTTTTGCCTTCGGTCATTCCCTCCCTAATCAATTGTTTTCTTTTCAAGAAACTGAATCTTATACTTGAAGAACATATAATTGCACTTTTTTCTATCTTTATCAATTTGTATGATATTTTTAAACTCCTTTGATATTCTCGGAAGATATAGTTAGAATAATTTTGATGACTTATGATGGCAGACAACTGCGCACTATCGCCACTTATTTGACTTATGGAGACTGTGGGTTCACTGCAGCCAGCAGCGCACTGGCGAGGCATGATCCCTAAGTTGAAGTAATCTAGAGCAAGTAAAAGTTATCGAATGTTGTCAAAGCTATATTTCGGTCGTCCTATTTTCGTCTTTAAGTTGTTATGTCCAGATTGGATAGGGTTGATAGGGTATTCGTTACCGTATCCTTGCTAGAGTTGTGGAATCAAGAGTTTATTGCAGCCAGCTGTACACTGGCGTGGCATGAATTCTCGGTAAGACAACTTCAGATATGTTTACGATACTCGAATACCATATAGGCTACATCTTTTATTGGCATACGACTATAAAGTTTCTGAATTGATTATGCATTAATCCTAGTTACCGACTTCTCAATAAACTGGTTGTTCTTTCCTCCATATCTTCCCATTTTTGAATCATCATCTTTTAAACCTAATTTGATTTTCTTTCACTAAATTTATAATCACCCCTAGATTACGATTCTATGATCATGCTTACACAATCGTCAGTGTTAGGACAGTTTCGATTTGGACCATCCTTAACAACCTTCCGATCACGACTAGACTATTCGAATCTATTTCAATCGTGCCAATTCGCATGTTCTCATAGAATTCGATTCTATAATCATGCCATTCAAAATTTTGAGAATTTATTTCTAAGGTGGGTAGTGGCTCCTATTGATGAATTGTCCTTGAGGTCATTATTTGCTTGTGTCGAATTTTTTTTTGAACACTTAGAACCATTTATGAATCAAGACCACAAGACTCTAACATCAAACCCTATCTATTTGTTTATTATTATTGTTATTACTATTTTTCCACTCCCATCCTTCCTTCGATCAATATTTCTTATAAAGAAAGTTTTCGTTACCCTTGATCTTATCTTACTAACCAATACCAATTTTATTTAAAATTTTGTTACTACCGCTCCCTTCGGACCTATCGAGCCTATCTATCTTAAACATTCCTTAAATTCGAGGACGAATTTATTTCTAAGGTGGGTAGATTTGTAACTCCTCTTTCCGAATTTTTAAAATTTTATTTATTTATTTATTCTATTTTAGTTCGTGTTGTGAAACAAATTTTTTGAAACATGTGTACGGTATTTTTCTACTAATTTTGCATTATAAAAGAAAACCCTTATGATTCAAAAGAATAATTATTTTTCATTATTGGCATTATTTGATTATTAGCTTATTAACTAAAATAAAATATGAGTTTTGAAGCTTATAAATATTTTATAAGAATTGATTAATAAAAATACGTTTTTTGTTGTTGTCAAATATTAGTTATAGAGATAATCAATTATTGTTTTAAATTAAATATATTATTTCGTAAATTATTATGTTTAGCTACTTGATAATGTCAATAAATTATGTTGTCCTTCTACTTCAAAATTATTATAATCAATTATTTAACTTCAGATTTAATTTATATGGTTTAAATTACTTGATTATGATGGATATCGATTTAACGTAGTATTATGATTAACTAAATTTTGTTTCTGTACGATTGAAATCATTTTGATAATATTAAATACTAATGAAAAATTATCGTTACCAAATACTATATATGGATTTGATTAATAAAAGTATATTTCGAGTTATTGGATGAAATATTGTTACGTTTGAATTTCAAATGGTAACCTTTATATTCAAATTATGATTTAGATTTATAAAGAATATACTTGAATTTATTTTGATGCTATCGATGTTATAGTTAAATATGATGACTAATACTTGAAAGCGATTTGAATTTATATAATTTATAATATCTGATGCCATCGAGTATTTGGTTAATTTGAAATATATGATTTAAATTTCGTGATAACATAAATATTATTTCAAGAATTATTATGACCACTTATTGAATTGAATTTAAGTGCATGTGATTTAAAATATTAAATTTAAATATAATAATTATTATTAAATAAGATTTTGTATTAATGAAAATATATTTTTATTTGCCTTGATAATAAGGAATAGATCATAAATTATTTATGGATTAGTTACTTGACGAATACTTGATTTATAAAGGTATAATTTATTTTATTGGATAAAGATTTGATTTAATAACAATATGTTTCAAACTATTTGGAGGATATTGAACCTATTCCAATTCGTAATTGGAATCGATTACGCAACATCCTATATTCTTATCCTATAGCCGACCTATCCTTTTCACCAAAACCCCGACGTGATCGTTGTAGAAGAAGGTAGTTAAATTTATGATAAGTATTCCCAAGCTATGTATATATTCATAGCTATACCCGCATAAATTTTGATATATCAGACCCTTCTCTACGTCCTTATCCGAACCTTCCCATGTATAGCTACATATGAACTTGTAGCGAACACCCAACCCCGCATCCCTCCATCACAACCAGAAACAACCACCACCACCATGACGCCCTTTGCTTCTCCCCGACAAGGAGCTCCGCTACACTCCTGACCACCGTGGCGTTCACCAACACCATCATCATAATCAATCCCACCACCGCCACCGCGCCTGGTCGCGTCGAGCCGTGGCCAACCCTGTGTGCGGGCATCCTCCGCCGCGAGCGTGTCGCCGGCACCACCTGGACTCGCCGCGTCGACGCCGCCCACCTCGAACTCGACCGTCGATCGACGGCTAGCCCAGCTCTCCTCTCCGCAAGCGGTACCGACTTCCTGCTGTCTCGAGAGACCAACGCCAGATCCGCGTTCCTCCTTCCGTCTAGCTGTAGCCGGGAGCCGCCGCCCTGTGCCGCTCCTCCTTTCTCCCCTTCGCGCCGACCGGTGTTCCTCCGGTGAACCATCGAGACTCCCCACTCCTGCCTCCGCCCTCTCCACCGCGCCACCGGCCGGAGCAGTGCTTCGCCAGGTTTGCGTCCGCCCCGCGAGCACCGAGCGCCCAAAGCCTCGTCAAGCTCTCGATCTCGACCTCTCTCTCCCTCAATTTCTCCTCTTCCTCGGCTTCTTCTTCGGAGAAGAAGAGTTCTGGTATCCTCTCTCTCTCTCTTTCCTTTTCTCTTTCATATTGATTGGAGATTTTGTCCTTACATGTTCTGTTTTAATTCGGTTCACTGGGAAACAAAGGGATGGGTGTACAGTGAATGGTGGGGATTAATGACATTTAATGTATTGGTGTATTTAATTGGTATGAAGGTATATTAAATGTTATACCACTTATTAAATATTATACCACTATACTAATTATAGTATTGGATATGTATACATACGATTAACAAAACAACTATTATTATTATTATTATTATTATCGTTATTATTATTCTTATTATTAGTATTATTGTTATTATTAAACGTTTATTATTTTATTTTACTTACGAGAACAACAGGACTTGGGCCCGATTTTAATTGAAGGAACTTTGGCCATTTAGACCTGAGTATATTTAGTAGAAAATTCAGTTTTATTATATTATGGGCCTTGGGCCTTGGGGCTTAGAGCTTAATATTAATAAATAAGTTGTAGTTAAAGAAATAATATTTGGATTTATTATTATATTGATATCAGTATTATTGTTATTTATATATTTACAAAAATATTTTGGGAAAAGCATTATTGGGTTTTGATTAAATAAGTATTTTTTTAAAAGGTTTTAAAACATATGTATTCCTAAAATTGTTTCTAAAGAGCACATATAATACTTTTTAAATGATTTTCTAAAATATATTGTAACAATTATAAAATTTGGCTTGGCCCTACCTCTATTTTAAATAAGGCTTAAAAGTTTAATGAAATATTCTGTGGTATTTTTGAATATAATGCTAAAAGTATTTTGTTAAATTAAGGATTTTGTCTAAAATGAATTGCTAGCTTTAAACTTATCTATTTAAACTATTTTATCGTTTTAATTATCACATATATAATTTCTAACTAATTTATAAATATTTTCTACATAAATATATTTTCTAATTGAAGGCTTCCTTTATTTAAAATCAAATTCCTATATATTAGAAACCTTGATCATGGCTGATAGTGTTCATATTTTTCTTGTCATTTTGGGGATTTATATACAACGATCCTAGGCTAATCGAACTATGTTGGACCCAACAAGATGAGTGTTTCACCAGCAAAGGACCACAGGCAAGTGCACTTTCTGATTGCTTTCCGATTCATAGTAGTCTTTTCATTTCATGTCTATACATATATCTTGCTGCTTGTTGACACGCTCGTCACACGGAGTAGTCGGGAGGGGAAATATCTTAGTAAACATGTGGACTACCCAGAACTATCCCAGTGTCTCTCGTGAATGCTAGCCGCTGCGCACGACACGTGCAGTGTGCCTTATTTACCCCTAGCCGTCCACATGTCGAAACAGATATTTCACACCACCTAGATAGATGTCTTTTATTAGTTTTTCTTTGTTTACTTCTCTATCGTGCTATGTCATCAGTTTTCTTACTAGCTTTCATATTCCATATGTTATTTTCATGTCTTGTTAATTCTATTGTGTTTTGCATTGCCGTCGGTTTGTGTACTTGTTCCAATCCTGACTGGATAACCAACATTTTTCAGGTTTAGCCGTGGATTCACTTAGCTTGGGAGATACGGGTGTACTTGCGGACAAAAACCTAGAAATTAGATAGAAGTTATATCATTTTCATAATTGTAAAACTTCGTATTTTTCATTAAATGTAAATCTTGTAATTGTTGTAATAAATCTAGAAATGTGAATGAGCAATAATATTATTTTTTTGTGATTTTGAGCATCATGGCCGTGACAGCGTTCTACCGCCGACTCTGCGGCGTAGGCTGGCTTGGACACGTCTCGTATCCGGAAAAGCGGGTGCGGGTCGTGACACCTTCTGATTGAAGTTGCTTTTTTACATTCTCAGGCAGGATTCCATAGACTGCAAAATCGATGAACGGGAGACTCCAGTCTTGCACATCGTTGGTTATCTGGGCAGAGTAACTCGTATCTAGTTGAACATTAATTTTGGGACAGACCAGCTCATGGCCTATAATGTCAACTGAATGATGAGCATAATTTGGAACCGCCAAAGAAGCGGCGAGGCCTGCTAGGGCATCGGCTTCAATATTCGGTAGCTTAGGAACATGTTCTATAAAGAACCCCTCCAAGGTTGCTATGATAGCAATTGCTGTCTGATGATAAGGAATCAGGTCCGCGTTGCGAACTTCGTACGAGACTCAGATTTAATTGACAACCAACTGCGAGTTACCGTATGCTTCAAGTTATTTGACTCCCACTTCTTTTACAAATCGGAGCCCGATGACCAAGGCATTATATTCGGCTACATTGTTTGAACATGATTCCGTGAGAGAATATGCCCGGTTGACCACCAATCTAAAAGGAGAAATTAACACTATCCCGACTCCAACGATGATATCACCTTGGGGTCCCGTTCTTGAATAACTGTCGAAGAACATTCGCCAAACGTCTTCATATGAAGTCACGTTTGAGTCAATGACTTCATCTGGGATTTCTTCATAGATTCTGGATGTTTCTGAGCCTGGATGGGCCGCCAGAAAGTTGGCCAAGGCTTGACCTGTAAGCCCCCTGAATTTCTGGAATTTTTTTCGAATTTCCTAAATGATTTATTCTTGATAATTAATTTTGATTTAATTAGTTATTATCATTTAATGCTCTTTACCGTGACTTGGAATTCTAGAGCATCAGGGATGCCAGTCTCTGGAAACTTCCTTCTTGAAGTTTTTAGTAGACGAGATTACCTTCACGTCGATATATCATGTCCCATCCAAACTCGTTCCCTTGCGCTCCTTTTGTATCGCGCAAGTTCGGGTCAATTTAGACCATTTAAATTATTAATTGATTTCCCACTCTTTTTCTTGATCCCCATAAGCACGTTACCGTGGCTTTTAATTTAGGAGCACCAGACTAGCCTTTTTCTTGAAACCAACTTGTCATGCCTGGTCTACTCGAGACGCTCTTCACCCATGACCATTGTGTCCCACTCAGACACTCCATTTTGTGCTCCATTTCCTTCGCACAACTTCCGGTTCAATTTAGGCCAATTAATTATCTGCCGTAAAATCTGATTTAATTTCCCATTTAATTTTCGGGCCCGATATCGGTCCAATCCAGTCGACCCCAAATAGGAACATGGCCCACACGAAGCCTACTACCCACATGCCACTTGTGTCCCATTTATTTGAATCCCCATATGATATTTATTTGCCCATGATTATAAACACCTATTTTAATTCGAATATGGCACCTTGTCCGATTTTGGCCCGACCCGGCTCTACCGAACCCGAACCCAGCTCCATGTTGCCCTCCATCGTGATTGTCCATACCCCACTGATATTTTTTTCCTCTACCCTAAATATCTCTTTTTATGTAAATATCTAATTCCCTCATTGTATATATATACACATATATATACATAATATATATATATATATTACACTCATTCTCTCTCTACCTACACTCCACACCCCATCACCAGCACATTAACTCCTCCCTCCCCCCATGTGGACCGACTACATCTCCCCCCCTATTTCTCTAAATATCTCTTTCTCTCTTACTCTTTATATAAATATATGTACACCTACATATATTATATATACATATATATTTCTCTCTCTCCTCCCCTCTCATTTAATACACACACACCCCAACCCATCCACCAGCACACCCCCTCCCTATTTGGCCGGTCCTAAATTCAACTAGGATAGGATCTCTCTCTCTCCAAATATCTATCTCTCCTTCTCTCTCTACTATTTTTAATATACACACTTATATATTAAATATCCCTCTCCTCTCCCATCACTCTCTCTCTACTAACACCTCACCCTCCCCTCACCTGTACGTGAGCGACCACCCTCCCCCATCATTTTTCTTTATCAACTCCTCCTTCTTTCTCACTTCTCCTTCTTCTTCCTCAACTCCTTCTTCTTAGTCTTCTTCTTCTTCAAAGGAAGAACACAACCACCATCACCATTATCATCATCCTCACCACCACCACAAACCATTACCAACGCCACCACCATCACCATAACCGCCCCCACCCCCGCGACCACACCGCCGGGCAGCTGCCGCCGTGGCCGCGCCACCGTGTGGCCGACGACTCCCGCGGCCAGTGCAGCCACACCACTGCAGCAGCAGCTCGCAGCCAGTGCTGCGATGTACGCGCGCACCGGAAGGCCTCGTGCGCACCGGCAGGCCGCGCGGTGCAGCGCCGCCGCCGCCGGCCGTGGTCGGCCCCCCATGGCCTGGCGCACCCCCAAGCGACCTCCCCCTGGCCACCGCCATCCTCCCCGGCGCAACGCACAGTCGATTCGTGCGTTTTGCACCGAATCCCGTCGACGCGCGCGCGGACAAATTTCAGATTTCGACGTTTCGGGACAGCAACTTCGCGCCGATTTTCTGGACAATACGACTGTTGGATCGGCGATTTCTTCGCTCCGTCTCAATCTCGGTATATATCCCTTCATCCCTCTCAAATTTCACCCGTTAATTTCGTCGTTTGATACATCAAAACCGGCCACCAAGTTGACGTTTTAAATTGAACTATTTTTGGACAGTTTTGCGATGCCAACTTCGCGGGTTCGTATCTTCGTCGTCGCAGCTCCGTTTTGCGCGCCACCAGTTCCGGTACACAGCTGGTATAACCCTCTTCCTGCCCCCTTTAGATTTCATTTCAGTTTGAGCTTGTTAGGTCGGTCGAATTCGACGCCAAAGTTGGTCGTTCGAATTCTTAGTGTTGTACTTGTAAAATTCCATTTTTGAACCCGGGACTCCGAATTCAAATTCTGACACCACCAGTAGACTCGTGGCGTCGTTCTGGCATGTTTTCATATAAAGTTTGCCTGATTTGGAGAACGTGGGCCCTGGCACGCATTTCGGTGCAAAGCGGGTCCCACTTTCTGAGTCAATGGAACTTTTTGACGCCGGCTCATCGGAATCCAATTCCGGATATACCGTTGAGTTCGTGTCGTCATTCTGGACTCGTTGACATATAATTTGCTGAGTTTTGAAGATATTTGCTCCGGCACACATTTCCGTGCAAACCAGATTCCAAATGTCCGCGTCAACGGACCAATTTGAGATCGGGTCAACGGAATCCAATTTTGGACATACCGTTGGGTTCGTATCATCATTCTGGATTCGTGGACATATAATTTGCTAGGTTTTGTAGACTTCTATTCTGACACGCTTTTCGGTGCAAAGTGTGTCCAACGGCGGACATCATTTTGGCCCAAAATTACCGTTTTGCCCCTGTGTCCAAATTGGACTTTTGGACAGGCTATCCTAGCTGATTTGACCATTCTGGACACGTTGGTGATGTTAGTTTTATCATCCGACAATATTTGTAGATTTCTTCCCTTTTTGTGTCATCCTATTATTATAATATTTTTCTCCTTTTGGTTGTTTTAGAGACCCGTCGATTTCAGTGATTTCTAAATCACTGAAATTCATAAGTTGACCTAGGTTTGATCAGACTTGACCAACGTTGACTTTTTGACCAAAGTCAATTGTAGGTCAACCATTGACCTATTTAACCTAGATTAGACTTAGAGTTGACCGGAGTTGACCAGTTGACCAAAGTCAACTGTACGTCAACCTTGACCCAGTTTGTCTTAGTTTGACTTAGTTTGACCTAGATGTTTAGTATGTCTTTTGACCCTGATCAGCTCTTGTATTATTTCATCTTTAGGTCTGTGGCTTTACTCTGAACCCTGATTCATATTGACAGCAGGACCCCAGGCGAGTACATTCTCTGATAACTTATTCCCAATTTATGATAACTGTTATGATTCATGTAATTAGTGTTGATATGCTTATCCCTGACACATGGTTCTCACGGATTGGTATTCTTGGATCCCGACGAGAGATGTCTCTCCTTCTTAGGTTGGGATGTATTGTGCAAGCACCCTTGTAGCTCTTGCTCGATATATGGTCACTGATTCTAGAGCAGGTTCGCGACCTTCTCATTAGAATCCCGTGCAGTGACGTGTCCTGTTTGGATCCATTCTACCAGTTGGGGTAGGGGGAGTAGTAGCGTATGCCTGTGATCATATCCCCTTGTATTCTTGAACAGTGTGAGTCATATACCGCACTTATGACTTGCCAGGCCGATTCTTGACAGTTACCCAAGCCGATCACAAGTTGAAACTGCTACTCACACACATTGGATATATAGCTTACCTTGATTTGTGTACATGCCATGATTCAGTTCTACTTTCTTGTTATAACTCTAGCTCTACAGCTTACCATGCCATGATACATACATGTACACTCCATGATTTTATTGTATATGCTCTATTTACAGTCTTATAGCTTTTATTCTATCTTGAGATCTGTTATGAGATAAATGTACTCGTTCCGCTCCTGACTGGATATGTTATAAAATATTACAGATGTTGATGCTAACTGAGGTGGTTCCCACTATTCTTCTCTATGAGTTGCCTGGTAGTTATCCTTAGTTAGTCCTGTTATTCCTTCTTTATTTTCCTGTCTTATGATCATAGTAGATTCTAGTTGTTCTAGTGATATTGTTATTATTTTTTGTCTTATCTTCCTTAGTTTTCGTGATGTGACATGAGTACATTTCTAGTTATGGATTCTTAGATGTTGTAGTTAGTATAGTATACTTGACAGCGTTCTACCGCCGATACCGCGACGTAGGCTGGGCGTGGCCCACGTATTCGTACCCGTATATCCGGGTGCGGGTCGTGACACGTTTTTAGTGGTGGCCCATGCAGGTCAGTCTTTGCAGTTAATGCGAAGTCGTAGTAGTGCTTGAGCTTATCTGTACTACTACGAGCCTGCCCTAGGATTAAGGTTGAGTCATGGAATATTTTAGGAATTGGTACTCAGTCACGTATTAGGAACTCTTGGTAGATTCCAGGGATGACCCCTGGGAATCTTATTTCGAAGGCTTTCAAATCTTTTCCCACTTGTTTCCATTCGTCCTGATTTCTGAAATATCTGTCCGTATCAAACTTTAATCCTTCTTGGGATGGGTTGTGGACACCAGAGGAAGGTATAAGTTGGACTTGTATATCATCTAGGTTGGGGAGAGAATATGATTTATCAACCTCGTATCATGGTCGAGGTTTGTTTTAGATTATATTCTACCATTTTCTATCTTGACCTAGGTAGTACCCTCTGGACTTTTCCTGAGATTTTTTCTCTGAACCCCATCTCGGAAGTTGTTTCTGTTGTTTCTATTAACTTACCCTTGACTTGTTGTTGAATTTTAAATCTTAATATTCGTTGTTGACCTTTGATTTTGTTTTGGATAATTCTTTTAAGAATTGAGTTAAGATATCCTGATAAACATATTTTGGACAAGGACGTTGAGAACGGTAAGTGTCTACTTTATTTATGGAGTTTAGAATTCATTGCAGTCATATTAGCTAGCGAGACATGGACATAGAGCCTGATTTTGGATATGCTATCCTAGTTATGTCATTTAGGTTCTCTTGCAGCCATACCGGGTGGCGTGGTAAGGAATCTAGGTGACGTGATTATAGGATGTATACCATAGTTATGGACTTTATTGTTTATTACCGCTATGCTTACTGGCGTGGCGAGAATTCTGGCAACATGATTTGGGATAGACGTGTATGGTTATCAGATCGTATCTTAAATTGATTCACTTGTTTTGACCTATTGGGCAAGAGCAGTTCCTACTATTACTTCTGTTTTCCCATTCTTCTCTTTCTCATTGCATGATGATTTCCTCATCTTACCCTTACTTCCTCCGTCTTGATCAATTATGTCTTGATTCCACCAATTACCTATCTCATATCTACATCTGTCATCTACACTTGAAACCTCTGAAAATTTTAGAATTTTCACATCTTTTATCTTGGGAGAAATCGAGGAAGTACCGTAATCATCCGTCTCGGAGTAGACATTGTTGGTAGTAGTCGAAGCAGAGCGAGATGATTACCCGGCTTCCTCCTATGATCCCATATTCTAGTTTCTATGATAACAGAAGCAATTCAATTCTACATCCTTGATTTGTTTATTATATTTTGATACCGTGAGATTGATCCACTCTACTTAACCAATCAATTTTGGTCATCTTGTTTATCGTGCCAAAGAGTCTTGGTTGCTGTCTAGACTCTAGATGACTTCAAATTCCTTTGTGACTTGGGTTCCTTCCTAATTGTGCTTTTAGGACCTTGATTTCGATTTCAAGATTTTATCGTCTTTCATAACTGAACTTGGATCTTGGTCGTGCTCATGTGACCTATAATCCGATTTCTATCAAATCTATCTCTCAATCGCGCTATTCTCAAATTTTTCTTTCCATTTGTTTCTCTTAGCCTTATTTTAGATTATGACTATCCGACTTCGATTTTCATGATCTTGATAATCTTAACCCAAAATCTAATTTCATCGAGCTGAAATCCTGTTAATCAATGTTTGACTCGATTGTAACCGGACGAAGCTCAAGTTTTGATTTCGTTGTCATATCTAAATCGTGCCCCAATGACTTGACTTATTTCTGAAATCATACACATATGATTTTGTCATATCATGATTCTATCGTGCCAAAATCCATCATCGTGCCTGAACAATTTCGAATTGATTATCTTAATCGTGCAAACTTGTCATTCTATGATCGTGCCTAAGTTTTTGCCTAAAACTTTCTATCTTGTTTTACCCCTACTACAACCTTAATTTCGAGGACGAAATTTTTATAAGGTGGGTAGGATGTAAGCCCCCTGAATTTCTGGAATTTTTTTCGAATTTCCTAAATGATTTATTCTTGATAATTAATTTTGATTTAATTAGTTATTATCATTTAATGCTCTTTACCGTGACTTGGAATTCTAGAGCATCAGGGATGCCAGTCTCTGGAAACTTCCTTCTTGAAGTTTTTAGTAGACGAGATTACCTTCACGTCGATATATCATGTCCCATCCAAACTCGTTCCCTTGCGCTCCTTTTGTATCGCGCAAGTTCGGGTCAATTTAGACCATTTAAATTATTAATTGATTTCCCACTCTTTTTCTTGATCCCCATAAGCACGTTACCATGGCTTTTAATTTAGGAGCACCAGACTAGCCTTTTTCTTGAAACCAACTTGTCATGCCTGGTCTACTCGAGACGCTCTTCACCCATGACCATTGTGTCCCACTCAGACACTCCATTTTGTGCTCCATTTCCTTCGTACAACTTCCGGTTCAATTTAGGCCAATTAATTATCTGCCGTAAAATCTGATTTAATTTCCCATTTAATTTTCGGGCCCGATATCGGTCCAATCCAGTCGACCCCAAATAGGAACATGGCCCACACGAAGCCTACTACCCACCTGCCACTTGTGTCCCATTTATTTGAATCCCCATATGTTATTTATTTGCACATGATTATAAACACCTATTTTAATTCGAATATTGCACCTTGTCCGATTTTGGCCCGACCCGGCTCTACCGAACCCGAACCCAGCTCCATGTTGCCCTCCATCGTGATTGTCCATACCCCACTGATATTTTTTCCTCTACCCTAAATATCTCTTTTTATGTAAATATCTAATTCCCTCATTGTATATATATACACATATATATACATAATATATATATATATATATTACACTCATTCTCTCTCTACCTACACTCCACACCCCATCACCAGCACATTAACTCCTCCCTCCCCCCATGTGGACCGACTACATCTCCCCCCCCCCTATTTCTCTAAATATCTCTTTCTCTCTTACTCTTTATATAAATATATGTACACCTACATATATTATATATACATATATATTTCTCTCTCTCCTCCCCTCTCATTTAATACACACACACCCCAACCCATCCACCAGCACACCCCCTCCCTATTTGGCCGGTCCTAAATTCAACTAGGATAGGATCTCTCTCTCTCCAAATATCTATCTCTCCTTCTCTCTCTACTATTTTTAATATACACACTTATATATATTAAATATCCCTCTCCTCTCCCATCACTCTCTCTCTACTAACACCTCACCCTCCCCTCACCTGTACGTGAGCGACCACCCTCCCCCATCATTTTTCTTCATCAACTCCTCCTTCTTCCTCACTTCTCCTTCTTCTTCCTCAACTCCTTCTTCTTAGTCTTCTTCTTCTTCAAAGGAAGAACACAACCACCATCACCATTATCATCATCCTCACCACCACCACAAACCATTACCAACGCCACCACCATCACCATAACCGCCCCCACCCCCGCGACCACGCCGCCGGGCAGCTGCCGCCGTGGCCGCGCCACCGTGTGGCCGACGACCCCCGCGGCCAGTGCAGCCACACCGCTGCAGCAGCAGCTCGCAGCCAGTGCTGCGATGTACGCGCGCACCGGCAGGCCTCGCGCGCACCGGCAGGCCGCGCGGTGCAGCGCCGCCGCCGCCGGCCGTGGTCGGCCCCCCATGGCCTGGCGCACCCCCAAGCGACCTCCCCCTGGCCACCGCCATCCTCCCCGGCGCAACGCACAGTCGATTCGTGCGTTTTGCACCGAATCCCGTCGACGCGCGCGCGGACAAATTTCAGATTTCGACGTTTCGGGACAGCAACTTCGCGCCGATTTTCTGGACAATCCGACTGTTGGATCGGCAATTTCTTCGCTCCGTCTCAATCTCGGTATATACCCCTTCATCCCTCTCAAATTTCACCCGTTAATTTCGTCGTTTGATACATCAAAACCGGCCACCAAGTTGACGTTTTAAATTGAACTATTTTTGGACAGTTTTACGACGCCAACTTCGCGGGTTCGTATCTTCGTCGTCGCAGCTCCATTTTGCGCGCCACCAGTTCCGGTGCACAGCTGGTATAACCCTCTTCCTTCCCCCTTTATATTTCATTTCAGTTTGAGCTTGTTAGGTCGGTCGAATTCGACGCCAAAGTTGGTCGTTCGAATTCTTAGTGTTGTACTTGTAAAATTCCATTTTTGAACCCGGGACTCCGAATTCAAATTCTGACACCACCAGCAGACTCGTGGCGTCGTTCTGGCATGTTTTCATATAAAGTTTGCCTGATTTGGAGAACGTGGGCCCTGGCACGCATTTCGGTGCAAAGCGGGTCCCACTTTCTGAGTCAACGGAACTTTTTGACGCCGGCTCATCGGAATCCAATTCCGGATATACCGTTGAGTTCATGTCGTCATTCTGGACTCGTTGACATATAATTTGCTGAGTTTTGAAGACATTTGCTCCGGCACGCATTTCCGTGCAAACCAGATTCCAAATGTCCGCGTCAACGGACCAATTTGAGATCGGGTCAACGGAATCCAATTTTGGACATACCGTTGGGTTCGTATCATCATTCTAGATTCGTGGACATATAATTTGCTAGGTTTTGTAGACTTCTATCCTGACACGCTTTTCGGTGCAAAGTGTGTCCAACGGCGGACATCATTTTGGCCCAAAATTATCGTTTTGCCCCTGTGTCCAAATTGGACTTTTGGACAGGCTATCCTAGCTGATTTGACCATTCTGGACACATTGGTGATGTTAGTTTTATCATCCGACAATATTTGTAGATTTCTTCCCTTTTTGTGTCATCCTATTATTATAATATTTTTCTCCTTTTGGTTGTTTTAGAGACCCGTCGATTTCAGTGATTTCTAAATCACTGAAATTCATAAGTTGACCTAGGTTTGATCAGACTTGACCAACGTTGACTTTTTGACCAAAGTCAATTGTAGGTCAACCATTGACCTATTTAACCTAGATTAGACTTAGAGTTGACCGGAGTTGACCAGTTGACCAAAGTCAACTGTACGTCAACCTTGACCCAGTTTGTCTTAGTTTGACTTAGTTTGACCTAGATGTTTAGTATGTCTTTTGACCCTGATCAGCTCTTGTATTATTTCATCTTTAGGTCTGTGGCTTTACTCTGAACCCTGATTCATATTGACAGCAGGACCCCAGGCGAGTACATTCTCTGATAACTTATTCCCAATTTATGATAACTGTTATGATTCATGTAATTAGTGTTGATATGCTTATCCCTGACACATGGTTCTCACGGATTGGTATTCTTGGATCCCGACGAGAGATGTCTCTCCTTCTTAGGTTGGGATGTATTGTGCAAGCACCCTTGTAGCTCTTGCTCGATATATGGTCACTGATTCTAGAGCAGGTTCGCGACCTTCTCATTAGAATCCCGTGCAGTGACGTGTCCTGTTTGGATCCATTCTACCAGTTGGGGTAGGGGGAGTAGTAGCGTATGCCTGTGATCATATCCTCTTGTATTCTTGAACAGTGTGAGTCATATACCGCACTTATGACTTGCCAGGCCGATTCTTGACAGTTACCCAAGCCGATCACAAGTTGAAACTGCTACTCACACACATTGGATATATAGCTTACCTTGATTTGTGTACATGCCATGATTCAGTTCTACTTTCTTGTTATAACTCTAGCTCTACAGCTTACCATGCCATGATACATACATGTACACTCCATGATTTTATTGTATATGCTCTATTTACAGTCTTATAGCTTTTATTCTATCTTGAGATCTGTTATGAGATAAATGTACTCGTTCCGCTCCTGACTGGATACGTTATGAAATATTACAGATGTTGATGCTAACTGAGGTGGTTCCCACTATTCTTCTCTATGAGTTGCCTGGTAGTTATCCTTAGTTAGTCCTGTTGTTCCTTCTTTATTTTCCTGTCTTATGATCATAGTAGATTCTAGTTGTTCTAGTGATATTGTTATTATTTTTTGTCTTATCTTCCTTAGTTTTCGTGATGTGACATGCGTACATTTCTAGTTATGGATTCTTAGATGTTGTAGTTAGTATAGTATACTTGACAGCGTTCTACCGCCGATACCGCGGCGTAGGCTGGGCGTGGCCCACGTATTCGTACCCGTATATCCGGGTGCGGGTCGTGACATGACCTTTGATAACCTTTTGCGGAACGAAGATCATGTCGTAGGGAGATAACATTATCACCCACATGGCTAGACGAGAACTGAGTGCGCCTGGCTTGGTCGTGAGAACCCTAAGGGGTTTGACTCGCGAGATAACATGGATGGTCTGCCCTGACACATAGTGTCGTATTTTCTGAATGACGAACACCAAGGCAAGGCATTCATTCTCTACGGTGGTGTACCTATGCTTCGGCTCCACCATCATTCGGCTGAGGTAATAAATGGCTTGTTCGTGTCCTGCATCATTCTTTTGTGTTATCAAGGCGTCGAGGGAGTGTTCCATTGCTCGTACATATATTAGAGAAGGCTTTCCGACAACCGGAGCTACCAGAACTGGCAGATTCGTCAAGTATTCCTTAATGTCATCAAAGGCGCGTTGACATTCCTCATTCCATACGAAAGAGACGCCTTTCTTCATCAGTTGTGTGAAGGGTTGACATCGTCCTGAGAGGTTAGATATGAACCTCCTGATGTAAGCTAGTCTTCCCTGAAGGCCGCGGAGTTCACGGAGGTTTCTCGGTGGGCTCATCTCCAGGATTTTCTTTGACTTATCGGGGTATATGTGAATGCCCGTGGAAGTAATGACAAAGCCCAAGAACTTTCCGCTGGACACACCCAGGAAGGGCTTGGTGGGATTCATCTTAAGGTTGTGCGCTCGCATAAGGTCGAACACTGTTCTCAAATCGTGTAAGTGATCATCCTTGGAGCGGCTTTTGACGGCGATGTCATCAACATAACACTCCACCGTCTTGCGCAAGTGATCTCTGAAGTTGACGCTCATAGCTCGTTGATATGTGGCACCGACGTTCTTCAGGCCGAAGGACATGACTGTGTAACAGTACACACCGATCGGTGTTCGGAATGATGTATGCTTCTCATCGTCAGGAGACATTTTGATTTGATTGTATCCTGAGAAGCCATCCATAAAGGACATGTGCTCGAAGCCATACGTATTATTGATCATTATGTCAGTGATGGGAAGTGGGAATTCATCTTTGGGACATACCGCATTTAGATTACGAAAGTCGATACAGATTCGGATCTTTCCGTTCTTCTTGACGACTGGTACTATATTAGCTATCCAGTCTGGGTGCTGCTCCTTACGGATGAAACCGCTAGCTATAAGCTTGTTTACTTCTGCTTCGATGGAGTTCATGATGTCTGGATGGAACCGTCGTTGCTATTGCTTGACTGATTTCACATCTGGATGAATATTGAGCTTATGAAGTATGATCTCTGGGTTTAGCCCTGACATGTCTTCATAGCTCCCGGCAAAGATGTTGATGTATTCTCTGACGAGTTGTAACAAGGACTCTCACTTGCCGTCTGTCTGGCTTTTACTGACGAAGATTGGCTTTTGCATGACCTCATCTTCAGTAGTAGGGTCACGAAGTTCAAAGCGTTTCTCCCATTGTGCGTCCAGCTGTTGGACCCATGGCTCCAATTCAAGAGGTTCGACTAGATCCTCGTCTTCTTCTTCAATGTCAGCGGATGCCATATTGACAGATAATGTATGCCTGAACATATTTCCAATGCTGCCATCGGAATTGTATGTAGGTGATTTGGATGAGTGAAAATGCCACTCGCATTCCTTATCGGAGATCTCGGGCGTTGTTGCTGGTGTAACATAACCGATGCCGCATTTGGACTTGCCATAGTAATCCCGAGGTTTTCCAAACGGGGTTGACAGCTACAGAGACGATCGCCGACCACTGCCGTAATTCAGACCTGGGGTAGCCTCCATGTCGTATCCCTGCTTTTGCACGAAGTACTTGGCCTGAGGACTATATAGGTAGAGCGGTAGTCTCCCAGTATCAGGTTTGAGATCCAACTCTTGAGGCATGAAGGGTCGAGGTCCTTCTTTTCGGCCAAATATGATCGTGTGATCCCCTTCTCTTCTGCTTGGGACTAGGAAGTAGGCATCTTTAATAGGAGCAAGTCGGTTTACGGTATGGACGGTTGTCACCTATGTGTGCAGGTTAGTGTCCCAACCGAGTCCAGCAGTATACATCAGATTGAGTTTACTACACTCAGGATAGTTCAATGGCAGCCTCTTATTGATGAAATAAAGAATTTTGTCCACAGGGATTACATCATCAGCAGAGGGACTATCCACCTTTGCAACCAGATACTTTGCGAGTTCTGTATCCTCTTCAGCTACCCCCTGCGTGACCGGAGGTTGGGGTACTGTCTTGGACAACTTGACCACCAAGGGTTCAGCTTATGGTATTGTCTTGTCTGAGGGTGTGTAAGCCCCTGAATTTAGGGCTGATTTTTTTTAATTTTAATAATCAATTAATTAGAATATTATTATTTGATTATTATTTGATTTAATGCTCTTTACCGTGACTTGGAATTCTAGAGCATCAGGGATGCCAGTCTCTGGAAACTTCCTTCTTGGAGTTTGTAGTAGGCGAGATTATCTTCACATTGATATATCGTGTCCCACTCGAACTTGTTCCCTTGTATTCTTTTTGTTTCGCGCAAGTTCGGGTCAATATTAGACCATTTAATTATTAATTGAATTCCCACTCTTTTTCTTGATCATCATATGCGCGTTACCATGACTTTTAATTTAGGAGCACCAGACTAGTCATTCTCTCGAAACTAACTTGTCATGACTGATCTACTCGAGACGCTCTTCACCCATGATCTTCGTGTCCCACTCAGACACTCCATTTTGTGCTCCATTTCCTTCGCACAACTTTCGGTTCAATTTAGGCCAATTAATTATCTACCGTGAAACCCGATTTAATTTCCAATTTAATTTCGGGGCCCGACATTGACCCAACCTAGTCGACCCCAAATAGGGACATGGCCCACACGAAGCCTACTACCCGCCTGCCACTTGTGTCCCATTTATTTGAGCCCCCGCATGCTACTTATTTGCCCATGATTTTAAATCCCTATTTTTAATTCGAATATTGCCTCCTGTCCGATTTTGGCCCGACCCGGCTCGACCGAACCCGAACCCAAGCTCCATATTGTTTTCTCGTGACGCCCAATTACCCCACAAGATTTTCCTATTTTGAAAATATTTCTTTCTCTCTCTACTTATTAAATATCTATTTCTCTCTCTCCATGTGTATATATATACATATATATACATAATATATATATATAATCTCTCTCTCATCCTCACCTTACTCTCTCTCCTACCTCTCCCATGCTAGCCGACCTACACCCCCCCCTCTCTCATTCTCTCTCTAAAATATCTTCTAAATATCTCTCTCTCTCACTCTTTATATAATATATATACACACATATATATATTATAATCCCTCTCTCTCTCTCTTCACTTATACAAACACACAACCCATCACCACACCACCTACCCGTACAGGAACAGCTCCCTCCCCCTCCTTTTCTTCATCATCATCATCTCTCTCTCTCTCCTTCTCACTTCTCCTTCTTCTTCCTCAACTCCTTCTTCTTGGTCTTCTTCAAAAGAAGAACACACCACCACCTCCACAACTACATCACCACCATCATCAACATCTTCTTCATCATCAACCCAACCGCCACCACACACCACCACCTCTCCCCTGGTCGGCCTCCTCCCCGACAACCTCTCCTCCTCCTCCTATTCTTCACCTTCATCACCATTCACTACAACCATCACCACCACTCCCGCCACCACCACTCTCTCTACACCTCCACCAAACCGCCGCCGTGCGCCACCACGTGGCCGGCGAGCCTTCCCCCGCCGTGCCTCCGCCGCCGTCGAGCCTGCGCCGCTCGCCGTCGCCGCGCCCCCGCGCGACCAGAGCAGCAGCAGCAGCTACTGCAGCACGGCAACGGCAGCAGCATGCGCGCGCGCGCCGGCCGGCCGCGCGCCGTTCCGGCCATCGCCGCCGCCGTGGTCGGCCACCCCCTGGCCGGGCGACCCCCAGGCACCACCCTGTGGCGGCCAACGTCCTCCGGGACGTGCCGTCAAGGCGTTTCGTGCGTTTTGCACGGAGTTCCGTCGACGCGCGCGGGAGAGAAATTTCAGAATTCGCGTTTCGGAGCAGCGACTTCGCGCACGTTTTCCGGGAAATCCGACCGTTGGATCGGCGAACTCCTTGCTCCGTCTCAATCTCGGTATATCCCTCTTCACCTCTGTCAAATTTGAACCGTTAATTTCGTCGTTTGATACATCAAAACCGGCCACCAAGTTGACGTTTTAATTTGTACTGTTTTTGGACAGTTTTGCGACGCCAACTTCGCGGGTTCGTATCTTCGCCGTCGCAGCTCCGTTTTGCGCGTCGTCAGTTCCGGTGCACAGCTGGTATAACCCTCTTCCTGCCTCCTTTAGATTTCATTTCAGTTTGAGCTTGTTAGGTCGGTCGAATTCGACGCCAAAGTTGGCCGTTCGAATTCTTAGTGTTGCACTTGTAAAATTCCATTTTTGAACCCGGGACTCCGGATTCAATTTCTGACACCACCAGTAGACTCGTGGCGTCGTTCTGGTATGTTTTCATATAAAGTTTGCTTGATTTGGAGAACGTGGGCCCTGGCACGCATTTCGGTGCAAAACGGGTCCCACTTTCTGAGTCAACGGGACTTTTTGACGCCGGCTCATCGGAATCCAATTCCGGATATACCGTTGAGTTCGTATCGTCATTCTGGACTCGTTGACATATAATTTGCTGAGTTTTGAGGACATTGGCTCCGACACGCTTTTTCGTGCAAATCGGTTTTCAATGTCCAGGTCAACGGACCAATTTGAGATCAGGGTCAACGGAATCCAATTCTGGATATACCGTTGGGTTCATATCGTCATTCTGGATTCGTGGACATATAATTTGTTAGGTTTTTGTGCACTTTTGTTTCGGCACGTTTTTCGGTACAAAGTGTGTCCAACGGCGGACATCATTTTGGCCCGAAATTATCGTTTTGCCCCTGTGTCCAAACTGGACTTTTGGACAGGCTATCCTAGCTGTTTTGACCATTCTGGACACGTTGGTGATGTTAGTTTCATCATCCGACAACATCTGTAGATTTCTTCCCTTTTGTGTCACCCTATTATTATAATATTTTCTCCTTTTGGTTGTTCTAGAGACCCGTCGATTTCAGTGATTTCTAAATTACCAAAATTCATAAGTTGACCTTGTAGATGTTTATAGAGACTAGCTTGACCTTTATTGACCATGGTTGACTAGATTGACTAGATGTCGAAAGTAGAGTCAACATTTGACCTAGGTTTGACCAGATTTGACCAACGTTGACTTTTTGACCAAAGTCAACTGTAAGTCAACCATTGACCTATTTGACCTAGATTAGACTTAGAGTTGACCAAAGTCAACTGTACGTCAATCTTAACCCAGTTTGTCTTAGTTTGACTTAGTTTGACCTAGATGTTAGTATGTCTTTTGACCCTGATCAGCTCTGGTATTATTTCATCTTTAGGTCTGTGGCTTTACTCTGAACCCTGATTCATATTGACAGCAGGACCCCAGGCGAGTACATTCTCTGATAATATTTCTGTTTTATGATATCGTTTATGTTTCTTGTATTTAGTGTAGATATGCTTGTTCTCGACACATTGGTCACACGGATTGGTATTCATGGATCCCGACGAGAGATGTTTCTCCTTCTTAGGTTGGGATGTATTGTGCAAGCACCCTTGTAGCTCTTGCTCGATATGTGGTCACTGATTCTAGAGAAGGTTCGCGACCTTCTCATTAGAATCCCGTGCAGTGACGTGTCCTGTTTGGATCCACTCTACCAGTCGGGGACGGGGAGTACTAGTGTAGATGTGTGGTCATTACCCACCTTGTTTATTCTTGTAGACCTTGAATGCTACCAATCCTACACTCCACGTGGGATTGGCTGATCATAACCTTGTGCAGACCCAATCCGGCCACATGTTGTAGCTAGTATTCACACACCTAGATATATGATTCTTGATTCTTGTACATGTCATGATCAGTTTTACTTGCCTTGTTCTAGCTCTAGATTTACAGCTTACCCTGCCATGATACTCACATGTACATTTCATGATTTCTTGTATATTCTCTCTATTTACTGCTACATGTTCAATATCGTCTAATTAGAACTGTTATTTGAGATTTGTGCTCGTTCCGCTCCTGACTGGATACGTTATGAAATATTACAGATGTTGATGCTAACTGAGGTGGTTCCCACTATTCTTCTCTATGAGTTGCCTGGTAGTTATCCTTAGTTAGTCCTGTTGTTCCTTCTTTATTTTCCTGTCTTATGATCAGTGTAGATTCTAGTTGTTCTAGTGATATTGTTATTATTTCTTGTCTTATCTTCCTTAGTTTTCGTGATGTGACATGAGTACATTTCTAGTTATGGATTCTTAGATGTTGTAGTTAGTATAGTATACTTGACAGCGTTCTACCGCCGATACCGCGGCGTAGGCTGGACGTGGCCCACGTATTCGTACCCGTATATCCGGGTGCGGATCGTGACACGTTTTTAGTGGTGGCCCATACAGGTCAGTCTTTGCAATTAATGCGAAGTCGTGGTAGTACTTGAGCCTATCTGTACTACTGCGAGCCTGCCCTAGGATTAAGGTTGAGTAATGGAATATTTTAGGATTTTGGTACTCAGTCACATATTAGGAACTCTTGGTAGATTCCAGGGATGACCCCTGGGAATCTTATTTCGAACATTTTGAAAATTTTCCCATTTGTTCTTGTCCGTTCGGATTTCTGAAATATCTGTCCTTATCAAACTTTATTCCTTCTTGGGATGAGTTTGTGGACCCCAGAGGGAAGGTATGAGTTGGACTTATTTATCTAGGTTGGGGAGAGAATATGATTTACCAACCTCGTATCATGGTCGAGGTTTGTTTTAGATTATATTCCACCATTTTCTATCTTGACCTAGGTAGTACCCTCGGGACTTTTCCTAAGATTTTTTTTTCTCTGAACCCTATCTCGGAAGTTGTTTCCGTTGTTTCTATTAACTTACCCTTGACTTGTTGTTGAAGTTTAAATCTTAATATTCGTTGTTGACCTTTGATTTTGTTTTGGATAATTCTTTTAAGAATTTGGTTAAGATATCCTGATAAACATATTTTGGACGAGAACAATGAGAACAGTAAGTGTCTTCTTTACTTATGGAGTTTGGAATTTATCGCAATCATATTAGCTAGCCTGACCGGGACATGGAGCCTGATTTTGGATATACTATCCTAGTTATGGAATTTAGATTCTCTTGCAGCCATACCGGTTGGCGTGGTAAGGAATCTAGATGACATGATTATAGGGTGTATACCTTGGTATGGACTCTATCGTTTATTGTAGCTATGTTTACTGGCGTGGCGTAAATTCTGGCAACATAATTTTGGATAGACGTGTATGGTTATCAGGTCATATCTTAAGTTGATTCACTTCTTTTACCAATTGAGCAAGATAATTCCTACCATTATTTCTTGTTTATCATTATTTTCTCTCCCATCGCATGATGATTTTCTCATCTTACCGTCATTTCCTTTGCCTTGTTTAGCTATGTCTTGATTATACCAATCATCCCGTACTTGGACTTCAATTATATCTTCGATTCTCTAAATTGTCTCTAAAATCGTGCCCCAATGACTTGGCTTATTTCTGAAATCATGCACATATGATTTTGTTCATATCATAATTCTATCGTGCTAAATCCCTCATCGTGCCTGAACAATTTTAAATCGATTATCTTGATCGTGCAAACTCGTCATTCTTGGATCGTACCTAAATTATGGCCTAAATCTTCTATCATGTTTTAACCCCACTACCAACCTTTAATTTCGAGGACGAAATTTTTATAAGGTGGGTAGGATTGTAAGCCCCTGAATTTAGGGCTGATTTTTTTTAATTTTAATAATCAATTAATTAGAATATTATTATTTGATTATTATTTGATTTAATGCTCTTTACCGTGACTTGGAATTCTAGAGCATCAGGGATGCCAGTCTCTGGAAACTTCCTTCTTGGAGTTTGTAGTAGGCGAGATTATCTTCACATTGATATATCGTGTCCCACTCGAACTTGTTCCCTTGTATTCTTTTTGTTTCGCGCAAGTTCGGGTCAATATTAGACCATTTAATTATTAATTGAATTCCCACTCTTTTTCTTGATCATCATATGCGCGTTACCATGACTTTTAATTTAGGAGCACCAGACTAGTCATTCTCTCGAAACTAACTTGTCATGACTGATCTACTCGAGACGCTCTTCACCCATGATCTTCGTGTCCCACTCAGACACTCCATTTTGTGCTCCATTTCCTTCGCACAACTTTCGGTTCAATTTAGGCCAATTAATTATCTACCGTGAAACCCGATTTAATTTCCAATTTAATTTCGGGGCCCGACATTGACCCAACCTAGTCGACCCCAAATAGGGACATGGCCCACACGAAGCCTACTACCCGCCTGCCACTTGTGTCCCATTTATTTGAGCCCCCGCATGCTACTTATTTGCCCATGATTTTAAATCCCTATTTTTAATTCGAATATTGCCTCCTGTCCGATTTTGGCCCGACCCGGCTCGACCGAACCCGAACCCAAGCTCCATATTGTTTTCTCGTGACGCCCAATTACCCCACAAGATTTTCCTATTTTGAAAATATTTCTTTCTCTCTCTACTTATTAAATATCTATTTCTCTCTCTCCATGTGTATATATATACATATATATACATAATATATATATATATAATCTCTCTCTCATCCTCACCTTACTCTCTCTCCTACCTCTCCCATGCTAGCCGACCTACACCCCCCCCTCTCTCATTCTCTCTCTAAAATATCTTCTAAATATCTCTCTCTCTCACTCTTTATATAATATATATACACACATATATATATTATAATCCCTCTCTCTCTCTCTTCACTTATACAAACACACAACCCATCACCACACCACCTACCCGTACTGGAACAGCTCCCTCCCCCTCCTTTTCTTCATCATCATCATCTCTCTCTCTCTCCTTCTCACTTCTCCTTCTTCTTCCTCAACTCCTTCTTCTTGGTCTTCTTCTTCTTCTTCAAAAGAAGAACACACCACCACCTCCACAACTACATCACCACCATCATCAACATCTTCTTCATCATCAACCCAACCGCCACCACACACCACCACCTCTCCCCTGGTCGGCCTCCTCCCCGACAACCTCTCCTCCTCCTCCTATTCTTCACCTTCATCACCATTCACTACAACCATCACCACCACTCCCGCCACCACCACTCTCTCTACACCTCCACCAAATCGCCGCCGTGCGCCACCACGTGGCCGGCGAGCCTTCCCCCGCCGTGCCTCCGCCGCCGTCGAGCCTGCGCCGCTCGCCGTCGCCGCGCCCCCGCGCGACCAGAGCAGCAGCAGCAGCTACTGCAGCACGGCAACGGCAGCAGCATGCGCGCGCGCGCCGGCCGGCCGCGCGCCGTTCCGGCCATCGCCGCCGCCGTGGTCGGCCACCCCCTGGCCGGGCGACCCCCAGGCACCACCCTGTGGCGGCCAACGTCCTCCGGGACGTGCCGTCAAGGCGTTTCGTGCGTTTTGCACGGAGTTCCGTCGACGCGCGCGGGAGAGAAATTTCAGAATTCGCGTTTCGGAGCAGCGACTTCGCGCACGTTTTCCGGGAAATCCGACCGTTGGATCGGCGAACTCCTTGCTCCGTCTCAATCTCGGTATATCCCTCTTCACCTCTGTCAAATTTGAACCGTTAATTTCGTCGTTTGATACATCAAAACCGGCCACCAAGTTGACGTTTTAATTTGTACTGTTTTTGGACAGTTTTGCGACGCCAACTTCGCGGGTTCGTATCTTCGCCGTCGCAGCTCCGTTTTGCGCGTCGTCAGTTCCGGTGCACAGCTGGTATAACCCTCTTCCTGCCTCCTTTAGATTTCATTTCAGTTTGAGCTTGTTAGGTCGGTCGAATTCGACGCCAAAGTTGGCCGTTCGAATTCTTAGTGTTGCACTTGTAAAATTCCATTTTTGAACCCGGGACTCCGGATTCAATTTCTGACACCACCAGTAGACTCGTGGCGTCGTTCTGGTATGTTTTCATATAAAGTTTGCTTGATTTGGAGAACGTGGGCCCTGGCACGCATTTCGGTGCAAAACGGGTCCCACTTTCTGAGTCAACGGGACTTTTTGACGCCGGCTCATCGGAATCCAATTCCGGATATACCGTTGAGTTCGTATCGTCATTCTGGACTCGTTGACATATAATTTGCTGAGTTTTGAGGACATTGGCTCCGACACGCTTTTTCGTGCAAATCGGTTTTCAATGTCCAGGTCAACGGACCAATTTGAGATCAGGGTCAACGGAATCCAATTCTGGATATACCGTTGGGTTCATATCGTCATTCTGGATTCGTGGACATATAATTTGTTAGGTTTTTGTGCACTTTTGTTTCGGCACGTTTTTCGGTACAAAGTGTGTCCAACGGCGGACATCATTTTGGCCCGAAATTATCGTTTTGCCCCTGTGTCCAAACTGGACTTTTGGACAGGCTATCCTAGCTGTTTTGACCATTCTGGACACGTTGGTGATGTTAGTTTCATCATCCGACAACATCTGTAGATTTCTTCCCTTTTGTGTCACCCTATTATTATAATATTTTCTCCTTTTGGTTGTTCTAGAGACCCGTCGATTTCAGTGATTTCTAAATTACCAAAATTCATAAGTTGACCTTGTAGATGTTTATAGAGACTAGCTTGACCTTTATTGACCATGGTTGACTAGATTGACTAGATGTCGAAAGTAGAGTCAACATTTGACCTAGGTTTGACCAGATTTGACCAACGTTGACTTTTTGACCAAAGTCAACTGTAAGTCAACCATTGACCTATTTGACCTAGATTAGACTTAGAGTTGACCAAAGTCAACTGTACGTCAATCTTAACCCAGTTTGTCTTAGTTTGACTTAGTTTGACCTAGATGTTAGTATGTCTTTTGACCCTGATCAGCTCTGGTATTATTTCATCTTTAGGTCTGTGGCTTTACTCTGAACCCTGATTCATATTGACAGCAGGACCCCAGGCGAGTACATTCTCTGATAATATTTTTGTTTTATGATATCGTTTATGTTTCTTGTATTTAGTGTAGATATGCTTGTTCTCGACACATTGGTCACACGGATTGGTATTCATGGATCCCGACGAGAGATGTTTCTCCTTCTTAGGTTGGGATGTATTGTGCAAGCACCCTTGTAGCTCTTGCTCGATATGTGGTCACTGATTCTAGAGAAGGTTCGCGACCTTCTCATTAGAATCCCGTGCAGTGACGTGTCCTGTTTGGATCCACTCTACCAGTCGGGGACGGGGAGTACTAGTGTAGATGTGTGGTCATTACCCACCTTGTTTATTCTTGTAGACCTTGAATGCTACCAATCCTACACTCCACGTGGGATTGGCTGATCATAACCTTGTGCAGACCCAATCCGGCCACATGTTGTAGCTAGTATTCACACACCTAGATATATGATTCTTGATTCTTGTACATGTCATGATCAGTTTTACTTGCCTTGTTCTAGCTCTAGATTTACAGCTTACCCTGCCATGATACTCACATGTACATTTCATGATTTCTTGTATATTCTCTCTATTTACTGCTACATGTTCAATATCGTCTAATTAGAACTGTTATTTGAGATTTGTGCTCGTTCCGCTCCTGACTGGATACGTTATGAAATATTACAGATGTTGATGCTAACTGAGGTGGTTCCCACTATTCTTCTCTATGAGTTGCCTGGTAGTTATCCTTAGTTAGTCCTGTTGTTCCTTCTTTATTTTCCTGTCTTATGATCAATGTAGATTCTAGTTGTTCTAGTGATATTGTTATTATTTCTTGTCTTATCTTCCTTAGTTTTCGTGATGTGACATGAGTACATTTCTAGTTATGGATTCTTAGATGTTGTAGTTAGTATAGTATACTTGACAGCGTTCTACCGCCGATACCGCGGCGTAGGCTGGACGTGGCCCACGTATTCGTACCCGTATATCCGGGTGCGGATCGTGACAGGGTGTCGGATCGACACTTGGTTGACGGGTCGTCTTGGGAAGACGGATGACCATCGGCTCGACAGAAGACTTCGTGTCTTCTGAATGCTTTTGACTAGATCTTGGCAATCGGATCACCATCGGCTCCCCAGAGGGCCTTGCATCTTTCGGTCGCCTTTGATTGGATTTTGGAAATCGAATTACCATCGGCCCTATGACAGGTTCTTGGCTGATCCTTGGGAGTCGGATGACCATCGGTTTCAACAATGCAGCTGGGGTGAGGGAACCGGGCGCCTCTTTATACAAAGTTGCGACAAGAGGTGCGGCCTTGCCCGGTTTACGGGCCTGGAGATGAATTCTCAAGGGTTCCTTTGGCTCTGTGACGGCCTCCAGTTCGTCAGTTATGTGTTTCTTGGATTCGTCATAAAGACACGCCTCCGAAGAATAATAAGACTCAACCCCTTTGAAGGGATCAATGTCGGTGAATTCAGTCTTCACAAAACCGTGCTTACTGACATACTTGAAGTACTGGTGGAGGGTGGATGGCATGATCATATATTCATGTATCCATGGACGTCCCAGAAGGATGTTGCAGGACGTGTTTGCATATTTGACGTAGCAGGTAACCTGTCCTCAGGTCACCGATTTGACATTTCAATCGAAATTTTTCCTAAGGGATAGCTCCTTCCTGAGTTGAAACCGCTAATGGCGGTGTTGGTCGCTGCTAGCCGGTGCATAGGAATGCCGAGGACTTGAAGCAAGCTTTTCGGGATGATGCTTATCGACGAGCCAGGGTCGATGTGCATCCGATCCACCTTGATGTCGCCTGTGTATCCAGTGTAGTACAAGGGGCGATCATGCATGTTGGTCTTGATCAGCATGTCCTATGGGGTGAATACGATGTTGGGCATTGTATCCATACTGTTGTTGCCCTGGAGATCTACCGACGAGTCTTCCCCTGTAGGTTTGACCAGGGCAAAGTAAGCGTCAGCATTCTGGAGCGCTTCGCTCAATGCGACACAAAGATCCTTGGAGAGCCTTAGGAGCTCGTATAAAGATAACTTTGTCGGCGTATTCGCCAGTTGTGCTAATATGTCAAAGTTGTAAGGTCTTTCTAGCCCTTGAGGTGCATCTTTACAGAGCAGCCTGTCAAAGCGGGTTTTCTTTGGCTTGGCCCTGTCTACCGGTGGAGATTGAGATGGCCCCGGAACATCAGTGGCATGCATCGTTGCCGGTTGAGGGTCTTCAAATAAACTACCCGGAGTGGACTGGACTTGTGCCCCAGACCGGGTAACAATGGCCGTCATTTCCTCAGCTTCGGTCGAAATTATGTGGCAGGATCTGGACTTCCTGCCATTCTTTTTGTTGGCTGGTGATGATGCCGCCTGGGTCAGTTCGGGTACTAAGTCGGGGTGCACAAACTTAATCTCTTCTCATGACGTGGTGAGAGGTACCAAGCCAGTCGTCTGGTCCTGGATGGGAGGAAGATTAGTAACCTCCATCGTTGCCTGGAGGATAGATATTACCCCGTCTTGAGTGCTTGTTGGAGGGAAGTTGCCGAACTGAATTGACAACATGTTCGTCGCCACGCTAACCTCTTCAAAGTCTAGTGACAGAGCTTTGGAGTCGATAAGATTCTGGATGTACCGCTTTAATTAAAAGCAGCCTTGAGTGGCATGATGAACATAGCGGTAGAAACGGTAGTATTTTGGGTCCTCCATCTCTGCCGCTCGGGGATCGCGCCTTGGTGGAGGGAGTTGGATCCTGTCCCCTTGCAAGAGCTTGTCGAAGATAGGCTTGACATGACTATCTTCGAATGAGTAATTGACCTGGGGCCACCGAGCTTCTGCCTGCTTTTGTTCAGGCTTCTTGGTCGTACCGGCGACCAGGGCCTATCTGCCGTGATTGTCCCGGTTATTGGAGGTGCCGTCAGTGTTGTTGTTATTGGGGGCGGTACCAGGACGTTTGTATTTGACTTATCCGTTTGGGATGTGTAATCCTAGCTTGCGAGCCTTCTTTAACTTTGCCTCCGCATTGGTGGCGCTTATGATGAAGGTCATCCAATCTTTGAACTGATCTTCACCCATCCAAAGGCTAATTGCGGGGAGCAGTTTCTTTTGGCAGATTTCGATCAAGGAGCTTTCAGGATTGCCTTGGGGCAATCTCATCGTAGTTTGGCGAAACTATTCGATATAGTCCCTTGTCAGCTCCCTCTCTCCCTGAACGACGTCCATGAGTGATGACATTGTCACATCATATACCACCTCTTAGAATCGTTCTAGGAACATATGCTTGAAGCCGTCAAAAGAATGGATGTAGTTGTCAGGAAGGTTGCGATACCAATCGAACGCTATCCCCTCCATTGCTCCGATGAATAATTGTGTGAGGATGGTGTCACTATGCGGCAAGTGGTCGGTTATGACCTTGAAGTAAGTCATATACCGACTAGTAGAGGTCTTCCCGTCATATGAATCGATATGAAACAGCTTGTACCATGGTGGAAAAGGCACATCTATCCATGCAACGGGATACGGCTGCCGTATTCTGAGGTCCCGAGAGGAGTCTCGGGGATTAAACATTGCCCAAAGCTCCGGGACTTCCGTTCTTGCTTCCCTGGCTTCATCTGCAGCTGAAGGAGCGGAGACTCCGAGAGGATTATCATCCAAAGGAGGAGCGATTGTGTTGGAGTCGGCGTTGACTGCGGGTCCCAAGCTTGTTTGTACAGAAGTCCTTGCTAGTTGAGTTGGCAAGGCAGCTTTGATTTCGTCTACTGACTTGACCAAGGACAAGAGCATGGATTCAAGAACTTCTAGACGTTGTCGGTCAGTAGGAGCCCTATGATCATCGTCGGCCATAAAGATTGTCCGTACGTGGGAAGAAGTAGAAGGGATCATAGCAGAGGTGCTCTCTGTGTCGTACCCCCATGCCGAGAAATCATCGGGGAATGTCAGAATGTCTTCCTCCTCAGACTCGAAAGGGGTGCTACCCCTGTGCAGGAAGCTACATCGTCTTGGCGGAGGCGGTCATCCACAGGGACGTCCACGTCCGTTGCCTTATTCTAGTGGATCGCTACCCCCTGTGTATGCTCCTGGAACACCGGGCTGTCGTATACTTTGAAGGAACTGCTACCCCCGGCCTCATCTACCCCTAGGGAGGTCAAGGATGCTCCTCCAGGTATTGGAAATTTCTTTTTGGATCGAGTGCCTAGGTAGACACCCCCTGTGGTTGTCAGTGGCAATCCTCCAGACGAAAATTTCCTTGCAATGCTGGCGGAGATTGTCGGGCCGGAAGAGCCTGTCTTATTCCCTTCCTTGTCAGGAAGAACCTTCCATGTTGAATTACAGGAGGCAAAAGAAAATTTCTCGTCTTCCGAGATTTGCACCTGTTTCTCAAGTTGTTGTTAGACAGGTGCTGGCTGCTGTAGTCGTTGGAAAACGGACTGCCGATCTTCAGGTGCTGCCGACTTATTGCAGCAGCATTTGATGATGACTTGGGTGCAACGACGTCCTGAGAGGGGCTCATCGCACGCTAAGGTTGCTTCATTCTCCTTGCGTTTGTGAGTAATCACCTCTTGTAAGTCGGTAGCGGATTGATCTACCTTTTCATCCCATTTGTGGACTCGGGTATCCCGAGCACACGGGTGCATAGGTGTCATGTTTGCTCTCTAATCTGAGGCTAGTAAAAGAACTTGCTCTCGATCGTTGGAGGGAGACGTTTGAGACCCACCCTGTCTGTTAGCCCTGGAGGATTGGACGCGGGTGGTTCTATACAACTTTCCATCAGGAGCCCGTATAACAGTTAATGGTGCCCGCTGACCGTCAGCAACTTGGACAGTTGGCTGGGCTTATTGGGCCCGTACTGCCCTAGACTTTTTCAACCTAGCACCCGAAGGCTCATAGTAAAAAGAGTCCAGATTGATACATCCCATATTCTCAATGGGCCGCATGGAGTCGGGCCCGCATGAGAGACGGTCGAATATAGAACTTCTGACAAGGCCGCATGAGACACTTTGTCTATGGCCAGGACTGGCTGCCACATGGGCCATCTGTCTGCGGCCACAGTTGGTTACCGCATGGGCGATCTGCCTGCGGCCAGAGTTGGCTGCCATATGGGCGATCTATCTGCGGCCAGAGTTTGCTGCCACATGGGCGATCTGTCTGCGGCCAGGGTTGTCTGCCGCATGAGTCATCTGCCCCTCTCTCTTATGTGGCCTCTTTTTCGTCCGTATGGATTTTCCTTACGCTCCCAAAAACTCAGCATCGTAGTGTTTTCCTTTGCTGGATTTAGGGACATTGGGGTTATCTGCGGTCGGAAGTAAGGCCGCAGGAGAGTCTTGATGACCGTCTTGGGCTGCCAAAGGAGCTTCTTCGAGAACCTGGTCGAGGGAAACAGTTTTGTGCTTCGAAATGCTGTGGGCTCTCTTTGGGTTGGCGCGCTTCTGCGATGGGCTGGTGCTCCCTTCAGAGAGCATTTCTTCGAATGCTCATTGGTCAAATCGAACCACGAGCATTTGCTGCGTGGAGCCGAGCTTGGATGCGTCAGATTGTGTCACCATCTTCTTATCAGAGGAGAAGGAAGTCTCCAGCAGAGTTGTCATCGTGTTTTCTATTAAATATCAAGCACAACAAATTACAGATGAATTGAACTTGATTGCAAACTCGCTTGTACAAGAGAGAGCCTAGAAAGAAAGCATAGGAGACAATCTAAGCACAATTATTTAATTTTGATTCTGGAGGTAACAATAGAGGCTCGGGAAAGTATAGCAACTCTGCCTTACTCCTTGGACTATCTGACGCGCTCCTTGCTCTCGAAGAAATTACCTTTTGTAGGTTACAAACCTTGGATTGCAAACCATTTGCTTGGGTGTAATACCCTGCTATTTATAGTATTTTCTGCAGTAGCAGCTTTTTGGGCCGCATAATGGGCCACGTGGCCACGTGTCTCTCACAGCGCACAAAGACTCCATCTCGGGCTGCCAGCTGGTAGGGGTTGTTGAGATTTTGTTGTAGCAAATCTGGATAGTTGAGACTTGGTCAGCCTGTCACGTGTCTCATCGAAAGATAGGACCAGTCTGCTTGCGTCATTTTGAGCCGCATAGGCCCTTCAGAGTTCGGCCATACTTGGCCGCATAAGACTCATACGACAGTCTCCCTTAGTCCGCGCATGTAGCTTGGGGACTTTTGAGCCGCATAGGTTCTTATATTCTGGGCCGCATAAAGCTCATGCGGCTCGGATTGTAGTTACCCTTGGCCGTATGAAATATATAGATTGAGTTGCATAAGGTTCATGCGGCTCGGGTCGTCTGTCCAGTCTAATCATGTCTTATCTTCTTTTCAGAGTGTCAGAGTTGTCAGAGCTGTCAGTCTTTTCCAGAGTTTGTCAGCTTTATCAGACCAAATTTAGCTTTAACAGAAGGATTAATCGGCTTGGCCGCATAAGTAACTATTCTCTCGGCGGCTCAAAAGTCAGTCTAGTGAAGATGGGCCGTAGGTGGCATTCTGAGTCTGTCATGCGGCTCTTCTTTATGCGGGTCAATCCGTTCCAGGGTACTCATGCGGTTAGTTGTGATCCACATGAACCCCATATTTTCTATGCTTCTACAGTAGTACCTGTCATGACCCACACCCAGTGTAGGGGTACGAGAAGTGGGTACGTCCAGCCTTCGCCGCAGCGTCGGCGGTAGAATGCTGTCCTAGGTCACAACATCTAACAATATGAGGTACCTGTACAGTATATACACTCTGAATGGAGGTGACAATATAAAGTACAAATCAATCACAACTAAGAAAGAAAGTACGATAAGATAGATAGATAATCAACAGAATCCACAGATGATAAATATAAGATAAGAGAGTAGCTAAATGTCTAAGATAAACAATTCCACACATCCAGAATAACAAATCCCCAAATAAGTACAAGTGTGTCCAACAAGACAGAATGATAAATAGATACTAGTTTAGTAAACCAGCCTAGACTACAGGGGTAATGTCCTCTGCAAGTGCTAGGTCCTCCTGAGAATCCAGCTCACATGTGTCATCTAGGCCTGCTCCGTAATAAGTGGGACAAAACTCCTCAATATCATCTGTAATATTTCAACAGGTCCAGTCAAGACGGGAGCGAGCACAGTACATCTCACACAGTTCATAATATGACCTGATATATAAATATGCAATAGAGTAAGATACATGAAATGCTGTAGAATATACATGAGTAAAAGAGAGAGAACTGTAATGTAAATAGATACTATAAGTAGAGAACTAACAGTGAACTAGTGAATTAGAGTACAAGATGAACATGTGAACGGCTTGAATTTGCACATGAGTAATCTAAGAGTTTACACATGAGTATACTACTTTGGAATTGTTCACATGACCATTTATACTCTCCCGTACCCCAATCAATACACAAGGATCCAGACAGGTTATGTTATTGCACATGATATCACATAAAGGCCCATAATAGGGTGCACATGATTCTATACATGGGGGCTCCGTGAACATGAGAGTACATGAATCACAAGAGTGCACATGAATGGTGAAAGCACCGGAATACATGATGAAAGTGAAACGTACATGACATACTGTAATCCGATGCTTCCGAGGGGGATAACATCTCATAAAGGGATCCATATAGTACCAATCCGTGTTAACATCGTGACAGCATCAAGTAAAGTAATCTAGAGCGTAAATGTAAATCCTATCGAGTATGAAACAGTCAGAGAATGTACTCGCCTGATATCCTGAGTATCTGAATGAAATACTGCCTGAGGAGTGGTGTCTGGCTCCTATTCAGAACAGCACAAGTCACAACATATCCAAATTGGTAAAATAAACTGCTACGATGGATTCTACATGACGTTTGGGTCAATCTAGGCTAAAGTCAACCTTTGGTCAACTCTAGTCAACTACTCTAGTCAAACTAGGTCAAACCTAACCCAAAAAAGTCTCACTAAGCCTAACCAGTCTGTCCTAGCAAGCACACATCATTCACAAGTCACACAAGTCTAACGATACACAAAACTTATGTGTATACATTCCATATACCATAGGCTTGCACATTGGCTATATGTCATATACACATATATTGGCAACACACACATTTTCTACCATATATATATATATATATATATATATATATATATATATATATATATATATATATATATATATATATATATATATTACATTATCACACAATATATATATATATATATATATATATATATATATATATATATATATATATATATATATATTGTGTGATAATGTAATATATATATATATATATATATATATATATATATATATATATATATATATATATATATATATATATATATATTGTGTGATAATGTAATATATATATATATATTTTTTTTGTGTGATAATGTAATATATATATATATATATATATATATATATTGTGTGATAATGTAATATATATATATATATATATATATATATATATATATATATATATATATATATATATATATATTTATATTTATATATATATATATTATATATATATATATATATATATATATATATATATATATATATATATATATATATATATATATATATATATATATATATATATATATATATATATTACATTATCACACAAAGATATAGATTATATATATATATATATATATATATATATATATATATATATAGAGTGAGAGAGTGACATGTGTGTGTGCATATATGTGTGTGTCTCTCCTGTGGGTGAGTGTGTCAATCTCAGTTTAGTTCTTGTTTGTGTGTCAATAGGGCATATGCATGTGTGTGTATCCATATTGTATGGGTTGGTTGTTTTCAGATGGTGTAATGTGTGTATGTGTAGGTGATAGGAATCAATGTGTGAGAGTGTGTAAGGGTGACAATGTTGTGTGTGTTTAAGGTGTCAACGTGTATACATGACAGCTTTGAAATTCTCAGGAAACAGTGTGTGCAAAACAGTGTTGCACACTCCCAGATTTCCAGTTTTAATGTTCTACTTGTGTGAGTGTGTGTATCGGTAGATAAACATAGGTTCCAGGTTTTGCATAAGAGTATGAATGTGTGTGTGAATAATGTTATCTGTGATTCTCAGGTCAGTGTTTGCAATCCCAGGTTCTCAGTTAGATATCCCAATGCAAAAATCGAAAACCCACTTATCAACACCATGATGATTCCTATTTTGCAACTAAACTCAGTTATTCATAGGTGAACCATTTGTAATTAAACCAACAACCAAAACTAGTAAAACTTATGACAGATTATTAATTCTCAGGTTTTGTAACAGTGTACATAAAACAGCCCAAAATGCAATTCGAAAACTAAATTCCCATGCTAATATAAACCCTAATATGTAGGTTAATTCCCAAATAGGTATAGGTGAACAACATCACATTTTAATCACACAAAAACAGTTTTAACATACATTAAAAAATCTCAGGGAAATCAATAATCAGCATAGTATCAAAATATTAGGAAATTCCTGATTTTGAATTAAAAATAAACAACTAATAATCAATTTAGAGGTTGGTAATATATGTGTCATGTGAGAGGGTGTCGAGAGTGTGTCCCAGTGTCCATGAACTGGACACAACATGTCCAAATCATTCCACATACACGAGCACTGATACAATGCACTGACAACATCGTACACGTGTGTCGAGTGAGCTAGTGACACGTGTGTCCCACCATGTGCGTCGTGATCGTGCACATAGGTAGAGGGAGTCTAGGGCTAGGGTTTGATCACCCTAAAGTGTGTCCACATCGTGTCTTCGTGAGACACAAAGTCTGTGTCAGTATCCTAAGTCCGGCTGTGCACTGACAACACAAAATTCGTGCAGCCTCGATAGCTCGCAAGCCACACAACCAAACCCGATGAAATTTCATACCCCACTTATCAGTCATCTCCCCTACGTGCCTGTAAATTTTGGTGCTATCTCGTGCTGTGTCCATGGAGAAATCGGACACAGGTAGCAGGACACCCGACCGAGTCCCCGTACAGTAAGTTCGTGTCCATTTTGGACACGGACACAGCTCGATATGAGCTCAGAGTTAGGGTTCTAGGATCCCCACGTGTAGGGATACAAGAATATGTGATCAGTTTAGCAAAATACGAAAATCCATTCCTAAGTGGCATTCTATCAAATACTTGCACATACACATTGACACGTGTCAGATACGGACACCAAATAGACACGATTTCTAACCAAATTTGAGGGACAACTAGGAGACACGTAGATCTAGGCTAGGATGCAAAGAAATTATAATAATAACACAATTTAAAGGGTTTTACCTATAGGTGTCCAATGGCAAGAAAAGCCCCAAAATAGAGTATTCCTCCTTGCTAGCTCAAATCCCCAAATTGTTTCCAAACTGAAATCACTCTCCATGAACATCAAATAGAGGATGATTAGAATCTATTGCAAAAGATTTGGATCAAAATAGAATTAAAATGGATTTGTTATGAATTAGGGAAGATGGGAATTATCTTTCCTTTCTAAAAGTTGAGATGATAAAAAAGAGGCAAGAACAAAGGAATGGGAAATTTTATAGGGGGATTCCCTATGTTGGCCGGCCACTATAGGCTAAGTTAGGGTTAGGGTTTCATGGCATGGGCCTTGGGCAAAGTTGCATTAGTCATGGAAATAAATTCCTAAGTCATAAGTCATTGAACCTAGTCTTATTCTCCTATTTCAAACTAGATTCTAAATGACTAAAATTAAGTTGACTTAAGTTAGACTAGGGTCCCACTATGCTAACCAAGTCATCACAGCTAGAGTCAACATCTAGGTTACTCTCCAAAGTCTCAACTAGTCAAAGTCAAAAATAACAATCACCAATTCAAAATAAATTTAAAATTTACAAAATGACCAAAATACCCTCAAGCTAAAATGTGGTAGTGACAAATCTATCCTTCTTGAAAGAATTTTTTCCTCAAAATTAAAAGGCAAAACTAACTTGATGAGAAGGATAGACAATCATACCTCAAGGTCCAAAAAGATATGGGTATCGCTCGCGCATCTCATCCTCCCCCTCCCAGGTAGACTCTCCTAGAGAATGATGCCTCCATGCGACGTGAACCAAGAGTATCACCTGGTTTCTCAGTACCATCTCTCAGTGATCGAGAATCTCCACTGGCTGCTCTGGATAACCGAGAGTAGGTCCCACCTCAATCTCCAAATGGTCAAGTAATGGCTTGGATCAGCCACGTACCGTCTCAACTGTGATACGTGGAATACGTTATGGACACCCACTAGTGCATGTGGCAAGTCTAGCCTGTATGCCATGTCACCGATTCTCCCGCTGATCACGAAAGGTCCAATTAAGCACGGGCTATGCTTCCCACCTCCACCAAAACGTATGGTACCACGAGTCGGAGATATCCTCAAAAAAACCATGTCTCCGACCTAAACACAAACAAGGTCTCAAGTTACTAAATAATCAAACATGATCAAGCAACCACAAACAAACAACCTACTTCTAATCCTATCTCTAATCTGTACCTCAAACTCCAAAGGCCTCCGATGGCTATCGGCCCAATGCCGATGTCTGTCCTGCACTACACGAAGTCAGCCGCTGATGAGCTTTACCTTCTCGACTGCGTCCACAACTATCTCAGGTCCCAATAAAGCTCGCTCACCAACATCATCCCAAGATAAGGGTGTACGGCACTTACGCCCGTACAACGCCTCGAAAGGTGACATCTCAATGCTGGCCTGAAAACTGTTGTTGTAAGCAAACTCCACCAAATACAGGTGATCCTCCTAGGATCCTCCGAAATCTAAGACACACGTTCGTAGCATGTCCTCGAGCGTCTGAATAGTCCTCTCTGACTGTCCGTCCGTCTGAGGGTGGTATGCAGTACTAAACTTAAGCTGAGTGCCCAAACTAGTCTGTAGACTCCGCCAGAAATAGAAAGTAAAGCGACTATCCTGATCCGAGATAATGCTGACCGGAACTCCATGAATCATAACAATCTGCCATATGTACATCTCTGCAAGCCTCTCAGTAGATATACCCACTTTAAATGGTAAAAACTGGGCCAATTTGGTCAACCTATCTACGATGACCCAAATCGCATCTTTTCTACCTCGTGTACGCGGCAATCCAGATAAAAAATCCATCGTGATATGCTCCCACTTCCACTCTGGAATGGACAATGGCTGCAATAAACCTCCTGGCCTCTGTCTCTCTGCCTTGACCTGCTGACAGACCAAGCACCTGGCTACGTGCGAACTATCTCCCGCTTCATCCCATACCACCAGACGTGCTCCCTCAGATCCCTGTACATCTTGTTGTCACCAGGATGTATAGAGTATAGAGATCGGTGGGCCTCCTGCATGACCTGCTCCCTGAGCTCTCCACTAGTCACACATAGCCTGGAACCGTGCCTCAAAGAACAATCCTCTACAAGAGTAAACTCACCATCCACCAGCCCTTCTCGAACCTGCTCTCGGATACACCACAGAGCAACATCCACGAACTGTGTCGATTTGATCCTCTTCATCAAGTGCAACTGAATCTGAAGGCCCCACATCTGCATCTGAACTCCTGGAACAATCACCTCAATCCCCAGTCTCTCCAAATTTGCTAGCAAATGACGGTCCATAGTCAAACACATGGCTGTCGGATACCTACTCAAGGCATCGACAACCACGTTGGCCTTTCCTGGGTGATACTGTAGTGAGATATCAAAGTCCTTCATCAGCTCTAACCACTTGCGCTGCCTCATGTTGAGCTCCTTTTGTGTAAACACATACTTCAAGTCTTATAATCTGTGAAGATCTCCACCCTTTCTCTATATAAGTAGTGTTTCTACAACTTTAAAGCAAATATCACTGCTGCCAACTCCAAGTCATGGGTAGGGTAGTTCTTCTTATGGGGACGTAACAGCCTGGAAGCATAGGCAATCACCTTCCCATGCTGTTGTAAGACACAACCCAAACCCTTCCTTGAGGCGTCACTGTAGATAATGAACCCTCCTGATCCTGATGGCAAAGTCAGAATCAGAGCTGTCGTCAGCCGCTTCTTCAACTCATCAAAATCGACTTGACACTCCTCTGACCAAACAAACTATGCATCCTTCCGGGTCAGCCTAGTCAACGGCTCTGCAATCCGAAAGAAATCCTGCACGAACCTCCTATAATAGCCTGTCAGTCCCAAGAAGCTCCTGATCTCTGCAACTGAATATGGTGCCATCCAAGCCTCAACTGCCGTGATCTTCTTCGGGTCCACTGAGATCCCATCTCCAGTCACCATATAACCCAAGAAGTTAACTCTGTACAGAAAAAACTCACACTTCGAGAGCTTGCCATATAGCCTCTCCCTCCTGAGTGCCTCCAGAACCGCTCTCAAGTGCTCCTCATGCTCCTCCTCAGTCTTCGAATACACCAGTATATCATCGATGAACACCACCACGAACTTGTCCAAGTACTGGTGGAACACCTTGTTCATCAAGTTCATAAATACCGTCGGGCGTTGGTCAGCCCAAACGGCATAACCAAGAACTTAAACTGTCTATATCGTATCCTGAATGTGGTCTTTGGGATATCCTCCTTCTTCACCTTTACCTGATGATAACCTGACCTCAGATCAATCTTCGAGAAAACCCGGGCTCCGCTCAACTAATCAAAGAAATCATCAATCCATGGCAGTAGGTATCTGTTCTTGATCGTGAGGTTGTTGAGTGCCCTGTAGTCGATACACATCCGTACCAACCCATCCTTCTTAGGTACAAAAAGTACTAGAGCACCCCAAGGTACAGAACTCGATCGGATGAAGCCTTTGTCCTGCAGCTCATCCACCTGCTTCTTCAATTCCACCAACTCACTGTTGTTTACTCGATAGACATGCTGAGAAATCGGCTCCGTGTCGGGAACCAAGTCTATCGAGAACTCAACATCCCTATCCGGTGGAAGCCATGGCAACTCCTCCGGAAAGACGTCCATGAACTCTGCAATCAAAGGATGTGGAACCTCCTGCTCCTCGACTGAAACTCCGTAGAAAAGCTCGCTGCTCTGCTCTGTCTGCCGTCGGGTGAACTCAAACTCCGGCTCTCCTGACGCTCCAAACAGAACTCTACCCCCACGACAATCTATGCTGGCATGGTGCCTGCTCAACCAATCCATACCTAATATAATATCGAAGTTCGGTAGTGGCATTACGAGCAGACTCACCTCCAACTTTCGGCCTCCCAAAATAACACTCTGCCCTCTATAAACATCACTCACGAGGATAATACCACCCCCGGTTATGATCTTGTAGGTCCTAGGTAATGGTTCAGATACTAGGCAGTGTCTAACAGCAAATGATACAGACACAAAACTGTGGAAAGCCCTGGAATCAAATAAGGCGAAAGCTGGAATGGAGTCGAGTAGAACAGAACCTACGATCATCTCCCCAATAGCCTCTGTATCCTCGGCCGCCATGGCGAAAGCTCGCCCCTGCTGGCCTCCCCTGGCTTGCTGCTGGTGCTACACGAACCGCTGCTGCTGAGTCGGCAGCGGTCCCTTTTGCTGAATTGCTGGAGCTCTGGCCCCTGCTCCCTGAGCTGCTCGTCCCGAAGATAGATGGCATTCACTCAACTGGTGCTCTGTCGAACCATAGAGTAGGCACCTCCCAAGCCTCTTCCTGTAGTCATTCCATACATGCCCTGGTTTCTTACAGAAACTTCAACTGACAGGTTGCTGCCTCGGTGCCTGCGGCTGAACCCTCGGCTGCTGCTGCACCTGCTGGAAAGGTGCACGGCCCTGACCCTGGAACTGCCTCTACTGCTGCTGATGCTGATGCTGATGCTGCTGCTGAAAGTGCGGCCTCTTGGCCGGTCCTCCGCTACTACTGGCTCCTTGGGTGTCTTGCCCCCTCTTGAGCCTCAGCTCAAGATCATCCTCTGCTGCTAAGGCACCCACCAAGATCTCCTCAAAAGTGGTGCTACAGGCATTCTTGGTATAGGACTTCACCTCCTTGACCAGTCCCTTCCTGAACCTCCGGGCCTTCGTCACTTTGGATAACCCCTCGACAAACCTGCCCAGACGGTAGAACTCCCCAGCATACTCCTCAATAGACTGACTGTCCTGTACTAAAGCCTTGAACTGAGTCTCGAGCGCACCAAGCACTGCGTCTGGG